>JAODJU010000095.1:18675796-18686270 GCA_026776725.1 Gnathonemus echidnorhynchus | reverse complement strand
CCAGCCGACAGTTTAATCCTGCTTCCTCATGTCTGAGGAAGTGGTGTATTTGATGTTGCTTTGAATGATTCAGGTTTACGCCATGTTTTATAAATCGGACTTTTACTTTTCATAAGAACATTTCCCCTGCCGCAAGAATGTACAGACATTTTTTAATATAAATGAGCCCCCCTGGATTCAGCAAGGTTTTTTCTTCAAACAGCAGTGGACAGTGATGCTGTTTCTATGACTACCAAGGAATCATCCATTGTCTGTTATTGTACCTGAGAGACTAACTAGAGATATTTAGAGGATGTTTATGTAATATAAAAAGTTAGCAAACAACAACAACAACAATAATAATAATAATAATAGTAATAATAATAATGGTTGCCTTATCCCGGATTATTCCCCACCTTGTGCCTGTATCCTTCAGGATCGGCACCGGACTCCTGTGATCCAGCTCTGTTCAAACGGATACAGAAAATGGACTGATAGATGGATATTAATTTTAAATAATAATAAAGGTCCCCAGTGACCCTGCCCTGGAAAAGCAAGTATAGAAATGGATGGATGGATGAATACTAATAAGCTCTGGATAAAAATGTTGTTAGTTTGGATAAATGCTATCAAAAGAATATTTACTAGCACATTATTTCATTACCTTTAATGAGTGTGGACTTGTTGAAAGTGATGAAATTATGATTTTATTAATTGTATTTACACACCTGTACATCCAGGGTTTTTTGTTCTACATTTGACCAATGAAGGGAAAGAGAAAATAGCGTGACCAAATATAGTGACCCGTGGACCCGTGACTGCCCCCCCCCCCGGAAGTAACGCCCATGGACCAGGTGTTAATGTGATATAAAGAGCTCATCAGAAAGATTCATTCTTGACTTGGTGTTGCATAGAGTATGTCTTGGAACTGAGATTATTTTAGTTGGGTGACTCAATGCTGCATTTTCACGCAAAATTTATATAACGTTTAAAAATGGATTCACCAAAGTTTAGCTTTATTGCATCAAATAAAATATTAATTTATTTGTCATATTTATGTTATCATGCCAATCATCCGTGAAACAGCTCTGCTTCACGGCACAAAATTAGTAGCTTAAGTTATTAAATTTAGCTGCTTCAGTCATTGGCCACTGGAATTCAAGGTTGTAGTTCAGTTGTGAGGATTAAAGCATTCTTACCACAATCTGATTTGCAATGAGAGCCCTTCTGTTACTTTGTGGCTCACTGATTCCTCCTCCACGGAAGACGAAGAGTGCCTTCTCTTCGCCCTCTGGGACAGCTCAAGATATGAAGCCTCAAAATGGGTTTTGTGGAATTTTACCTTGAAATTGACCCTGTGACTTTGAATCTCATCATCTTAATTACAAGCTATGTCATCTTGCTTTTGGTCTTCCTGATATCATGCATGATGTATGACTGCAGGGGCAAGGATCCGACTAAGGAGTACGCACCAGAGCCCACCAGCAGCAACCCCACACCATCACCCGTCCGGCTGCCTGAAGGGCAAGGTTCCCCAGCCTCTGTCCAGTGGGACCCAATCAGCAGAGTCGCCTATGGAAGCCCCAGCATCGATCGGTGGGAGAAGAAGAGCACAGCAGTCTAAAGTGTATGCTTCTGTCACTCCATGACAGGAGTGTTGGGTGTGTCGTGTCATTTTTCCCTCAAATTTTCACCAAAATTATCATTCTCCTGGACATTTGGACAATTTTGCCATTTGATCAGGCTGAAAGGGTAAGCAATGGTGATTTGTATACAAACATGCCTTTAAGAAACTATGTGAAAAATCTAAGAAAGAAAACAGTTAATCTCCTTCTTATTTAATCTTCTAAGCCATTGCAATAGGTTACCACATGGGCTTTTGAGGAACGTACTTCATTTTAGATTTAGCCTAAGTGTCATTTACTGTAAATAATAAAGGCAATAAATATTTTCATTTGATAAAACGTAATATCAAATGTATATTGAATAAAAAATATTTATTTTTACTATAGAGTAAAATATAGCTGTTGTAAATTACAAAAATTATGCAATAACACAGTTCTTAAGTTGACAGACAGGTAGTAAAAAGTGGATGGTAATATGGTTGATTTGTACCTAGTAATTATAACCACAATAAGTCATAATTGATTTTCTAGTTGTTTCCTACAATTGAAATATTTTATTTTTCTATTCATAGATTCAAGCATCGTCAATTATTAGGAGCATACTGAAAAAGAAGGGATTTCATCTGAAATCCTGGATGAGTACCTTTCAATAAAACCAGGTAATAGCCCACCTTTTCCTTATGGAAAACAATATTGATTTGAGGTATACAACTTTAAATAGAATTGTATTGTAATTAAAAACGATTGTCCATCCTTATTTACATAGAGACATTTATGATCTAAAGGGCATTCTGTATATCTTTGTGTATTCCAATAACATTTGGGAAGAAATCCAGTACGCAGGTAGTGGTAGTGACAAAGCAGTTTTAAATTATTCAATTAAAAGATTGAGACAAACTCATGCAAGAGTTCTGTCCTGAATGTGGATCTATCCTACAATTTCCTTCCTCCTCTAACGACAGTAACTGCAGGCCAAGTAAACTAATTTTTGTTGCTAAATAGTAATGGGGAAGTGGAATCAAATAATATCGCATGTTAGGCTCTGGAATGCGAGCCAAGTGTTGCAAGTTTGACCAGTGTGACCTTATTTCAGAGGTGCAGCTGAGCAATGCCATTGCTTTAAATCTAACCGCTGGTAAGGCAGTTTGGAATATTTTTTTATATAACAGCTGAAAACACATAAATCATAAAAGATAGATATGGTGCAAGCAGTTTGATGGAATATAAATATGAACAAATTTGTAGATGTTAGTGAAATATCCAGGGTTAACATTCTCCCGTTGGAACTTTAATTTAACACTTTGTCAAACAAAGATTTGCAGATCTGCATGGCCTTCAGGCTGCCTCTCAGGACCTAGCAGCTTGGAATGCATCCAGTCCCTCAGTCTCTTCAATGGGAAGCACAGAACTAATAGACCAGGTGCTATAGCTGTGATGCTCTAACTGCACCCCACTGCATGATTCACAGGATGCTTATTGACAGTGATGACTGATTGCAGCTCATGAAAAAAGTTTACGAATCATTTTGATTTATCATTAGGGTGCAGCAGAACTGAACAATGAATAAGTAATGGAAGCTTGATATACACTGACATTTGCTCACTTTAAGATTCTTGAGTGGCATTCTCATTCACTTTGCTTTATTCAATCATATTTACACCTAGAGGGTATTGACTGAAGTGACTTTGATGTATTGTTATTGTAAACATGCTGGCATGATTACTCTATAGTCTATTATCACTCTCCTTTTTGCCTCCTCTCCTATTTATAACACCAAAGCTGTGTAACTTAAAGAGCAAAATTAACCTTATACTGTTCTCTTTCATTTCATATGAATTACTTTATGAAAGGCTTCATTAAAAGGCTTCAGACCAAAAGGCACTGGGAACAATGTGCTGGCCCTTGTTATGTCAATAACCTTGTGCTGGGTCTTACAGTATATCTGACTTGAATGGTCAAACGTAGTTGCAATATAAAAAAAAAATAAAACGTCAGTTTAATACTTTACTATGAGGGTTTACTGCAAACATCTAACTCAATACAAATGGAATCAGAGGTTGCCAAAGTCATTCTGTATAAGGGGCAGTACAATGCAGTACTATGCTCATTAAATTTTATTATTCTGTCACTTCTAGGAAGTGTGGGGGTTGGATTATCAAAGTAGGCGATACAGATGCACTTCCAATGTCACATGTGCATGCTTGAAATTGCTACTGATGTACAATAGTCAAGTCCCTTTACATTTTATTGAATTAAATAATACATAGCAATACTTTCTTTTCTAGGTCTTATGCTAATGCTTTTATCCAAAGGGGAGCTTTTTCCCAATGAAACAACTACATATTTTACTGGTACAATTCTGGTAATGTACAGTATTGTGCTATAGACTCTGAGTGATGGTTATGGTCAGTTATCAGATCCAGATGTCTCTGTTTTCTGTTGCCCCAAAGAACAACAATTTAAAATAATTATAAATGCTTTTTTAAAATCTGTTCATGGAGATGTGTGCTACATCTCCATAGGGAGGTTTTGTGATGTGTAATTGATTACACATCAGCGTCAACATGTTACATTGACATATCAAATTAATGCACCCACTTTGATAAACTAAAAATGGAGAAAATCAAAATTATTGAACATGTTGCTCTTCATCGGCTAAAACACTAAAGTAAGCAGAGTAGATATGCCCACATTCCTCTGCATTTCTTTATCATTGCCAAATATTTCTGTTGTCATTATGATGAAATTCTGTGTACGGAGTGCCTATGGCAACAGGTGGGTGGCATTCACCACCCGGCCTGCCAAGTCCTGTGACGTTGGTGGTAGCCTTTTGGAAGTATTCCACAGTTCCACAGCCGACTGCCTGCCTGCAAGTTGTTCATACTACTGCATGGAAACTATTTCTGAGACTCCAGTGCACCATCCCCCAATTCCCACCCCTCCTCCCCCAGTCCATTCGATAAAGTGTGACCATGCACTAGGTGGACTTTCCCAGGCATTTGCCACTCAGCTCTTTAGTAAGTAGGCCAGGAGTCCCTGTCTGTAACACAGCAGCTCAAAGCTCCCTTGCAGATCTAATCCATATTGTTGTATCAGCTGTTATTATTGACACTGCTACTCTCATTAAATCCTGGTCTGAATTCCCAGCCCAGTCCCATATTTCAGCTGTTGTATGCAGTCTGTTTTTTTATTTTTTTGGAAATTAAAGGTGGTGGTATGCAAAAAATTTAGCTGTTTCTCGCCAGATTTTTCACCAGTAACAAGCCACCCTACTCTTGCGATTTTGCGAAAATGCATTTTTACTAAGAGCTAAAAACACTCAGCGGATTCCAAAGAAACATCTATGTTTCCAACTGCAGTGGGTCCAGTGAGCGGGGGAGGTTGCTCTTCACATGTGCCATGACGAGTCACTCGAAGCACTTCATGATGATGGGGGTCAGGGCGATGGGACGGTAGTCGTTCAGGCGGGATACTGAGGATTTCTTTGGCACTGGGATGATGGTGGTGGACTTGAAGCACACTGGGACGATCATCTGGCTCAGCGATGAGTTGAAAATGTCCGTGAAGACATCTGCCAGTCTCTCAGCACACGACCTGGGATGTTGTCTGGTCCAGCAGCTTTTCATGGGTTGACCTTGATGAAAGTTCTCCTCACGTCGGCTGCAGACAGAGAGATGATCTGGTCGGTGGTGGGGGGGTGTGGCTTTCGTCGCTTGTGTGTTGTTCAGTGCATCAAACCGTGCGTAGAACTCATGCATTCAGCTCCTCAGGAAGTGTGGTGTCTCCATCACAGCTGCTTGGTGCAGGCTTGTACTGGGTGACAGTCTGAATGCCCTCCCAGAACCTGAGAGAGTCTTTTGTGCTGTGGAAGTGGCTGTGGATCTTTTGTGCATGAGCACGCTTTGCTTGTCAGATGGCGTGAGAGAGGTTGGTTCTGAGAGCAGCTTTGTCCCCAGACTGGAAAGCAGCATCTCTCTCTCTCAGACGTGCACGTACCGCTGCAGTGAACCAGGGCTTCTCGTGGTGATGTTTTTGCAGACAGTTACATCCTCTATGCACTTACTGATGTATCAAGTCACAGATTCGGTGAACTTGTCCAGGTCCAAGAAGCCATTTTGGGTGGCTGCCTCTTTAAACATGTTCCAGTCTGTGCACTCGAAACAGTCCTGAAGCGCTGAGACAGCTCCACTCGGCCAGACTTTGATGGTTTTTCTGGCAGGTCTTGTGTGTTTCAGCAGTGATGTGTACGCGGGCATCAGCATCACGGTGGCGTGGTCAGATGAGCCAATGTGTGGGTGCACAGCTGCTTTGTAGGCCCCGCGCACGTTGGTGTAAAGGCAGTTCTCCTGAACTCTCCTGAACACTGAGGAAAGAGTGCAGACAGGCATGTTATGGATATGAATAAATGCTGTCTGAACTATTGAGCTGATGTGTGGTTGGAAGGTAAGAAGCTGATCAAAGATGACATGCAAATTGCAGACTGATGTCTAGGGTTTTACCAGGATCCCGTCAACATCAATATTTAGCCCACGAAGGTGATGAAAGGACAGATTTAGTATCAATCAATAGGATTTCTATTTTATCAGGGTTAAGGCGTAAAAAGTTAGCCATCATCCAATGTTTGATTTCATGAATGTAATCAGTCAGTAAGGCTGGTGATGATGATGCAGTTCGATCAAGGCTTATATGCAGTTGTGTGTCATCGGCATAGCAGTGGAAGCTGAGTCCATACCGATGGATAATTTCATCTATTGGAAGCATACAGATTGTGACGGAACCATGCAAGAGTTATTATCTGTAGCAGGGTATGGCCAAAGAGTTAGAGTGAGGGTTCCAAAGGATTGATTATTTATCAAGGCTTGAAATAGATCAAGCAAACCATAAGTCCGATACAAAAAATAAAAACCCAAACAAACCATGTGCAAAATTATATCAATAATGGAAAAACAGAACTAGGAAAAAGCAAAAATTAACAACAAATTCAGCAATAATGCAAAAAATACCTAAAACCTACTAGTTTTATAAAGCAGAGGACAATGATCAGCAGTTTCTAAGGTCTCAAGGTCTGACCCCACTCACATACACTTGTAGATGTTGAAGAGAACTGGACCTATAACCGACCCTTGAGGGATACCTTGTATGAGTGAAGCAGTGGCAGATTTATGTTCCCTAATGAAGACATAGTATTGACGATCACTGAGATATGATTTGAACCAAGCAAGAGCAGCACCAGAGATACCAATACCTGAAAGTTGGCACAGTAAGATATTATAGATAACTGTATCAAATGCTGCACTTAAGTCAAGGAGAACTAGAATAGTGGTCATCATAAGTAAATCATTGGTTACCTTAAGCAAAGCAGTTTCAGTGCTACATAGGGTTCTAAATCCAGATTGAAAAGGTTTAAATAATCAATGAGTTGAGCAGCAACAACTTTTTCTAAGATCTTAGCCATAAATGGAAGATTTGAGATTGGGCGATAAAACTCTAGTTGTAGTGGTTCTAAACCTGTTTTTTTTTTTTTTTTTTTTAAACAGTGGTTACGGAAGCAATTTGTCAGTTCATTTGGAACAATACAAGTAAACTACAGCTGATAAACTGATAAATGAGAGCAGAAAGTTTGTCAGTACAAGCCTTGATTAGTACTGTAGATAATAATTTAGCTATAGCTCAGCAATATGAGTTGGCATAATGGGGTTAGAATAACATAAAGAAATTGGAGATTTAGGAGTAGAATCAGTCGTCAGAGGTGTGGAATGGTTAGTAGAGAGACCTTGAAATAGTCATAGCCAGACCAGTCTTCTCCCAGAGCCTCTCAGAGTGGTGACCAGCTTGTTTCATGGTACGCAGTTCTGCTGTGAATCATGGGGAGGTCCGGGTAGTAGGAACAAGCAAGGATTGAATAGGTGCATGATGGTCCAAAACGAAAAACTTTTAATGGCTTCTTTGATATAACTATTACAAAGGCAACATACTTTCTTGCACATAAAGAAAATGCTAGAAATTTCTATGTGTTTAAGTCAATTTGTAAGATTAACAAGGTGATCTGTATATCCATCTGCAATGTGATACTTTCTGACTTCACTTCAAAACTTCCAGAAAACTTGTGGTGGACATAAGATTGTTGTACTAAATGCAAAGTACTTTACTGAATACGATCTTTGTGCATAAAATTTTCCACTGAGCATTTTGAGTGAATAGCCGAAGAGCTGTCCAGGTATTCTCCTCAAGCAGAAACAACCTTACGCATCCCTCTGTTAAGACTCCATTTCTCAGAAAACAATTTAAATATTTTGCAATCCACAGAGACAGTTACTGGGATAAGTACAGACTCTTTGGCTTTAAAGGATGACTATTTTTTTTAAAGCAAGAGGATATAGCAAATGACAAAATATTCTTGCATGCTTTATGACAGCAGTGTTTAGTTTGTACTTATCCTTTTAAAAATAGCATTGTTATATAGAATCTGTTACTAATGTTCTTCACCAAGAATAATTATCATCTTAAATGTCTCTGTTAAGCTTAGTCCAAAAGTCACTTTTTGGATTGCACTTTATTATATGATTGTTTTTTTAAGAGTTATCCCAATGGGAGAAACCTAATTTATGAAATATAATGAAAGGCTACTTCGGAACAAAGATTGGCTTTAAAGGAGCATGTTGACAGACCTTTGGGGACCCCCCAAACAGTTCATGTGTTTGCTCCCTCCCAGCTCCCAGGTTGGGACACACCTGACTAAAGGATTGCTTTACTTTGCTCCTATCTAGGACATTAGTGACGTTCAGGATGTTCCCCTCCTCCTCGAAGCACTAAGCCTATTAGGTGGCTGTTTAGCCCTCCAACATCTTCTAAAAAGCTTGCGCCAATCTGCTACAGACTGACAAGCTGTTAAGAAGACAACAATTGTGCACCTGCTAAAAGGTGCATGCATGCATAAAGTACAACAAGCAATAATGACAAGAGGAATGCCTTTGTATTTAAACAATAGCTGGTTGGTATTGGTTATACTGGTTTGCATTTAATGCTATATTTATAGAGGTAAATATATTCAGCAGCAAATTTAGCTGTGGCCTTTTCAGTTTTTAATTGCAAGAAATGCTACGACAGTCCTTTTACACATATAATTAGTGACAAAATGTAAGTAACTGTGTCTGGTAAAGACTGACATATGTAGCCTGAATTTAAAACAAAGGCTATCCATTTATACATTTATAGATGTCATAATTCAGCATTTCAAATTTTACTGCAGATCAGTAATGATGCAACGTCTTTGTTTTGTGCCAAAAGTAATTATATGAAGTGTCAGAAGTTCTGTTAAGGGTCTAGTGGTTTGTCAAATGTACTTTGAGGGGGGAAAATGACTGTCTTGAGTTTAAAAACTGACAGTAAATTTAAATCTCAGTTCCAAAATTTCAGTTTCTTTTTTCACCGAGAGGACTGCATCTGGGTTTATGGTGCTTTGGCGCCCTCTTATGGAAATTTGTGTGTCATCAAAATATGTGCATTGACATTGTTATAAACAACTAAGGGAAAACATAACGCTATAAAATAAATAAATAAATCTATGTCTCTTCATTTTGCATTATATACAGCTCTGGAAAAAATAAGAAACTACTCTATATTCTTTAAAAATCTGCATTTCCTGGGTTAATCCTGGTTCTGCTGACAGAAGGCTACACTGCAAGTCAGGCTGCTTCCAGGCTCAAAGTTTCAATGGCAGCAGTACACAAGAACAAGGTGAAGCAGGAGACACTGGCAATAACCAAAAACCAGCCAGGAAGAGGGCAAAAGCGACTTTCTAATGCCAGAGATGACCATCAACTTACCCAGCAGTGCCTCATAAATTGGAGGATGACCTCAAGTGACCTTCAAAAAGAATGGGAAACATTACGTGGTGTGAAGTGCACTGCTAGGACAATTCATGACAGCCTCCTAAAGCAGGACTGAAGACACATATAGCAAGGAAGAAGCCCTTCATTAATGAGAAACATGGAAGAGTCAGGCTGGAGTGTGCAGAAAATGTATATTTTAAACAGGCGCAAATCCATAAACTGAGAAATTAATGAAACTGAAAATTTTGCTGTGGTCTCTTATATATAGACCAGCTGTATAAATGATAATGGAAGAACACAAGTTAGCATCTAAGCTTTTAACTGAGTGGTTTTCTAGCTAAAGTCTTGCTAAAGAGAGAGCATGTTTGGATGCATAGGATGCTGGCATTAAAATTTTACAATTTATTTATTTCAACAGATGCCTTGACCAAAGTGATGTACTGTACAAGTGAGGCAGAAAATACATATTAAATAAACAGCTGTCAATAAGATATCAGTGGAGTATTGAGCATCTAGCAGATGCCATTTCAATGAGCTCTGAAGATCACCGGTAGTGTATGTCTGGTTGAAGTGTCCTCAGAAGAAAAACACAAGAAGAGCTGCAAAACAAATTGTACAAAAATAATCTGCTACATTAAATATGCAGTTCTGTGATAATCCATGTAGAGCTAATTTTTTTTTTGCATCTCTACCAATAAATTTCCCAAACACAAAAACAATACAGTGGTACCTCGGTTCTCGAACTCACTAGAATTCGAATTTCTTGAAAGTCGAATAAACCAGTTTGACCTAAAACTCGATCTGAATATCAGAAGTCGAACCGTGAACGCTGAGCTAATATAAATTGCATGTACGCGCCAGGAAATAAGTCACATGGCACGTCTCTGAGCAGAAACAAAAGGTAACGCTTCAGTGTCAGCCTCGCATTTGCTGTAGTAGCAGCGCTTGTTGATGATAATGCTATTTTATTGAAAATACTGTATCAGGTAATACACTGTACTTTATGTCATTTTGTTAGCCATTGCTCACCAAAAAGTT
>JAODJU010000095.1:18645543-18661482 GCA_026776725.1 Gnathonemus echidnorhynchus | reverse complement strand
TGTAACTCAGTTACTAACTCAGTTACTATTTGTGAGAAGTAACTAGTAACTATAACTAATTACTTTTTTAAAGGTACATGCCCAACACTGCTTGTCTGTCAAAAACAGTCTGGAAATTGTATATAACATGGTACATCCACTAGGTGGCACACATTGACAAGATGGCTAAAACTACAGACAGGCAAATCAAGTGACAAACTAACGAAGGGGTTAGCTAACTGGAGGTCATAGTATGCCGACTGTGACAGGGCTGGATTGTCACTTTACTTAATTATTTAGCTGTCCTCTTGAAAGGACAGACTCATGGGGAAAAAAGTTGAGTGTGAGTAGATTTTGAGCTTCCAGTGTAGTCGACCACAGGGAATACCACCGTAGAGGGAGCTGCCATTTTGAAAATTCCGATAACTCAGCCTGTAGCATAATGCATCAAAACCATTGCTGCGTGTCCATATCACGGAACAATGACTTCAGTGTTTATTTCAGCTGATTTCAGGTTCAGTCTCAAAAAGCACCAATCCCCTCTGTTTCTTAACCTCAAGCCAGAAGATTGTGTGCGTCATCCTCCCCTGCAGCCCCTCATTTTGGGTGTCCCTGTCAAAGCTACTCCTTTACATTGCCACTCTAGTCCGAGGTTCTGAAACAGCCCTGGGCTCCAGACCAGCTCTGCAGGAGACAATGGCTTTACTGTCAGACATGATTTAGCACAAGGTCAAAATATGTAACCTCAGCTCTCCTTTTCTCTGCTTTGGACTAATTGGAATTTCAGAATTCCCATACTGTTCTGATTGCATGGGTACCTCTCTTTTTACCTTGTAATCAAATGGTTTCTGAAGTGTATTAGAACTATTTAGAAAGAAATACAATATGTTGACAATTACAAAAAGCTTTAAAAAATGGACTGAGCTTTCCTTGCTTTTATGCTAACCTTACAATGATGTTCATGTAAATGTTGGACTTGGCTATGAAAAGCCTAAATAAAACTATCATTCAGTATTCATACCAATTTGATTTAATATCTATTATTAGGAACTGTATTTTGACTGTGTACCTGTATATGTATGTGCTAGAGATCACGGGCCCCAAAGTGATTTTATTTGATTGCGATTAGGCCTAGAAAGGGGATGATTCCATGCATCTGAAATCTTTCTTTTCAATTCGATTAATCGATTCTTCGACAAACTAATTTCAAACCCTTTTTTAACGGGAAAAAAAAAATCTGATTACCATAGGAAATAATTACACATTATTAATGCAACGCAAAAAAAAGCATAATTTCAGAACATAAATTTTAATTGTTATTAAATAGGGAGGTCAAGCCAGTGTAAATTCTAAAATGACTAACTATAACTGAACTATACAGTTCAGGTGGTTGCCAATGGTGAAACTTGGACTCACCAATAATGATTGGTAACATCATTAACAGAATGATGTTACATTGTTTTGTTATTCTGTGGAAAACAAAAGATTGATCTGCTGGCTAGATTTAAAAATGAATTAACATGTTGTGGGCTGGTACTTTGATGCATATACTGTACCAAAGAGGTGAATGTGCAGATGAGATGCTGTCCTATACTACAGATAATGGCTGATCATCCAAAGCAATCGTATACATAATTGTAGTAGTCGTGCCTTTATCGCTAGTGCTACCAAATTTGAATATTAATAAAGTTTAAATATGAACCAGCAATATCAGCCAAGACAGAGACATAAGACTGATGCCAATATCAGGGTTACCAACTTTGGTCAGCTGGCTGGTGTGAGATTTTTAATTCAAGGCAAATCTGCACACTCATTTACATGTATGCAATATTTTTATTACCTTGTAAAGAGCCTGTAGGCTTTGCAAACTACCCCAATGCTTTTGAGGTAGCTAATTTTAGGTTTATAATGGAATAATACAGATTTGCTGTAACATGTCTTGCGTGAGCGTGAGAGTCAGAAAGCGTGAGTGTCACACCAGACGCGTGACAGTTGGCAAACCCAGGCCGATATGTTAAGAAATATTTTATGCAATTGAAAGGGTAAAATGACTTTTTAGGGGTACTTAGCTAGCTAGTAAGTTACCTCAATGTCCTGACCATTGCTACTGTAACAAAAAAAAAAGAATGGCTATTTGACTATTTTGTGCTACCAAAAAGAGTGTTTCCAAAATGCATCATAGCACAAAGATTACCTTAACCATTTGAGAGAGTGTTCTGTGTTACAAAACACAAAGATCAGCTCCATAGAGCAAAGATCACCTACACGTCAGAAATGTGCATGCCGGCGTGGCTACTTTGTGCATCTACCTGCAGCACATAAATACGACAGCGCGCAACACCGAAGTAGGAATATCTTCAAGGAGGATTTTCCCCTCAAAAATCAATTCTGATGTTACAGATCACTATAGCTGAATAGCCACCTTAATAAGCGATTCATCATGATTCATCGATGCATCTTTACACCCATAGTATGCGATGTATGATTATCACCTGTTATGTAAATTAACCTTTCAATGTCCTGTATTTACCACTATCGATATATTGCATATACACAGTGTAAAATATTTTCTACTGCAACAGACAGAAAAAAACAACTCCTATATCTCAGTCAAAATTGTTGCATACTTGCTTCTTTTTCCTTACCAGACTAGTCTGCAACAATTCTGCACATTATTTAGAAGTTCAGGACTTGCAGCATGCTCCTGCAATCTGTTTCACTGCATCTACTGTAGAGAAGCTGTCTTAAGATAGTTACTTTACCTTTGCTAGTGTATTCGCATACTCCAAAATGTTCCAATCAGATATACTGTATACAGAAAAAATAGTACTGATTATATCCCAAGACAAAAAGGGAGTTTTATTCTTTAAATGGTTATATAAAAATGAATGTGTCACTATCGATCATATTAATAATCAAGTAATCTACTGATTAATTTGCCGAATAATCAAGTAATCATTTACACATATATTTATTTATATGACTGACAACACAGGAACCAACTCTGGATTGGGCACCAGCCCATTGTAGGGTTCACACTCACTCACACATACAGTCAATTTAGGCATCCCAATTCACTTATGTTGCACGTTTTTGGACTGTGGGAGGAAGCCAGAGGATCCGGCATAAACCCACGCACACACAGGGAGAGCATGCAAACTCTACAAACATAAAGCGATGGCGTACAGCGATAGCGCTACCAAATGCACCATCCTCTAAACCTACACAACGTGAAATGTTAATATCGATACCTCATGTCTTGCACATGTAATTAGGACCACGGTAGTCAGCTGGGATGTTTTATGTTAGAACATTTTTACTTTGTCATGGGAAACAAAACTCAGCAATCTCTGCAATTTTAATGACAGTTTCTTTTCAATCCTATCCAATACATAAAAAAATATATTTAAAAAATCAGTACAGATACTCCTCTACGTACGAGCGAGATACGTTCCGAATGGCTGTTCATAACTTGAAATGTCCGTAAGTCGTTATTCAGCATCATTTTAAGGGTACTGAAATCTACATGCACAAGTAAGTATGTGTCATGCCCTGCTCGTGCCGATCCAACCACAGTCAATTTCATACATGCCATTTTACTCGTTCACTGATAGTGTGGCATGTTCATGAGAAATTCAACAAAATGAGTGAGGGGGAAAAAAAGCGAACAAGAAATGGTCATCAAAAAATAATCGTTTTCCACTGTATGGAAATATTTTGAGTTCCATAGTGCTGATTTGTCAGCAGTGCTTTGTGTCTGTGGCCACATGTCACTGCAACGCCACCAAATCATTTGAGAGACTCTAAAGGTTGATAAGTTCTATTTGGCTACAGTTTCTTTTGGTTATATTTTAAGCTCCTTTTTGTTTTAGAAATATGAAGATATTTATAGCAAAAATTCCAAATATCATAATGTGAACTTTTTCAGACATTCAATATACACAATATGCTCACAAGATACAGTATGGTTATAAATTCATGTATGATTATTAGGCCTGTGTAAGAAGATGTGCTTAAACAACGTTGTTTGCCTTAATATTAGCAGTGATTATCTATGGATGACCTCACATTATTGGTGAGTCCATAAATGTCTATTTAAAATGTTCCTGCATTGCGGTCATGCTGATATTCAAGTTCTACGACGACTGCATTTTCATTTACTTTTAACATTCAGTTCTGTCATGCAACAGGCTTTTGCTTGCTGCTGTCTTCCTTCCACCATATTACCAACTAATCGAGAAGGCAAACTTTAATCCCCACAACTGAGTAATCAAGTATACTTGAGTAATTGTGAAAAGCTCTAGTAAAAAAATGCTATATGTTATACAAGCTTTACAATACTTTGGTTATAATACAAAAGAAATCATTAAGGCTTTGGCACCAAGTTACTGATGGACTGCGATTTTCAAAAAGGTTATAAGGACCAAAAACATCAAGCATAAATGAGTGGGTTAAAAAGACATTTCAAATTCCGCATCTGATTACTTGTGCTATGTATAGATGCAGGACTTGTTGATCAGCGATCATGTTAGTTAGTGTTTTCTGTTTTTATTTTTCCCTTTTTCTTGCACAAATAATTCACATTTTTGGATCTAAATGAACCATATACATAGATACACAAAAATATGTACATCCTATAAGTTTCCTGCTGATTTAAAATATGACTTGTTTCATGTAAATATATAACTGAACCCTAAAATTTTAGAACTTGAAATCATTGTTTCTCGCATATTTGCACAATGTGGCCATGGCTACAATTTACCTCATTTTAAACATAGTCGGGTGTTTTTATTTCTTCCATGTGGTCGATTTAAGTACTGCCTAAGTGAATAAAACGTAATGATGAAGGAAAATAAACTTAACTCACTCCTTCAGGACAGAAATGTCTTTTGCTAGCATTTGACATTAGAAGCGCAGGGACTTCTAAAGGCGCACACTTCAGTTGAGCAGCTGAAAGGAATGCACCCCCCCTCCAGTCTGCTTCAGCGCTGTAAGGCAGCTTCCGTGCTCTTGTCCGTCGCAGTCATGAGAGCTGGCAGTCTGCCATAAACGGAGTCTGCACCCACCCACCCCCAACTCCCACTCACTCTGCAGTGACCGCAGAGCAGTGAGGAACTGCCTAGACGTGGAAGCCAGGGAAGCCGCCACGCCGGAAAAGCAGGGGAACCTCCTACCACACCCCTCACTGGCTTGCTCTCCCTCTTCCCTAGGGGGCATGGAATCACCTGTGAGCAGGCTGATAAAAAGTCATTCACCAATCTGCATGCGACAAACTGGTTGCAAGGCCTCAGCCAGCTGACCTTGCTGTATTTATTAATTCCTTTGGAGGTGAGCTGCAGTGCAGAAACAGCAATGGATTCCTGGTGCGAATGGAAGGCTGAACCGTGCCTGAACCCCCTTGCAGGATGCCCATCCTTCCTCTCAGGAGAACAAATGCTGCCAAACCCCCTAGTTTCTACCGATAAATGCAGGCCACCAGCCTCCACACGGCAGTAACACTCCTTCCTGTCCCCTCATTAGCAGCAGTGGCGTTGCTGATTTCACTTGCAAAGCGCAGCCTCTGAATTACTAAGCGGCTCACCTTCTCGTGCTCGCCGAGCACATCTCGCTAGAAACTAATTATAATTGAGGTTCAATACACATGAACAAAAACAACTATTTCAGCCCTCACAAAATGCGAGCGGTGTTATGGTGAACGGCACCATAAACAAGCAAGAGGTAAAAACACGCTACAAATAGATTCAACCTGATAAATGAAACCACCCCCTTGAATAAGTGCATGCAAAGGAACAACAACCTAAAACATGTTTTCAGTCACTTGTACTAGATAATGTTTCAAATGGGGGAAAAAAAAATAATCCACCTGAAACTGACAAAAACAACAAGCCATAGACCTCGGCTGGGTTATCATATACTGTCCTATACTGGTATCATATACCCAAAAAAACAACGAAATACTGCTTGTTCTCTTTCTCTTTAAAAAAGGACCATGCATGATGCCTGCAAATTCTGCCATCATTTGTGCATATGCAGTTGTTGCAAAATCTTGGCTGTTCGTTCCTACGCCCCTCTATTAATCAGAGTCTGGAGTGGTGTTCTCCTGATCCTGGGGGTGCTCCGAGGGTGGCAACTGTCATTCCAGCTGAGCGCCTAATTAATTAGGATTGATTTAGCTACAGATAGAACCCGGGCTGTGATTTGACATATCTTGATATCCCCATTGATTATTTCCCCTTAAAAATGAATAATTCATGGGGAATTACGATCATGTAATTAATTTATTAATTCATTGCCTTTAAACGATTAAATAACAAAAGTACTGTTTGACCTAAATTAACTTTAATATTAAAGTAATAATTTGTTCTGATTTGTTTGTGTTACACAGAAACAAAACAAAGAAAATTTCATTAGTG
Organism: Gnathonemus echidnorhynchus; assembly: GCA_026776725.1. Taxonomy (NCBI): domain Eukaryota; kingdom Metazoa; phylum Chordata; class Actinopteri; order Osteoglossiformes; family Mormyridae; genus Gnathonemus; species Gnathonemus echidnorhynchus. The sequence continues at coordinate 18,655,090 of JAODJU010000095.1, read as the reverse complement.
AAGAACAGCCAATAAAAGAACCTATAAACGTTTTTGTAAGTACTGACAGACTTAACACAAGTACTGTAAATGTACCATAACAATCCACTCAAGCCTAATTAATGAAATGGAAAGTTAGATGGAAAACTAGTAGAAAGAGGTCAGGGGCACCACAGTGCGTGTCACTGTTCTATCAACATCAATCCTTAACTGGTTTGTTGAAGCAACCATTTAGGTATTGCATCAACTCCTTGGTTTTTCTGGGTGTCAGTCAGGCGATAATTCAAACTACGTAGCCAAAACTGGCAAGGCTCAGTCCCTTGAGTGTCAGGTTTTGGGAAACCCACTTTTGCATGTTTAATTTTTCATTATGATTGTTTAAATTATTATGCTTATTTAAAATTACAAATTACCCTGGGACAAAAAATACTTCATGCAGTTTATATATAATTGATTTGATTTTTGCAATGGATATTGGTTTAAATATCAGCCAGTGTGATGAGTGCTGATATTAAAGACCATCCACTAAAAGCATTTGATTTTTTTTCCCCTCCTCTCCAGCTGGTGTTAACTTGGCCGGCTCTCAGAAAAGGGTCAGTTGCAGACACGCCCACTTTTATGTGACGAAAGTGAGGCAGATGGATCAAAACATACTAGGCACGGCGTGCTTGTACACGTGTCACACAATGGGTTTTCGGTGCCATCAGGGTGCAGGGCTACATGTAAAAAAAATATGTATGTTTTTCTTTTCTTATGTTTGTCAAAGAGCCAGCAACACAAGCAACACAAGCATTCAGATTTTGGAAGCAATGGTAGGAAGTGAAAGTTTAAAGATTCAATTTCAAAATAGACAGGAAATACTCTACCAAACAGAACTGTTTAATGTTTTCCGGTTATGTTTCATATATATTGTTTATATTTATTACTAAGGTATGAAAATACTAATACTCTGCTGGAGTTTTACAAAGGGAACACATAATTGCAACTCAAATTAAGCATTTCTTAGTTCCGCAGCTGTTAAAATAAGAAGCAAAACTTGGCAGCAAACTTCTAGAACAACATCCATCCACCAGCCTGAACAGGTCCAGCACTGCTTATCTGTAAAGCCGTACGCCAGAGCGCATGCGAGCTACAGCCAGCTACTCGCGCTCTGCTCGCTCGCTGCTCCGCGCTCACGTGAGAGGAGCACGGCTCCGGGAATGTGACTGCCGCCAGAGTACACTATGTACCTAGAGCGGCGGATCTCATGCCGTGACAGGCGCAGCTTGTGGAGAGCGCTGCACACGGCGCCTCCATGTGTCTATCACGTGGTCCTGCAAGCCTTCTGCCTCACGTGAGAAACAATGTGCAAGGACGGCACTGAAAGAGAACTTAAAAAAAAAAAAAAAGAGGGAGAAACAGGAAACAGGATGGCCCATGCTAACGTGGGCATTTGGCAGAACTGGATTTTACACTTCAACGTTCCTCTTTATAGTCCATTTAAAATGTTTGCCTTTCAGATTCATTAAATGTAAGTACAACCCTCTCATTAAACCTGGGTTTCAGGTTGTGCCAAATAAGTTTTACCTTCAGTTTCAACCAATATGCCTCAGCCCAAACTCCTGTAAAATATCAAGATATTAAAATTTGCATTATTTATATTTTAGCCCCTCAGCAAGTATTACTTTCAAAGGATCTCAATTCACCACATCCTGCAACATCTCTGACACTGTAGTTTTCTGATGAATGAAATCAAACTTTTAATCAGCTAACGGTTAAATATGACCAACAGAAGCAATCTTATGGAATTCCCACATGTAGAAAACTGAAATCAGAAAAAACCCTAATTTAACAAGCATAAAAAACTATTTTCCCCTCAAATAACAACCTTCGATGAACCAAAACACAAGGATTGCCAATGTCAAACAAATTAAGGGGGTAGTCAAAGCCACAGGGAACCCATTAGGAACATCCGTGTTAAAGTACACTGAAACCACCAGTCAGGCTCTATACTAGCATCCACTGTCCACCACAATAAGTATTTTCCTCAGGAAAAATGTTTCACAATTGTGCGAGCTGGCTCACTGATCAGACTCTGTGGTAGTCCACACAGCCAGTTTTTGTGCAATTTTTAGGTGACATACGCCCAACTCGCACGCTAAGCTGCTAAAAGACAAAACAAGGAGGTGGAACTCCCTTAATATCCACTTAGGTGGCGCCAGCGCTGCCACAGCGCAGTAATGAGTTTTAAGGTATCACTGGCAGCAACGCAACAAATAACAATACAGCAACGCATTCAGACAGGAGTGTGCCACATGCATGCAAAACAGCGGAGGTGTGACTGTGCAATTAGTCACCAAATAGATATTTATTTTATTTCAAAGTAGTTTTGTATCACTACAACAGCCTGATGGATTAAATACATCAATCTTGTTAGTGGAAATGTACTGCTGTGACCTCAAATGAAAAAGGTCAGAGAAGCAGCAATAGATTTTCATGTAATGTAGCAGTAATTGTGGTTCTATGGTATAATCCACATTGTGGCCTGAACAGGCTACATTAAAAAGGAAATACAATTTAAAATTCAGGCCTATGTAGTATGTACTGTACATACTGTATATGCCAGGAGAACAGCTTAAAGAATTAAGAACACAATTTCTGTACTCAGTGTATGCAACATGCTGCAATTTATTGTCTTATTATGAGGTGGCACAATAGCCCATGGAATAACAGATTGTAGGCAAAAGAAAAATCCATTCAATGATTGTGTGTGTGTGTGTGTGTGTCACAAATATACCATAACAATCCACTGAAGTCTAATTAATGAGATGGAAAGTTAGATGGAAAACTAGTAGAAAGAGGTCAGGGGCACCAAAGGGTGTGTCACTGTTCTATCGCCATCAATCCTTAACTGGTTTATTGAAGCAACCGTATATAATATATAATATGATAAGTGTATGTATATTGGCGCACCATGCACACATTTTTGCTGTATCACAAATAGTCAATTCAGCCTTTCTTTTAATAGCACATTCCATTGGAAAATTCCACATAACATGGAACTGTCCTCACATTTTTAAAAGGGTTTGCTTATTCCTATGTACTTTTATATTCACAATTATGGTAATGGTACAAATGATTTTTTATTCACCTTATTTGTAATTTTGTTACTGCATTATTATCGTGTAAATGGGGGGGGGGGGGGGGGGGAGGAATATACCAAGCAGAAATCAGGTGGAGTGGATATTGTCGAATGACAATGAATATCTTTAATTAATGATAAAAATCTTAAAATACTCTGAATTGAAATCAACTGCACTCTCCTCTTAGGTGGTCTAAAGAAATTCTACTCCCATGGTCCGATCATTATGAGTCCATCTTAATTTATTAATAAACTTCAATTGAACATGCAAATATGACTAAGGAAAAGCAGCTGTAAAAGCTGAGTTTGATCCACGCTTACCTCCACCACGCTTGCCTCAGCCTCTGCAAATCCCCTCCAACGAGGGGCAAAACAAACATAGCATTTTTACAGCAGAGGAAGGTTAGGGATACCTGATCGGCCGGGACTGTGGATGCAGGTCTGGGGGACCATGGCCGTGTGAATGCAGGGGGCAGCCCGGCTGCTGAGGTCCATCACCGATGGCACCGGTGGCGGAGGCACCTGCTGCTGCAGGGCCGACTGCTGGTGCTGATTCTGCTCATGCTGTGATGGACTGGAGGGGATGCCATTTTCAGAGAGAAACTCCTCAAGGTCCATGTATTCCAACTGAAAGCTGTCTCCATCATAAGGAAGTGTCTTGTCCCACAGAGTAGGCCCCAAGAAGGCCGACTGTGGAGCATTCCCATCCTCATCCAACTTCTTTTCCTTCTCCTTCTCTTTTGCAAAACCTGCAAAAGATTAGAGCGCCCTTACAGATATTGCTATTGTCATGCAACATATATTTGCAGGAAGGAGTGCTGGGTTCTTTATATTCATAAAATCTAATCCGTGTCCCACAGCAAATGCAGACCCTGCTCGTATTTTTCTGCAGTAAAACGGACGTGCCCACTTCGGAAACACAAAGGCACCATATATTAATTCTTATAGTAAAAAATATGCTTAAGTACAACAGTAAGCCCGTGCAAAGATCTCATTTAGCTTCCACTCAAGCACGGGGCGCGAATATGGGAAATCTAGTCCAAATTAAATGACAATAATACAGTATTAAGTGTTTTTTTTTTTGTGACTACTGACACGCTTAACATTTTAAATTTTCAAAGTTACCACAATTAAAGTACATTTCAGCAGACAACCATTTCAAACTGTTCTCAGACTCATTTCAGACGCTTTTGCACTAATCGCTGCAATTGATCATAGATCCGCGCACATTTGAAATTAATTAGCACATGTACATGATATCTTTTGCTTTTATTTCCCAGGGTACGGAAAGAGAATCTGGAATTAAATGGTTAAGATCAGACATGGACACCCAGCCTCGCTCGATACCAGTCGCGTAGATATTTTTCTCACACAGTACAATACAGAACTGCCACATCTAAGCCAAAATTAAGGTGTCATATGGCCATATAGAGGGGGAAATTCTAGCGCTTTGATTTTGAGTTGAGCTTTGATATCTTGCAGACAGTGAGCAGAGGCGTCCTATATAAGGATCTGCCATACAAACCATAGTTAGCAAGCTAGCCAGATTTGCTGCTCTGCAACTGGTTGATCCAATCGATTGCAATATGGAAAGGGCATTTTCACTATAGTACAGTATACGAAAACTTCCCAGATAAGGTAACCTTCATAGTAGAGCAACTGAAACGGAACTGTCAGGTGCACTCTGGATGAAAGAAAATTTTTTTTAATCGTTTACGCTAGGACTACAGTAGTGCTGCCTGATAATCAGCACCGTGGTTTTCATTAGCAAACAAAACTAAATTTATATATTTTACCTTCTTCGTGGTGAAGAGGCAGTTTCATGGGATTTTCCAGAAGAGATTTCAGCACGCCATGAGTTGGAGGTAGGAAAGTTGGGTTTATTGGGAGAGGTCTAGACATTTTCTCCATTCGTTTCAACAGAAGCACAATCTTGTATTCCGGGGGGAAAAATTAAAAAAAAAATCAACGGGGGAGGGGGAAAAATATCGAAGGATGGCAAATGAACTTGCTTTGTAACTGGAAGCGATTATCCCCGAGAACGAAAGATGTATAAAAAAGCGGACCGACTGGTTTTAACGCTGAGACGGACGCTGTAGCTTTAGTCACACCGCGATACTGAGCGCAGATAAGCGGCCAGCGATGCTGAAATGATCCGCAGCTCCATGTGTGGATACTGACAGCTCTGACGTCAAGGGGGCCGGCAAGACGCCGCCTACAGCTCGCTCACAATATTTTGTTTCAAGACGCCGCCTACATGCAAGTTTCCGTGGTCATTATTCCTGTGCATACAAATATGTACTAGTGTAATACTAATTTCTTTATTAGTATTTTATGACCAAACGAGCGCGCTTAGTATAGGCGCTCTAGAAAGTGTGCAGTAGAAGACCTACTCCTCACAGTTTTCATCTCTACTAGATACCTGCTGTCTCCGTTCTTACTCACCATGGCATTTTAATAATTTGACATCTGAATTCTAACCGAAATCCCAATAATAATAAATCATAAAGCCACTTTCCAGCTGCTGAAAGCTAAATGGTTCATTAGTAGTGACCAAATACGTGGAGTAAAAAGACGTGCTGGATTCAGACAGCCGTGTATTCAGTTACAAAACGTGCTCAAGCGCATTCATTAAAATGACTTACACGGAACAACAAAAAGATCATTCTCATGAAACAGCGCATCTGACTATAAGTAAATATAACACCTATTTAAAATGCAAACGAAGCACGGCGCAGTGTGCGTTTGCCAATTATTGGCATGTCATTATTCTTTCACTGGGAATCATATTTTGCGACTTTTTAAAAATGTTGCTTGCTGTTTTTCGCCCGCCCATATATCACCTTTGCAAAATATCGGTTCCCAAAACAAAACAAACGGAATAATTTTCGTAGGCAAATGGTTAGCGTGTCATCACGCGCTCCCCACACAGACACAGAGCGCATAGGCGCTGGGAATGGGAAGGCACGTGAGCGCGAGCTGACCTACTTTCGTCCAATTGCAGAAGGAAAACGGCCGCCAGCTTCGCCGATCTGCGGCGCCGTCACATTGAACTACATGTGTTCCTGCGCGAAAGAAAAAAGCAACCCTACCACGGCGAAAAGAAAGTACAGGGAAACAAAATAATTTTCATATTATCTACCCGTATTTTTCAAATTTTGCATTAATTGGGAAATTAGTCTTATTTCAATAACATAAATGCATAGAATTTACACCTTTGCCTAAATTTTTTAAAACCGATCGGTTTGCATGTCACTCATTCATAAATTTCGGCTTTCTTTCCAGTTTATACACCCATGGCAACAATGGTTGCTGAAGCATTGCGGTATTGTGACTGTCCAGAAATTAGGACACTCATTGCTACGTTAATACTGATCTTAAATTATGAGACTGAATTGCAAACAATAGTTTTAAATAAGAAGCCACGAGAAATGGGTATACATGCATAGGTTAGAGTAGTTCCAATGTGTCTTTATTTTTTTCATCTTCGCTTAATTCACAAGATAAAATACGACTTAGTCAGTTCAAAGTTGACATGGAACAATGAGCTATATGCTATCATTACAGTTTAACCGGTAGCGTTATGTGCAAACGATAAAATGGATTTTGTAAGACTGTAAGTGATCTTTAAAAGCGACATTTTTTAGTCAATCATGTTAACATATTAAAGCAACGCAGTTATTTTCAGGGGCAGTCGGTAAACAAAACAAACAAACATATTTTCAGTAAATTAAGCATATACATCCACTACTTGACAAATGTATTTGGATTGTGGTTTTATAAACGATAAAATATTACTTCTACAAGATCAAAACAGTATCATAACGGTGCTTGTTGAAATTATTAGCGAAAGAAATTAATGGAATAAATCTCTTGTGCTGATCGAGTATCCATGCAGAAAATACAACTAGCAAGAACACCAGTAACCTACATTTCCCTAGCTGTTACGTATTAAGCTTATCCTCCGGTGACCCTACTGTTCACCACCNNNNCTTACCATCGCTTACCAAAACACCTCACTCAAAACTCCAGGGAAAACACTAGATTTTTGCTTTGAGATGGCAGCGTCACACGATTCATATACAGCACTGGGATTTGAAAACTGATACATTTCCACCTGTCTTTAACCTGTTCTAGGACATGCGACTTGTTACTCTTATTTGATTTATTCGTATTTGCAGCACTGACTGAAATAACGAATTGTGTCCACCGTCACAGAAAATCAACAGTCTTTGTACACAGTAAAACGAACCTATAGCCCAGTAGTGAGGTGTCAGTTCAGAATATGTTTACATTAATTAGTTAATTAATTAGTGCAGTGTGTTTGTGTGCTATATATATGCGCACACACATACATACATACACACTGCACTAACTGTGTGTGTGTGTGTGTATGGCACACACAGTGCCAGTGAAAAGTTTGGATACACCAAGCCACCTACAAAGGAGAGTGATAGTGTTGCTTCACATGACCTGATCACCACCTCACCAAAGCACAGTAGGGATGGTTTTGGCCCAAGACAGATGGCTTGCCCAGACAGTATATGAGAAGCGACCAATGAGTGCTCAGCATATACAGTATGTGGGACCTCCTTCAGGACAGCTGGAAAAGCATCCCAGGAGGCCACCTCATGGAACTGGTGTGGAGGAGAAAATAGGGTCAGCCAGTCCCTGGAGCAATGTTTTTGGCTAGTGCATAATTCCAAGTGTTATTTTATAGTTTTGATGTCTTTATAAATATTATAAAATGTAAAAATAGTGTCCCAACTTTTCATTGGTACTGTACACCCATACACTCACTTAATTCTTCACCACAAAGATTCATCAATGTATTTGAAATTGAAAATGAAAAAGAAGCTGAATACGCTGTGATCATAAAGGGATGGACATGGTCAGCAATAATGCTCAGGTAAGCTGTGGCATTTAAACAATGCTGAATTGGTACTAAGGGGCCCAAAGTGTACCAAGAATATATCCCCCACATCACTACACCACCACTAGCGTGACTTGTTGATTCAAGGATCTATGGATCCATGCTTTCATGTTGTTTACGCCAAATTCTGACCCTACTGTACCATCTGAATGTCGCAGCAGAAATCGAGACTCCTCTGATAGCAGGCGACATTTTTTCCAGTTTTCCATTGTGTAATTTTGCTGAGCATGTGCCCACTGTAGCCTCAGTTTCCTGCTCTTAGCTGACAGGAGTGGCACCTGGTGTGGTCTTCTGCTGCTGTAGCCCATCTGCTTCAGTGTTCAATATGTTGTGCCTTCAGAGATGCTCTTCTGCATAACTTGGTTGTAAAGAGTGGTTATTTGAGTTACTGTTGGCTTTCTACAGTATCAGCTTGAACCATTCTGGCCATTCTTCTCTGCCCTCTGCCAACAATAAGGCATTTTCCCCTGGAGAACTACTGCTCAATGGGTGTTTTTTCTTTTTCCGCCCATTCTCTGTAAACCCTAGAGATTGTTGTGTATGAAAATCCCAGTAGATCAGCAGTTTCTGAAATACTCATACCTGCCCGTCTGGTACCAACAAGATTCTTGTTCTCGTGTTCATGTGTTTCTGTACTAGTTCTGATTTTCTGTCTCTGTTCTGAGTTATCCTTATTCATTTCTAGTTTGTAATTAAGTCTTATTTCCCCAAAGTTCTTAGTGCTTATTGAATGTTTGACCCTCACCTGTTCTTTGTACTCCTAGTCTTCAATATTTGGTTAATTGGCAATGGTATACACCTTTCTCTTGTTTAAACTTTGTCATCAATATATATGTGTCTGCCTTTGGCCTTTTATTCTATTGGTCATTGTTTGTGCGTTTGTCTCCCACCTGCTATGTGGATGTAGATGTTAGTTCTATGTCCTATAGTTCCTGCTTGTTGTTGCCTGTGTTTAGTTCCCCCAGCGTCGCCCTGCATTTTATTTATTTAAAACTAACATCATCTAGCTGAAGTGTTATATCCTGGATGTAATATGTTTTGTCTGAAGTCCTGTCTCCTGCATGGTTCTTTTAAAATTAAACTTCTCTTATTTGAAGTAAAATCTAGGGCTAATGGGTCTGTCAGAAAAAATCTGTGTTGTAACTTGTATTAATGAACCATTAAAAAATAAAGGGGGGGCATGTGGTTAAGTGGGCTAAGCCCCTGTGTCTGTGATGAAAAGGGAATTATCACGTCTGTGGGCCCTTGAGCGAGACCCTTAAGCCCCAGGTCCATGGGTGCTGCTGCAGGTGGCTGTCCTTCACTGCCAAGCTTGCTTTCATACACATGTGTGTCATGGAGAGCAAGATGGGGTCGGTGAAAGCAGAATTTCCCCATGGGAAGCAATAAAGTGTCATTATCATCAATCCATATACAGTGGTACCTTGGTTCTCGAACTTAATCCGTTCCGGACTCCGGATCGAATCCTAAAAAGTTCGAGTCCTGATCAAATTTTTCCCATAAGAAATAATGGA
>JAODJU010000095.1:18548676-18571931 GCA_026776725.1 Gnathonemus echidnorhynchus | reverse complement strand
AGAGAGAGCGAGGGAGAGAGAGAGAGAGAGAGAGAGAGAGAGAGAGAGAGGAGCATTTTGCTTTCTCATTACACACTCTCTGACACATGCTGCTTCCTGCATGTGACCTTTCTGGATAAGCACAATTACCAAAAAGTCACGCGTAGAGTTTACATTAAAAACACATCATCCGGGATGCTTTGGTGTCCAGCTGAGTGTGATCAAGAAACAGAAAACAGGTGATCGACAATCAGTTATTCTGTTTATGTGAATTGAATTTTGTGTGGGTTTCATGATTTGGCAGAATATAGCTGTAAAGTGAGCATCTCACAACAAAGAATCAGGTTGTTAACTACATTTTTCCAAATAAAATTAGCATTTACATCTTTGTGCTGCATTGAGGAAAGTCTCTTCAATCTCTGTTGCTGGTAAATCCTCTCGAAATACAAGCAGAATATAAACACTTTGAAATAGAACATTGTTGACCACAGACCTGAGCGCTGAAAAAAATCTAGCAAATATTTAACAATGCGTTAAGGTTCCTGAGATACTGAGGGTACATGAAATGTAACTGAATAGTTTATTTTCTAAAAATTATTAGATTGTAATCTTCATATGGTTTTCTGGAAAATAACCAACCCACACGGATATTGCAACATACACAAAACTACAGAAATAGAGATAAATGAAAAGGAAATTAAAGAAATTATTTAGACAGACTCTGAGGGTGCTCAAACAATTTACAGATATTCCTGGTGAACCTTGCAGTAAACACTGGCAACTCATTGGCCTTATTCAAGAAATTCCTCAGAAAAACATCATGTATATACTGTATATATGCAGGGGACCTCAAATCCCTTCATCTCAAATGCCATGAAAACGTGAAGCAAGTATTTACCACTGGAAAGCTGCCATCTAGGTTTATTTTTTACAGAAACATAAAAGCAAACTATATTTCCATTTTGTACCGCAACACAGATCAAACATAACTTGTTTATTGTGTCATTAGCGTAAAAAAATCCAACTATTAACAGAGAAACTACAGGAGAAAAAATGTTTACAAATAACAATTTCAAACACAAACAAAGACAGAGAGAGAAGATTTTAGTCTGAATTGTTGGTTGCACGGTAAACACTTCACTTTCAGTCAGTCTGAAAGGGTAATTAGATTGCTAGGCAGAAATTGGATTGGGTGGGATTTTGGCCAACACACTGAAGTTACCTCATTCAGGCATACAAACTAAGACCTCTGCAAAAAGGTCAAACCTTTTCATGTTTGAATGCATGAAATGTCACTCTAAAAGCCCACTCTAAAAAATGATTTAGTAGCCTATATATATATAACCAAAATAAATGTTAGTGACTTAATAAAATGATTGCACTTCACTTAAATTAATATCTGACTTGAAAATTTATTTCAGAAAATAAATGATCTGCCAAACAGAAAATATTATAAATACTGTTAATAACGGTTGTACATTTCAACCAATATACACTAAATGGACAACAGTATTGTGACACCTGGCCATTACACCTGCAGGAACTTGTATGACATTCCATTATAAATCCTTAGGCATCAATATGGAGTTTTCCCCCCCCTTTGTAGCTGCAACAGACGTGGCCTGGCTCGCAATCTCCATTCTAGTTCATCCCAAAGGTGTTAGATGGGTTTGAGGTCCGGGCTCTGTGCAGGCCAGTCAAGTCCTTCCACACAAAACTCACCCAACCATGTCTTTATAGACCTTGCTTTGTGCACCTTGGCACAGAAAAGGGCCTTCCCTAAACTGTTCCAACAAAATTAGAAGCATAGAATTGTCCAAAATGTACTGCTATGCTGAATTCTTAAGAGTTCCCTTCACTAGAACTAAGGGGCCTAGCCCAGCTTCTGAAAAACAACCCCATACCATTATCCATCCTCCACCAAATTTTACAGTTGGCACAATGCAGTCAGACAGGAGACGTTCTCCTGGCATCTACCAAACCCAGACCCATCCATCAAACTGCCAGACAGAGAAGCGTGACTCGTCACTCCACAGAACATGTTTCTACTGCCCAGTGGCAGCGTGCTTTACACCATTCCATCCGACACTTGGCATTGCGCTTGGTGATGTGAGGCTTGCATGCAGCTGCTCAGCCATGGAAGCCCATTCCATGAAGCTCCCGGTGCTCAGTTTTTGTGCTGGAGTTAATGCCAGAGGAAGTTTGGAACTCTGCAGTTATTGAGTCATCAGAGCAACTTTTACTCACTATGCGCCTCAGCAGTTGGTGATCCCACTTCGTTATTTTACGTGGTCTGTCACTTCGTGGCCAAGTTTCTGTTGTTCCTAATGTTTCCACTTTGCAATAATACCACTTACAGTTGACTAGATTATCTAGCAGGGAAGAAATTTCACAAACTGACTTATTGCAAAGGTGGCATCCTATGACAGTACCACGCCTGAATTCACTGAGCTCTTCCGAATGACCCATTCTTTCACAAATGTTCGTAAACCTGACTGCATGGCTAGGTGCTCAATTTTATACATTTGTGGCCTGAGTGAAACACCTTAATTCAGTGATTAAGAGGTGTTTCCCAATACTTTGTCCATGTAATGTATTTGAGATCTGATGAGTAATTTAAATGAAATACAGATATTAGTCATTCCAAATCAGTATTATTTTTCTTCAACAATAATATAATATAGCCTAATGTGCAAGCAATGTTGGGGGATACTTCATAACGTGGCATTGACCAGCGCATCTATAAGTGTAGTGAGCAGTTAGCTTACGGAAATTTAATTTTTGAACTGTGATAGGAGCAGCAGCCAACACTTTGGACACCAGACTCTTGGAATATCTTCATATGTCACTTGAAACTGTCACTTAAAGGGGTACGCATATTACCTTACATGTATGCTACTGTCTTCAGTAATGGACAGATGCAGGTAACAAGTCGTGTCGACTAAGTTAGCAAACATACAACCATATTCTGCTTGCTTTGTTTCAAATATTTGTCGAGATTATATTGATGGTTATGATATTTCACTTAATACATTGACTTAATGGATAACACTACTCTCAAAACAGAAGAATGTTTATTAACAAAAAAAAAACTATGTAAAACCTATTTTATAGTTCTAACATCAAAAGCCTGACAACCATTAAACTTGTGGTTAATAACTGAAAAAAAAAAATCATTGTAAGATATTAGCGTTCAATAAAATTAATAAAATATTGCAAATTTCTATACTTTTTAACAGTGTATTAAAATGAAATGTACCAAGTAACAATGTTTCCTCACATTTCCTCTGCACCAGACTCTCCATAACTCGCCGCTAACTGAATGGTTTGATTTTAGCTGACCACTCTTTAGAAGACAGTTCTGGAATTCGCCAACTTCCCCAAAGCAGAAGTTCTGCATGAGCCAGTGTGTCACAAATACAAAGGGAAAATCAAGAAATCACATGCATGAATCGACCAATATATTAGCTCCAGTCTCTAATGATACATAACTGACCATCTATATCAAAGGGTCTCTGCAGTGCAAGTGCTGCAATTCTCATATACTGTAGATTACACACCATTTATCACATTTCCATACCGCCAAACACTTCTCTCTCAGACTTATCAGGACATGATATAACTAACTTAATTATGTAAATACTGTATAGGGTTAAAATATTACTTATGAAGTTTACCTTCAAATAAGTAGCTTGACCTTCATTTTTTAAATGAAAAGTCACATTGCTATAGTATGCTGTGTGTGTGTGTGACATCAATTAGCTTTACCATTACTAAGATGGAGCAAGTAAAACACTGTCAGACACAGAACATTAAACTGATCATTTAATTCCTTCTAATCTGCCTTACCGTCCGCATGCCACATCAGACTATATCCAGAGTAAAAAATAAGCCCATGCTGTCCTGTCTATTAATGGTAAATAACTTTGCACCTACCAAAGAATCAAAACCCAATTCACTGTAGAGATTACATGAAATTGCATACAAAAAAATCAGTGAACTCTGCTACAATATATACGCAATATAACAGCATATGTTCAATATAAACAGCCGATCTCCTGGTGTGACACTCGTCATTTTTACTTAAAACCAACAAGAAGAACAAACATGGTAATAGATTATGAAACAGTCCATAGTAAACTATTAACATTCTTTGCATGTTAAAAAGCACTAACATTTATATGACACAGATGCAAACTCTGCACATAAAAATCACATTGTCCTACCTTAAAACACAAGTATCCAAAGGCATATAAAGCTACAAGTGGAATAAATATCTGCCCGACAAGGTTGGTGCTTCATAAACATTTTCCCTTTCTTTCTAAAATGGACCAGGTTTAAAGTAGGAAACGTACCAGTAAAGCAGAGACAGGCCATCAAAGTGCTCTGCTTCGACTGACGTTGGGAGCAAAGCCATCTCAAATCCAGGGCAGGCTATGAATTATTAAAAAGGCACTGAAGTAACCCAGTTGCTAGAGATGATGGTTCAAATGAGGTTGGTCTCCGTAACTGAGTGGCAGAAATCCGCCTAGACAGTGACAGACACTAGCCTACCTTTCGGTTTAATCTCTCCTGATATCCCCTAGTCACATGGCCTGCTTCATATCTCCCTCTTAGGGCTCCATGATGATATGCTTCCAGTTGCATCTTTGTTCCACCATCTGTGACACAAAAAAATAATGGCTTCATTTAATAATTGTTTGATTATTTGTAAATAAATGAAAATAAGGGAAATGAGACAAGATAAAATGTTCTGTCCGGCATTAGGCTATATAACAGGTTTTTCAATGCTCTCATCCTTTGGGCTTAGCTCACAAATTTGCTCAAAAAAAAAAATCAACATCAAAGAAAACGCTTCTTCTATGTAAGTACTTCTAGATATGATATCTCATATGCGGCTCTTAATATTTAATATTAATTAAGTACTTCAAATGTAAGGTTATACCCGACTATATAGCTAAAAAAGCATCTTTAATTATTTGGTACAAGGTCTTTGCGATTACACTATGCTGACATTTTTGTCATCATCCCCCAAATGTTCTCTCAAGATTGATCAAAACCAGAAGTTTTATATATACAAGTAATTTATAAGTTCATTTTCAAATTTTAACGCTTTCAAATTTAACTAAACCATATGGAAACACACAAAAACAGCGTCACGTCATTGACCCATGTTTAACAGATCTTGCTTTTGGAACGTTACTTCAACAAGCTAATTTGATTTTGCCAGGCATAAGCAGATTTGCAGCTACTGAAAGAAATATAGTTATACAGACTGCATATAGATGATTGCTGATAAGAGTCATGTTAAATACCAACATACTGAAAATCATCAACTTAGTACTATAGGAGGTGAAAAAATATATCAAAAGGTCACAGATAAATAGACAATAACGATGCTAATAATGTGCCGTTAAGTACAAACTGTTGATATGTTCCTATCAGTGTCTGTCTCTGCACAAGACTGGAAAAAATGTAGAAATCGCAAATTTACATGCATCGCTTACAGTTAAATTTTTGTCTTATTGAGTCACTCATTCATTTCTTTGTATGTTGTTTGTATGATTCAGAGTCATTCGGCTGTTCCATATAAATTATAGGACCGCGCAAGTACTGTAAAGTGTAAACGACTGAGACGCACTTCACAGCGGAACTTGGATGTGGCTGGTTTATGTTTCCGGGGATTCCTTTCGGGTCGGAACGTAGTCATGGCCGCGATTATAGGCCTAAGGTGTGCTTGAAGGGTGTTGATGTTTGAAGGGGACTGATGTAAGCCGGATATTTTCTTAACTATGATTATGAAAATGTCTTGCTGCGCCGCGATAACATAAGACATTAATTTCACTGCTAAAACGTTTATTACTTGCTAGATTTGCAACTGCAGCAGAAATGTACTAGGTTACTAGCTATTAAAGTTTAGTGTTGTCTTGTACACGTCATTTAGACCGCTTATTAATTTCTAGTGTCTGAGTTATTTGTTGGGATTTGGTTTATTTGTCAAGGAAAAGAACTAGACGGGCAATTTGAATTTTCTTTAAGCGTTCAAGCAAGTTATCAAGCTAAAAATGTAGATTAAACTAGATTTATTTGACTAGATAAAAATAGTTATAATGATTTCATTTAAGATAAGGTTATATTAAAACGACGTCTTTGCGTTGTTATTATTATGCTATAATAATAGGTGCTATTTAAAAATATAACGACGGTTGCCATATTTATAGGCCTGTGTGTTTTCGTAAGAGAATAGCTGACATATATTTTGATAAAGTACTGTAAAAAAAATTTACTTCTACAACTGCATTATATAAAAAAAAAAACTGGTGATGAAATAGGTGTGTTTTTTTTTCACTTTTGTAGGTCAACATGCTTGGGCTGGGTAATTAAATGAAGAACTTTTCAGATCTGTCTACCATAACACATTGGTCGCCATGATATTTGCTTCTTTCCTTCGGGAGACTTTGTGCAGGACAAAGAACTCAGTGTTGTCAAGAGCCTCTAGCATGTACATTTGTACCAAGGCCATACAGAACATGATTAGTTCCAGAGGATTGTACCAGCATGCAAACCAACTCCTCTCTAGAAAGGCTTCCCAGCGCCTCAGCAGCCAAGTACGGGGCATGAAGAGCCGCAAGAACCCCCACACAGAGAGACAGGAGGAAGAGTGGAGGAAGAGAAACAGGACTGTCCTCACGTACATCGCTGCTGCCGGAGTGGGGATGATCGGCATGTCGTATGCAGCAGTGCCTCTCTACCGGTTATATTGCCAGGCAAGTTTTAAGTGCTTTACCTTTCTGCTCTCCTGCTCTGTCTTACAACACAAGTAGGATGTCTGTGTCAAAAAATATGCTTTCTGCTAGTGAAACTTCTAAATCATTTTGTGGTTTAAAGTTGTATTTAAAGCTCGGGGCAGCCAGTAAATGTGCATTGGTACTCTGCTTAGAGAACAACAACGTGTCATTCTCTCTCCAAGACTTCAGGACTTGGTGGGACTGCTCAATCCGGTCACGACGCAGAGCAAGTAGAGAGCATGACTCCGGTGAAGGACCGTGTCATCAAGATCACCTTCAATGCCGACGTGCATGCCAGCATGCAATGGAACTTCAAACCTCAACAGTCAGAGATATATGTAAGACCTGTGTGTTATAAACAGAAGATCATATTTATCGACAGCTGGGCCTTATAGTTACACTAATAACATGAATTAGATGGTGGATCAGAGGGTGTCACTGTCACCTTACAATGCCAGGGCTGGGGATGCGAATCCACTAACACTCTATCTTTCCCTGTGTTGCACAGATTTTCTCCAGCTACTCCAGTTTCCTCCAACAGTACAAAGTTGATTTCTGTCTCTGAGTTGCCTGCAATGTGTAATTGTGTGTGTGTGTATGTGTGTGTGTGTGTGTGTGTGTGTGTGCGTACCCTGTGATCAACTGGCAACCCTTTCAGAATGTACCTTAGTCTTGTATTTTCTGCTGCCTGAGATAGGTTCCATGCAGTCTGTGATCCTGACCAGGATCAGATGAGCAGTTATAAAATGGATTATTTTAAATTGGATTTACATTACATGCTTCTTTTTTCTTTCTCCTAGGTTATTCCTGGAGAAACTGCACTGGCATTTTATAAAGCAAAGAATCCTACAGATAAACCTGTGATTGGAATATCCACCTACAATGTAGTACCTTTTGAAGCTGGACAGTACTTTAACAAAATTCAGGTAAAAACGGTAAACTTCACTAATCCACTTACCAGTGGTTTAATGTTAATGAAGGGAGATTTAAACAGTTATACCCGGCTGATTTTATTGCCTGTTATGATACAGATTGGCAGAAGAGTAATTTTTAATTTTGGTACTTACCCCTGTATTAAGATTAAAAATCTGAAGTAATATCAGTCTAAGTAAGATGACTGCCACATATTTAATCGCTGCGATAAGTGAATGGACGCATTTTGAAAACCGTTTGTAACTGATCCTATTATTATTATAGGTACTGTTTTCAGATTATATCTTACTGAAGCGTATTGAACTTAACTGAAATTGGAATGAATTGATGACACTGACATGTTGCTATCTTTGCCTCAGTGTTTTTGCTTTGAGGAGCAGAGGTTAAATCCCAAAGAAGAAGTGGACATGCCGGTATTCTTCTACATCGATCCGGAGTTTGATGAAGACCCCAGAATGGCAAAAGTGGACACTATCACGCTTTCTTACACCTTTTTTGAAGCCAAGGAAGGACAGACGCTTCCCATTCCTGGCTATAGCTGACCTTTCTTCATTTGGAAAATGGACATAAACCAGTTCAATGGTGATGTTGCACTTAATCAGATTTCTGTTCAGAGAAATTTTAGATTTCTTTTGCCTTGTTGTTTAGCAATGACAATACATTGTTGTGTCAATAAAATGTCTGTCTCTAAATATGGATAAGAGCCTGAAGAGTCTTAATTTTAATGAAGTGAAGGCTTTCAATAAGTAAAATATGTAACCTATAATTACAGTTCATGTTTTCATTATAAAAACATTTAATGTGATTAAGAATAATTTATTCTTATAATTTCATTGTCTCTTACATTGACACCTTTGGGTGCTATAGAACTTTAATCATTACTTATTACATACTTCACCACAAAAACCTGAACCTTTATATGTTAAAATTTGTATGGATGAACTTTTGAATTTCCACAGAATCCAGTGTTGCCCACAACTTTGTAAAGAAACCATTGATATCAAGTGAAGCTCATGTAAGGTTACATGGTGTTATAACTTGGCTATCATATATATCTAAAGAGTGAGTATTATATATTTTTGCCCTCTTTCTCAAAACATAAGCCTGGATTGGAACAAAATATTTTCTTCCTATTCTTTCTCTAAGCGCTGTGTTTTTTTCATATTGATGAATATACAGTGACACAGACTTCTTTAGCTTTCTCAGTATATCCTAAAACTAGGTGTCCATTGTAATGTATGTAAACATGTTCTTATCAAATTGATAATTCAAGTCTGTCATGATTTGCACCTGTAATATTAAAGTGAAGGTAGTTGTCGGTCCTAGATTATAATATTAGTTTCATTTTATTTACTAAGTGATGTATAAGCAAGGCAAGTACAATCATACAAGGAGCCAACTAGACATAAGTACAGCTAGGTTGAGCTTCCAATGAATAACTAATAAGTGCCGTATTGCCTCAGAGTGGAGCTTTATGATATATTGCATAAAGACATTAGAGAAACCTAACAAACGATGTGTTCAAATCAAAGACAAAGTCAAGTGCAAGAGCATCCTAGGATACTCAAGGGATCAACGAAGAGATGGCAAAAGACATCAGGACAGAGGTAGGAAGAGCTAGTAGAGATGTCCATGGAGTATATTTCTTGAAGTTTGAGAGGAACTCTGCTGAAGTCTAGAGAAATGTCTAGGGTTACAAATGACTTTTTATGTGGCAAGGGAATCTCTAGGTGGCAGTGGCTTGCTAACTGAAGAGAGTGAGTACGGATATAGTGGAGATGGGTGCCATTCCAATTCTGAAAGCCAGCACCAAAAGTTTGAACTTGATGGGAGTGAATTTAATTTACCTGTGCTAACATGAGAGAATATCTGCTTGACTATGAAAAAATGAATGGTGGATCTGTTTAAACCTTTTTGCCAAACAGCCTTTTCCCACAGCGATGTAAGTAGTTTGCCTCGTTTATGCAGATTGTTATATAAAAAATTTCGTTCCGGTTATTGACTATAATGGCCATCAGAGGGCGCTCCCAATTTGCATTTGTATTAGGTAAACACATAATTTCCATCCCCGCCCCCAGCTTCAAGTTTAGCATTTTAGAAGTATTAACCTAGAATATGTGATGTCAACGAAAATATTCCATTCGATCGTACCCGTGAAAAACAAAATTCTCCATTTAAAAATCCTATTAAATAAACACATCGGTTTCCTTGCAAATAGCCAGTCTTCTGGGAACATTTTCCAGGTCTTAGTGGAAAATGTTTTTCGTACCTAGAGAAAACAATTTGGTCTAAATACTTGTCCGAAATACAGTATAATATCCAGGATATAATTGATAAAGCAATGTCATAGTCCATGGTGTACAATGTGTCAGCTATTCAGATGTAATTCAACCATTGGACGTGTTAAAACTTCCATGACTCATTGAGATTCCAATGAAGCTGGAATATTCTGTGATGATAGTCGCATGGTACGTATCTTCACGGATAGTTGCATTGATGTTCTCTAAGTGGGCAATAAAAAAAATCAGATATAAATACACTCTTCAGTTTTTCAGCTGCCATCCCTTACCCTAAAGGAGCGTACATTTGATTGATTCGGTGCTCAGATAACTTTAATTACCAGAGCGTAGCCGTTTAATCGCTTATCAATATTTGATTCACCTTTTCGAGTAAAACTGCAAAATACGTCATTCATGTGTTTATTCTTTCTCGAAAACATCGTAAAATGTCATACGTATTCGTCGAAGAATTAGCGGTATTCGCAGTCGTGTACTGTAGCTCGGACACCTAACTAATGAGCTGCGACTTCGTAAACAATAACAAACCAAGCCCCGCCCGCGCGCTAGCCTCAGCCTCGCGTCTCCCCCAGCCCTGGCTAACGATCAGCTAAAACTGCCACTTTGGTATGACCAACTTTGTTATGCTGAGCGCAGAAACAGATCCAGGGTCAGCACTCGGGGGCTACACCTCATGGCCTGCACGTTAGTCACATCCTCCGTGTATTGACAGGGCTTTTATGGCATTCTGACTGATGTGTGCAGTATCCAATCAGAAGACTGAGCCTCCCTAGCAACTCAGCAAAGTAACCAACCGTGAGCTTTGGTGGGTGGGGCTTCAATTACACCGCTGTCGACGGCTGTAGTGAAGAAACAGAAAACGCGTGAGCATAGAGCAGTGTGGCTTGGAATAACGACATAAAAGGCGTAGGTGCGAATAAGCGTAGGGCAGGTATTTTCAGTCGCTGTTGGATAAAGGTTGCATGTGTAGGTTGCGGAGCTCTTCAGTGTAAAATTCTTAAACTTCGACTGCGAGAGCAGATGAGACGTGTTGACTGACAACGAGCGAGCTATAATTTGACAGTTTGCAGTCATTCCCAAAGGAATGTTGCGCTTGACACTGTTGCTGCGACACAGCGTGACAATTTTAAGGATCACCGCTTACAGCAGACTGTAATGGATTTGCATGACGTCTTACGTTTGGATGTTATCTCGTTGGCACAACACTGACTGCGCACGCTTATTTATCTCTTGAGGAAGGTAGGAATGTGTGTCTGCGAAGAGTAACTTTCTCTGGCAGGTATACTCCGATCGCATATTGACTTAGAAAGTTTGTGGGAGGGTGACATATATTCGCTTGTCAAAACGTGTCCCTTGGTACCAAGCTGACTTCGGCAAGTTGAAGGGGAGAATCAAAAGGCGCTTTTAAAGTGAACCATTATGGGAGATCAGAGTGCTATGCCGTGAGGATGAGCCACCGAAGCAGTCCCGCAAAGGCTTACGATTTCCTACTGAAGTTTTTGCTGGTTGGAGACAGCGATGTGGGGAAGGGGGAGATTTTGGCAAGTCTTCAGGATGGAGCCAGCGAATCCCCTTATGGATACAACATGGGTAAGTGACTCAAAAACAAACCGCATACTAGTGATCATTTATAAACAAAATAACTCAAATGAATCTTTAACATGTGCCACCTGTTTGCTAGAATCACAGTGTTGATATCTCTGAAAACTGCCTCCGAAACATTTATTTGGGGTGGTAGTCTGGCGTTACAACGTATGGATATGTAATGCAATTCCATGGGACAATACAGTCGGTTGCTGGATCTGATTCGTCACATGTGACATATGTGATGTAAATACATGCGTAATATGGGCGATTGATACGCACACGTGGGAAACGTCAACCTCAAATATTAAACCAAGGGTATGATCTATCTGTGCTGCTGGAGTGCTTCCGAAAAATATATATAAAGTTTATAACGATATTTGTAAATATTTATAAAATTAGTTCTGTTTTTAATGTAAGACTGATAAGTTGCATTTTTGTTTCTGTTTTATATAAAGAATATTATATATAACATTATATATAAAATGAGAGATATTTTTACCCTCGGCAGTACTGTTATCTCACGTAAAACATGTCACCCTTAAAGAAAAGTTGAAAGTGCAATATTAAGCCTGTTGGCTACAGTATAAACGTAGACTGGTTATTTTGGAAGTTATTCTGCTACTGTTAAGGCTAAATATAGTTACGGTGTTCTGTTCTCTCTGTCAGTTTGAGTGTACTGATCTTTTGAATTAAGTAGTTATCATGAGACACATCCATCCATCCATTTTCTGTAACCACTTGTCCTGTTCAGGGTCATGGGAGTTCTGGAGCTTATGGGCACAAGGCAGGGAACAGTGCAGGATGGGGTGCCAACCCATCACAGGGCACACTCACATACCATCCACTCATACCTATGGGCAATTTGGTAACACCAAATAACCTCAGCATGTTTTTGGTCGGGGGGGGGGGGGGGTAAACCCAGAGCATGACGACACGGGGAGAACATGCAAACCCCACATGTGGAGCCTTGAACCCAGGATCCAGACGCGTGAGGGAGCAGTGCTATCCCCTGCTCCCCCATGCCCCCATGAGCTGTAGTCTTGTAGGAATGTATTAATGGAGGTTTAAAATGGTTCTTTCCAGCACATCCTAGAGAATACTTCTAGAAAAGGGCCAATTTTTCTTAACTACAAACAATGTAGTTTGCAGTTGTAATTGATTTTATGCACCCTGGCAGAACCTTGTATGTAAGGGAGCTTTACAATCTGAATGGTCTCAGTGAGAAAACTCCAAGTTCATTACAGGTAGTTTATGCGTAACAGTCTTTTTTTGATTAGCTGTTATTTAAGCTGTAGACAACCCATCTTACTTTCCCAAGTAAAAGAGTCATATGGTTCCCTCTTTTCGAATTAATTCTCGTTGCATTTAGGGTCTGGCAAGCTTTTAGGATCTGGTGCCAGGTGACATAATGGAAAGTCCTTCCAAAAGCTTCAAATGCAAATTGAACAAAGAACACTGCTGAAGTAAAGGCGCAGTTTACAAAATGGGTTGCAGATTGTTTATCTCAGAATCGAAACAAAGAGTTTGGAAATGGACCTATTTGTGACATGATCATTGTTCATCAGTCACACAATAAGGGATTTATATTCATCTATCTATCCATTCATCCATCCTTCCATCTTTTAGCTGCTTATCCTGTCTAGGCTCATGGGGGGGTGGGGGGGGGGGAGATGGAGACTTTCGCAAGCAGCATAGGGCACAAGGCAGGGGTACACCCGGGTCGGGATGTGAACAGAATATGTATAGGCTTGATCCTTATAAAAGTAGGTACAAGCATGGTGTCTAGGGTGCTGTGGACCTATATATTCATCTTTGTAGCTTTAAAAATCTAATTTTTATTGAACATCATATATATGCCAGTACTACATATGGTACATATATATACTGCATAGATGTCAGTATACTACATATGGTACATATATATACTACATAGATGTCAGTATACTACATATGGTGCATATATATACACTACATATATGCCAGTATACTACATATGGTACATTATATATACTACATATATGCTGCTTATGGTGCTCGAAGAGCATATGACTGTTATATTTTTCATATTAGTTTTTAATCAGATTTTAAAATTTTGAGATATATTAGCAATTTGTTTACGAGCTTTCCAGAATGCTTTAATACACTGTGAGAATAGTGACATATCATATGATCAAGGGTACTGTAGTTTCCATATATATTGACCAGATGAAGCATTCTTGTACATGATTTAGAAGAATCGTTGCAGCATGAACACTCAGTTCAAAGGCAAAGGCTGTGCCTTGAGGATATCACCAAGTATTTCAGTATGTTACATCGCAGTGTTTATGCAGGGCATGAGCATCACTCTCCGGGGTGTTAAGTGCTGATTATGTGAAAGAGCCATGGAAGGTCTTTTTTCAGGGAGGGTGAGGACTGGGAGTAGGGGAGCCAGTTTCCCACAGTGTCGGGGGAAAGGAAGTCAGAATCTGGAGATCAGAATTGTCGACGCACTTTACTGAAATGGGAATTAAAAAAAAAAAAAAAAACTGAATCAGTGATTGAGTTTGTAGTGTTTTTCTTTTTTGGTAGCACTTTATTTGAGGGGGCACAAGTAACTTAGTAACTCAGTTACTACTCAAGTACAAATCATGAGCAAATATAATAACTGTAGGAAAAACATGCACCGTTATGACTGATTAATGATGAACAAACATGAGATCAGTATGTAACACTTAGTTTCTAATCAATTAATACATAAAGTTAGAGTATACTACATTATTTGTGCCCCCTCAAGTAAAGTGTTACCCGTTTTTAACTTGGTATGTTTCCAGTATGTGCAGCATGTAGATATAACAGTACTTCATGGATAATTTATGTTCATACCATCTGTACTGTACTTAAAAATGAATGATTTGATGGCTGTACGCCTTTACATTTAGGCCAGACAAGCAGAGCACAGGTAGATTATCTCTATGCATTTAACATAACCTTGTAACATTCACAGGATACATTCTAGATGCATATTAGAATTCAAGTGCTGTCTGTAAAAATATTTGTTGCCATACAGTGCTCTTTAATATTAAATACTGATAAAAAAAAATAATCTGTCTCTGCTGTCTGTTTGTTAGCTGAATTGTCAGTTTTTTTAAATTTCCTGCTGTAGTTTTGAATTGTAGAGGTGGAGAGCAGTATGTTACATGTAAAATGACATAAATGTAGAGAACGTAGTCAGATTGTGTGATGTATTTTCATCCCTACCAAGGGCTTAGCTGTGGCTCAGCCTAGCAGCTGGGTTTCCGGAAGGGATTTATGACTCTGAAATCCCAACTGTGGCCTGGGAACTGAGTGGAGAATCTGAACAATTCATTTGCAGCAGACTGCTGTATCACCTTACATATTAGTGCAGTGGATTGATAACACTGCATTCCTTGTTTATTCTCAGAAGTGTGGCTTTCTTAAGGTCTTACAAAAGAATAAGTGCCATTAACACTCTCAAAGACATCAGCCTTATGTAAGTTACTAGGAACCACTAACATGGGTGGTTTGTATTAGCCTTGTGTGTTCTGATAATATTATTGGTAATTGGTGATGACAAGTAACCCAGTATCAGTGTGTGACAGTGACTCACCAGCGATTGTTGTCTTGGTCAGGGAAGTAAACCTAAACTATACAAAAAGAACGATGACTGAAAGATTCATGATGTGGCTTTCATTTCGGCCTTGTAGCCAGTGTTTCTGATGCAGTAAAAAGAAGCAAAAGAATGGCTATAATTTTTTAACTCCTCGTAGACTTGTAAAAGAATATTCAAAGTTTGTGTTCAATTTACTTATTTAGTTTAGACGAGTTTGATTGATTTGAGTTTGAAGATGATTGACACCGTGCATGTGTGTGTGTGTGGGGGGGGGGGGGGGGGAAAAGTCTGTATATAGCCTTTCAAGCATTGAAATTAGTTTCGTATGTCTATCCATCCGACATTTTGGAAATAGGTCTATATGTAGTTTTAACAGTTAGCATTAGCAATTGTAGTATTTTTGCTTGTTACATTTTGGTTCAGTGTGTTCTTTTATACTAGAAGTTTTGACTGCTCCCAGCTCAAGTGGCTCCCTTAAGTGAGCAACTGTAATAGGGCCCTTTACAATGAGGCAAATGTCAACAGAGGTGGCAGGATTAGAATCAAGAAGACAGGTGGTGAATCTCCTTTTAGACAATAAGGGAATTTCTACATATAAACCCGCTCTTTACATTGTTTTGGTGGCATCTGCACAAGCAGTGCAAGACTGAATAGTGATAGAGTGGTAGGAATGGGGAAGGAGCTAGGCGAGTCATAAGCACTGTCGTTTTCGTTCGGGGGAAACAAAAGGTTTTTATTTAGTTGTTCAGATGAGGTGTTGGATTATCTGGGTGTAACAGATGAAAAATAAGTAAAACCTTGAACTCTGAAGTGAGGGTTTTTCCGGCTTCTCCATTCCAAATACAGCTACGACGCTCAAAACAGTGGCATACAAACACAATAACATACATATGCTTGCATGTCACCTACATATGTATGTGTGTATATATACTGTACATCTATGCATCTATACAAAGAGGATATTTAGGGTGCAAATTATTTGTGCATGTAAAAGTTGCACATAAAGATTTTTTGTGTACTCTTTCAAATAATTTTCCACAGGCAATATATTGCAATAAAGATAAAGAAACTGCAGCTGCAGAAGAGGGACTTTTAAAGTACCTTTTCTTTCCTTTTACTTGAGATCTTGCTTCTCCCCTTGTTCAGATTTCATCGTGTGGATAAATCTTGCCACATCCTAGATTTCCAAGAATTGCCATCATTGGATGATTTACAATATTAGTAGCTGAAAATCCTGCAATTCTGGATCTGAAGGACGGGTCAAAGCCTGTTTCTTTAATCACGAGGAATATCACAGAAGTCATGGAGAGAAGCCAAAGACAGGTGTCTCCTGGAAAGAGTAGACAGAAAGATTTTGTCCATTTTACAGTGCATATCCCAATTTAACATGAAGCCAGAACTTTCAATAAGGTTGCTGTTTACCATCAAGAGATTCTGATTGAGAGTGATGTTCACTGCACTTTATCCTGTGCAGCGTTACATCAGTAGAAGTCCATCATGGTCCTTGTTGTCTCAGTAGATGGTAAAGTTGAAGTTAGCTTTTCTTAGAAACCAATATGCATGGAGTCGCAGTAATTCATTTGTAAGTTATGCAACTTAATTGCAATGAAGCTTTGTGCGAAACAATACAGTTGCTCTACTTTGCAGAAATGACACAGGCAGCATTCGTATAAATCCTGCCAGGAAAAAAGCTTTTGCTTGCAATGGAAGTTCACAAGGCAGTATTGCTATGGTGTATGGTGGAGAATGGATGGGAGGTATTATTTCACAGACATTTGTGGTTTTTCCAGGCTGAAACATTGTAGGAAAGTTCTAAGACCAACTGTTGGGAAGAGAATCACTATACTGTTTACATTTCTTTTTTTTTCTTTTCTTAGCTACAAAGGCCTACAGTAGGATACTGTGAGAAATCAAAGAAGCTATATGAAATAGAGGTATTTTATTTGAAAAAAATACGTCATTGAAGAAAACAATAAATTGCTCAAAGGAGTCCCTCTTAAATGCTTTAGGTTGTGTGTGGAAAGCAAGTTTACTTCTGGCAATCATATCTACAGTAAAGAGTTTAATGGTTTTAGTCAAATCGATATAGAAATACTTCTCAAAAGTTTTGCAATCCAAATGCTTGTTGTTGTGATTTTTAATGTTTGTACAATTGCAGATTGTCTTTGTGCCAAAAGGAACAAATACATAGCAACAGTTGTTAAAGGAAGCAATGGAAAAGTGCGTGCTTTTAGAAATGTTCGGCCTGACATTGTAACTGACAAAATGTTGCTGCTGAGTGTTATTTTTTACACTATTCAAACAGATGGGATTTCTTAGCAAGAGCAACAGTCATGCTGGGTTTTTGATTTTGCAGCATAGTTGGTGGTTTTCTTTCTCTGAAACTGGTCAAAGAGTCAGGCAGGTTGGATTGTCTGTTATATGTTATGGATGTTTCTGGTTGATTCTGTAATATGCTATGGATGTTTCTGGTTGATTCTGTAATATGCTATGGATGTTTCTGGTTGATTCTCTTAGTGTACTCTGTACATTGAGGGTACCTGGTATTATCCGTTTGATACTATCATAGAGCAATAAATTCTGTTCTGGAAGCCTGCCTGAAACGTACAGTGGTCCTTATGGCTGTTTCACCTTCTAGTTAACAATTCAGTGGGATGTAGGACATGTCCAGGGTTTACAAGAAAACCTGCTAGTTGGAGATTATGGGTTGGCCTTTGGATGAGGACATAGCCAGACATATTTGGTAATGTGCTCCACTCTGAAATAAAGGTATTAATAATCAGTGACAGCTGCCCTTATAGTAGAAAGCAGAAAAGCATGTTACCAGGATAGACTGCAGGATAGATGTCTGCCTCCACTCTGAGATGATATAGCATAAGGTTTCATGTTATTTGTCGAGTGTGTCATTTTGAAGCAGGAAGTTTTGCTGTGGGACGTGAAGTTGCCTCTGGTGTTGTGCACTTGATGCAAGCCTTCCTATATTAGGAACCTTAGGAACACCTGACACCAGTCCAGGAAAGGGACAAGATGAATTAAGGACATGTGCAATTGCAAAAAAGTACAGAAGCAGCCTGTGTGGTGTTTGGATGTAATTTTAAATAAGATGACACAAACTCTATTTTCAGGTCTGTCATCTTCTGTGCATTTGTTGAACTATACTTAGTTAAGTGGCTTGTGCTGAGGTATTTTTAGATGACCTTTACATTCTGAAATTGAAATGTTTTATTCAGGGGAACAACCAATCTGTAAAAATGTATTAAGGACACATTTCCTGAATTGGATGCTTTGAAATGATTTAAGAATTTGGTGCCTTTTTGTGTTTAAAATCCACTTAATACCATATGTAGCATGTGATTATTGTTTACAAGTGATAATTTTAGTTATCAAGCCACTTTTAAATTTGGTTGTCTCTTTACTCAAAAACACTCTTCTCACAACCTGCAGTACCACTCAAAAGTTCAAGTACATTTGTCTGAAACCATAGCTGTCTGTGCTTTAGATAATCAAGCAGACTGTTTACACTTGTCAGTTAACAAGATGGGAAGTTAGTCTTATGGACTATTGGGTCAAAGTTTGAAATGTGGACAGAAGAGTCAAAGCAAAGTATCCCCTAATCACCATTTATTTCCAGGAATTACTGTGGTTGAGCTGGGAAGACATGTTGGCTGATTTCCTGCCTTGTGTTTATGAAGCTCTGAACAAATAATGTGTATTTTTCTTTTTCTAGTATTTACAGAAAGTATATATTATATAAAGATATATAAACTTAAAAACCAAGAATCCTGTACTCACCTTTGTCTAGTACCATGGCTGGTTATGGTTGTCATAGCAAGCAAAAGATATACATATTACTGTTCCTTTATGCATTTTTATTAACTCTGTGTATCATATTCTATAATTAAAAATTAATATATGATACGCTTTGCCTAACCCTTATTTATTTGCATAACCTGGTTTCTTAATTTTGATCACGGCTGAATTACCTCTGTGCAACAGCTCAGCAAGAGAGACGTTAAACACACCATTAGTGCATTCTTGGACTTTATTGGTTTTCCAGCATTTTAGTCATTTCCAGTCTGTTCTCTGCCTTGCCTGTCCACGGTGCCTTCCCAGTCTCATTGCATTGATTGTTCAGTGTACTCCCAGTCAAGCTGCTTGCATTTTTTATAGACTACAGTACAGGGCACTTGGGACTTAGAATACCACCTTTGTACTAACTGTAACTGTCTGATTTAGTTTTTCTGTGTCTACTGCTTAACAGTTGTTTAATGCTGCTACAGTACAATATTCATTTTTTCCTGCAAACAAAAAAACAATTCTTGCAGGTGTGAAATTTCCAACAAAGCCTGTCGAGCTGCTTGGTACATCGCTGGGTAGCTTTATTGTCTTGTACCTGCAAGTTGCTCCCTGCCATGAGCCATATGCTGCCTGAGATAGGCTCCAGATCACCTCCACAAAAAAAGATAAGCTATTATAAAAAAGATGGATATTAACCCATACTCAGGCTGGACATTAGGTAAGAAGGGAAGATGTACATTGTTGCATCACCTCATCCCCTTGTGAAAGGATCATTTAAAATTGGAAAGAAATTGAAGATTGGGATCACAAAAATGGAAGTACTGCATGCATTTGGCTTCCCTTCTGGTCCTGTCATCTCTGTATGAATTTTCATTGCTTGGCATTTTCCCAGCTTGGGAGGGAGCCAAACTCGTGATTGGATAGCCACGTCCACCATGCTCCACCATAGAGACAGGTGTAAACTCAGTGCACACCTTTTCATTCAAATTACTTTGCCGTTGTTGAAGACCCATATTCTACATTAGAATCTGCTTTTCACCAAGAATGTATGTCTCTCTGTCAGCATTACCCTGTACAATGGACATCATCCTCACTGAGGACTTCCATCATCTTCCCTTAACTTCCTAGATGCAAAAATCGATAGCAGTTGTAACACATCATAAATTACAAGTGTCAATGTCAATATGTCAATTTTGTCAGATCAGTAGAACCACATCATGGTGATTGAAAGTCACTTTTCCCAATAACCTATTTTCTCCCAATATAAGTTTATCTATAATCATTTTTTAATATATTCAGAAGATCAAAAATAACAGCATATTTCCGTCATCTGCTTCAGCTGCTCCGTAATTATTTCCCGCAGCCAGATGTGTCAAATCCCGGGCACCATTCCATGCATGTGCATAAGTTCACTGATTAATTAGTCAACTGTACAGCAGTTTGTTATAATAAGGGGAACATCTCATGTAGTCGCCGGCTCCAAGTGTAAAGACATTTTTGTAGAATTGGAGAGATCTGCAAAACAGTAGAATATTTAATCAGAAATTACCTCATTCTTTGGCAAATGGAAATAGCTTATAGGGAATAACCCATAGATATTGGCCAGTCTGATGCCAGACCTTTTCCCTCAGACATAATCCATCAAGTGTATTTCAACTTGGAACGCATAGAAGGAAAAACATGGTCATTCTCAAAGTGGAAAATTATATCCAAACATACTCTATTCTTTATCATACCTAGTTGTTCAATGTAACAAAGTACAGGCTTGGTATTTATTTTTCTGTGAGCTATTGAAAGTAAATTTGATGATAATGGTGTATCTGACAATGATTACAGTAATTACAAAGCATATTCTTTATGCTATAAATCAGATCAGTGTTTCTGAATCCAGTCCTCGGCCGACCCACAGACAGTCTACATTTTCGCTTCCTCCCAGCTCCCGGGGCAAAAATGTGGACTATCTGCCAGGGTGCTTGGAGGGAGCAAAAACATGGACCGGCTGTGGTCCCCGAGGACTAGATTGGGAAACACTGCTGTAAATATTAAAACACATTACAATAAATTAGTCATTTTTTATGTGACCTTGTAATCACCAGGCTGTTGAGCTGCGTTTCCGCAGTTTCTTTCTGTGGTTCCCCTAATGATACTCCGTGTTCAATAGCCATTACACAATCAGCATTGATTACAATGATTTTTCAGTGTTAAAATAATGCGTATACATATGCATATAAAAATTAGAGATGCATGATGTAGTGCCTGACATATTGGTATCGGCCGATGTTGGTTAAACATCAAGACATCGGCATCGGTCCAGTGTGTCAGTCTTGACATTTAGACTTTAGACGATATTCAAAGTTGGCAGATCATTTGGATTTCCTATATGCCTTTATGCGGATATGTTTAAAAGAGCTAATTTAGTTTAAAATTGCCAGCAATACGCTCTGTAGTATCACAGTTTACCAGCAGTTGTTTAGTGGGTGTTTGTTTGACCTGTAGTGTTTTCAATATCATGCTTTGCTTTTTTTCCACTGTTAGAAGACATGCAGTTTAGGCATATTGAAAAAGATCGTAAAGATCAGGAATTTAAAGTAAATGTATTGTTCATCTGTCTTTCACATGATGCCTCTTTTCTATTTCTTTGTAATTAACATAACATAATACAGGATTATCAGTAATTTTAGACAAAAATATATTGGTATCTGTATCGGCCAAAATATCCATATTTGGTGCACGACCGACAACAATAATGTATAATTATTTATATTTTCATCGAGAATATGATTTATGGATATTTAAGTCTTTAAATATGGCCTGTCTACAGATCTTATCCATCTATGCAGAGTTTCTGGAACTCGTATAGTTTCTGGTTTCCAGTTTTGCTGGTTACTCATCATTCTCCATCATCAAAGAGCTTTATTTGTGTTTGTTAAAGGGTGATATAAAGTGTTAATGTGGGAATGAAAGGGCTGTTCTGTGAAATAGGCCAGCTCAATCTCCCCAGCTCATCTCATCAGTATCCACCTCTGTTTTTACATGTTTAATATAAACAGTTATAATTGAAAGACAAATCTGGCATCCTGTGGAATCATCTATGTTAGCTATTTCTAAACTGCCGTATTTTGTAATGTCACAGCCTTTCAATGATTGAAATAATTCTTTTTATTAGTAGACCTTACCTGGGTGTTGTTTCAGCAAGAATAGGGCTAACCAGCAACTAGAGCACTGATGCTTTTCCAAGATGCATTTATAATGCATAACGTTTTTTCTCCTACGTGTCTGGCTGCTATGACAAGGCTTGTAAAGACATGCACAGGCCACATGCTGAAATGAAAATAATGATCATCTCAATCACAAGAATTTTATTTTAATTGATAAACTGCCCTGGTTTCACTCCTTGAAGCACTTTTAACTCTCTATTAATGTGTGCCATGTAATAAGACAATGTGTCAAAGCAGAAGCTGCTGTTTCCAGCACTAGCTTCGGTATGCAGAATTTATTAGACTGGCACATTATACACATTGGACATTGTAATTGCACATTGCACATGTTGTAATTTATGTAATATATGTATAGATGTGTGTTGTCTGTAAGTATATACTTATGTCAATTTTCAGCATGGCATTACTTGCATTTACAACAAACTACTGTATTTATGACATTTGCCTTACTCCTCTCCCTTGATCATTGGTCTTCATTATGCCCTTCATTGGTCATTGGTCTTCATATTTCCACCATCCTTAGTTATGTGGCAATAAAGATTCAGATTATGATATTTGTATTGTGTATTGTGCTGTTTAGTTATGCATTGCCAGTTAATTTGCCTTACATTTAATTAATGTTCTCTGCTGAGGTACTATGTATTTGTAAAAGCAGCATGACCATTAAATTGTTTGGCACGAGATGCAGTATGTAGCCGTCAATTGTACTTCAAGTTGTTTTTGGGTATTACGTCTCTGAGCCAGGTAGGTGAGTGGCAGTCAGGTTCTGCAGCCGTCAGTCTTTGAGTTTTGAGTTGGTTTGAGTGAGGTACTTCTTTTCGCTTTATATTGATCTCAAAGTGCTCTTTAAAGCCCCAGAATGAGAATAATTTGTCTTCAGCTAGTGATAATTGTGTTGTTGAGGTGCCACTCCACCCTGCCGGGCTGGGTACCTTCTTATGACCTGCTCTACCAGCATGGTGACAAATCTTCTAAGGCTCTGTCATCACATCATAGTATCAAGTCACCCCCCCCCCCCCCCCCCCCCCCCCCCCCCCCCCCCCGC
>JAODJU010000095.1:18499585-18529305 GCA_026776725.1 Gnathonemus echidnorhynchus | reverse complement strand
TAAAGGGGCCACGTACAGGGCTTCAGTCTCCTGTAAAGGGGCCACGTACAGGGCTTCAGTCTCCTGTAAAGGGGCCACGTACAGGGCTTCAGTCTCCTGTAAAGGGGCCATGTACAGGGGTTCAGTCTGCTGTAAAGCACATTAAAAAAGGCATTTTCTCTTGCTCTCT
This sequence comes from Gnathonemus echidnorhynchus, assembly GCA_026776725.1. Lineage (NCBI taxonomy): Eukaryota > Metazoa > Chordata > Actinopteri > Osteoglossiformes > Mormyridae > Gnathonemus > Gnathonemus echidnorhynchus. The sequence continues at coordinate 18,529,136 of JAODJU010000095.1, read as the reverse complement.
TTCTGCCACTCCTAGTGTTGAGCCTGCAGGACCTCTGTTGCCGCTCCATCGTCTCCTGCACACCTGTACATCTGGTGGACAAGCTGCCGCTTCCCATTGCCTTAAAAAGCCACCTCAAATCCTTCTCTATGGCCAACGGGCTGAATGCCAGAATGATGCACGGCCGCTCGTATTCAGTCACGGCCAACAGCACCAACAAGAGGAACAGCCTGAAGAAATCCAAGCCCATCCGTCCGCCGCAGAGCCCCTCTCAAAGCTGTGCGAGGAACAGCTGTAAGATCTCATAGGAATGAGTGGTGCTGCCTTCACCTAAACGGTCTGCTTTCCTGGGTCGGTCTCATTGGAGCCTTGCTCTGTGCATCTAGTAGCAGCAGCGAAGGAGACGAAGAGAGCAGCCTGCAGCCTGGGTTATCGCTTTTTCAGAAGCTGCTGCTAGTTTCACATAAAAAGGAGCGAGAGAATTCTGCTTTGGGAGTAAGCTCTTTGACGAAGCCCTAAAGTTAACGTAATTGCTGGCGAGCTGAAATCACATTGCAGTTTTGCTTCAAAACCTGGTCTGAGCCACTGTTTGCGGTTTTATGCTGAATAAGTATACATCAATATTTAAACATGTTCAAAATTTGTGGCCTGGATTCTGAACACTGCAAGCTGGACAAGAGAGTGAATATTGTTATACACAACAAATCATTTTAATGTTTTGCTATTGCACAGAATATCAGGATATCTCATAGATAAACACTATAATGTCAGGCTTGGAAATGTTTCAAGAGTCCATGAGAAAAAGTGAGATTAAAACAAATGATGACCACAGAAGGACATTGCAGCTATTTAAATATGTATTTCATATGTATAATATTGTTTGATACTATTGTGTTTTTATTGTTTGGTTTGTATGAGTTTTCTTCAACAAAAGTGTACAGTGACAATAATAACAATAATTCAAAATGAAAAATACCAAAGATGTTGGAGGTGGAAAAAGATGGGGACTCTGCAAGAATGACGTTTTGTAATTTAAAGCTTATTATTTCCAATAAACTCTGCTAACGGGAAAAGTCTCTTTTGCACTCTTGGAGTTTCTCTGGTTAAGTGTGGGTGAACATCATAGTTTTGAGTATTATCCTATTATATAATATTGAAAGTATATTTTATTGAGAAAATGAAGCATGAGGCACATAATGTCATATTGTATCTAAAATTATCCTTAAATATACATAATGAGTAATTATGTTTAAAAAGAATTTCATATGGTTACCAACGACTGTTAAACCACAGAGGGTGAGGAAATCACCCCCATTTTTATAATACAATGTAACTCAAATATCATATTCACTCTTTATTATTTATCAAGAAATATCCCATGTATTCCCGTGATTGCTGTGTACTTTCTTCCTCCTGTAAACTCAAAACTGACCACTGACCAAAATTTATATAGCCACTACTTGAGTCTGTATCATCTGTCTGGATTTCAGCTGGTGTTCAGGGAACACTATATTTCAAGCAATATGTTAAAGTTGGCAATTGATGTGAACTGTTTTATGGTGTTGCGTCCACTCAGACAGCGAATATATTTATGCTCTGCCAAAATACCATCCTTTGGATCAGAAGCAATGCATCACACGGATTGGACGCATGAAGTGGGGAGAATTTTAAGCCTACAATAATGAAATGGATTACAGTGCCCATATCCTGAATTAGCAATAGTTCTTTACCTGTGTGCTTTTATATTATTAACTTGTCTATATAGCTGATAATACCCTTAAATGAAAACCACCGTGCATGATACCTGACCCAGCAGAAACCTGAATCTTAGTAACATCACGCAGCATCATTTCTCATGTTTGCATACACAGCTGTAATCATTTTCAGTTTTCTTTGTTACATTTATGTTGGTTTTTGTTTTTTTTTTTTACAAGTTACTGCATACATAAGCAGACACTATCTATAGGTTCAGTGGTAGTAAGCTGCAGGTAATGATTTACAAATCCTCAATGCAGCAAGCATAACAGTTTCGACCAGGAATCTCCAAAAGGCCTTACCGTAGCTTTTTAATAAAAAAAAAAAAAAAAAAAAAATTGGGAGGACAAAAAAAAACAGTTGACTCATAGATACCTTGAAGCAGCAGTGAACAATAAACAAACCTGATGACAAACTCTCGACACATCTATATGAAACCACAATTCAGTTTTAAAGAATTCCAGTCCTTTATTGTCTATGATGAATTACTTTCTTTCACAGCATTGTCACAGCAGGCATATTCCTTCTATATTGTTTGCTAGGCTAACCTAAGGAAGTAGAAAAAAACTAAGAAAAACAACAGTTTGCAAAAACTCAAATTTCAGACAGTTTATACATACTCCATTCTGTGTTTGACATCAGTCACAGCATACTCCCCTTAACTTGGGTTTTTAAAGTTAATAAAGCCATGAATTGGGATACCTATAGCACAAGTAAGCCTTGAGTAAGATGCTAAGTTGTTTGACCAACATCCAACTGTCAGTAATAGCCTTGCAATAAAGTGTGAACAGTTACTTATTGACATTTGACTCCCAGTGCAGTAAAAAGGAAAGGAGATTTGGATCTAGAATGGGTTTTAATTAGGTTTCTATAAAGTAAGGAAGTGTTTTCAGTTTTTTTTTTTTGTCTTTTTTTTCATTTTCCAGCAAATGCAGGTTTCAGTTCTTGGATTCCGACATTCACAATGATGAATCACCATCTGCAAATGGCCCAAATATTTTCCAAAACTTGCCACTCCCAAATCAGACTTCCCCACCCTTAGTACTCTTTCAAAAGCCCCATTTACGATTAAATGATAAGATAGGAGAAGCATGATAAGCTATACTGTCATGTCTGGAAATGAATCTTGGATCACCAAATCACATTAATACAGAACTGCAGGAACCAATCACAGGAACACACATGCATAGTGGAAATCTGAGGGAAGTTTATTTCTGGTGAAGTACACAGGATGAATCAGAAACTATTTTTAACCTTTAACCTCTGGAATGTCTCTTCTAAAATATCACAGGTCATTTGATTGTAGGGAACACAATGCCTTGTTTTCTGCTGTACAGAATGTTTCAAAAAGACCTGAAAATTCCTTAATGCAAAGCGCTTTCAGTGAGTGGCAGGTTAATAAAGAAGTGAAACCAGGGGTGGACTGGCAACAAAAACCAGCCTAGAAATATTTATTTATTTTTTTATTTATCCTTTATTTTACCAGGAAGGTTCCATTGAGATACAGTATCTCTTCTCCAGGACATCCTGGCCAAGATGGCAGCAAATAAAAAAAATAAGACAAAAGTTTCATATACAAACATACAGAGATGATTAACATGAACACAAACTAAAACACATACAAATACTCTCCAAAAATACATAGAATTAAATTAATTTACATGAAACAATGACACTGTTCTTTAAGCTCAGAGTTTAAGAGATTTTTGAACACATTCAGAGAAGGCAAGGAGTCTAAATTCAATATATTTTGTAATATGTTCCACTCATGTGGTGCATAACAACACAAGGCAGATTTCCTCAGTTCTGTGTGTGTGGTGGGAAGCTGAAGGAGAAGTTTAACTGATGAACGGGTACTGTATGTATTAGTGCGCAATGTCAGCAAACTATGTACTGAGGTAATTTGCCCATTAAAGCCTTTGCAATAACCATCGTTTGCGAGTACAGCTGTCAGTCGTTTTTTGTAGTTGGTCAGGTTTGCATGCAGGTCAGCAGGAAGTTTCATCCACCCCTCTTTGCAGACCTCCTCCAAATCTATAAAGTTTTTAGACTGTCACTTGTCTCAAATCGATATGCTATGATGTGGCCCCAGTTTTGTAGGCCTATGTTTCATGAGCACACTCACTGGCCATGAGGAAGATGCACAGACCCTAAAAAGACCAACCCAATGGGAAATTACCCTAACTTCCCGATGGCCAGTTTGCGCCTCAGCAAGTCCCTTCCTACCACTAAGGACACCGAGATCCTCGGTATTTTTTCTGCAACTCCAGTAAACCCGATCTGTTTTGGGCCACACTTAGGAAGGGCAAACACTTTTGACCATGGTATTTCAAAAATCCTGCCTGAGTGATTTGGGGTGAAGACACTCAGTTGCCTCAAAAAATAGACTAATCCTGCACAGTCCAAAGGGATTATAGGGAGATTCACTCTCAGGCATTTAAACAAATAGACCTGTTCAATATTTGTAACGTGAACCACAGCTTGTGAGTGGTCTTTTAATTATATTTGGTGAAAAGTTATCCCTTTAGTTTTACTCATATTAATTAAGAAGGAATGTTCCATTGAACAAAATCCTCGACAATCAGTTATCAAACTAATTTTATAAACAGAGAAATAAGAGTTCAAATAATTGAGCACACTACTGCTACTTCTAGTAATTCTTACAGACGTCTCAAATCGATATTCCTGAGACTGTATGTAATGTACAGTATGTACACGTATTGTATGTGACGTTTCAGTGTACTTAAGAACTGGACTGGAATCCAAAGAAAAATTCTTCTATTGTTTAATATGTAACCATAACCTTACATGTAATGTACATCATCGTTCGGGACTACTAACAGATCGAGACGGCCATTTTGAAAACACAATTTTAAGTCATATTGTCCATGGTAATAGCAAAGGTACATAAGAAACACCTTGCACTTAAAAGAACCCTGACGTCAGCACTGAGGGTTCTACCTGCGGCGAATTAGAAATGGGACGAGGGCGCGACTGCGTCGCTTCCTGCTCATGCCGAACGGTATCTGAGCTCAGTGGCTCGTTGCGCATCTATGCGTCCTGGCAAGGGAGCGAAACTCCGCTCGGGAGCTTGGCCGTGTGTTGACAGACTCGCGGAGGGGCAGGAGCGGCGGCGGCAGGAATTGGGAATGGTTTCCTACAGCTGAAGTTGGATATTCAGACCTTTCGTTATTCCTAAGCGATTACTGGACCACCGCGATGAACCTTTTACCTTCCAACCCCCATGGAAACGGCCTCCTTTACGCCGGATTTAACCAGGACCACGGTGAGGTCTTTTTATTATCTCGATTGCGACTTTCCAGCAACTGTGTTTGGCCAAACTAAGTATTGGGCCCGTACCAGGGGTTGTCAGGTCCCACACAGCCGTGTGAACGCCACGATATACCTGCTCGACTCTGTTTCTAGCACCAATCAAGCATCTGTTTGCGATGGCCCGGTCGAGCTCCCCATTGTCATCGGCGTTTCAGCACCACAGAACTTATTATTTCCCATGGTGATGGAAACCATTTTATTACCCCGGCAGCTATCTGTATAAGGCAGTCAACTCTGTACTTCGCTTAACTGTGCTCGTCGGTTGTAGGTGGTCCGTAGTTGTAAGTCATCTGTCCGGCGGATGGGCGTCTGATAGTGACTTGGAGCGGGAGAAACGGACAGTTTTATATTACGACATTTAGTTTGACAGCCATGTTCGCCGTTTTTCTAGCTAACCTGCTAACGTTATCAAAGGGGGTACTGTCGCTAACAAGGTCGGGTGTCGGTGACAGTGTTTAAAGCGACGCAAACTTTGCTCACAAGAGGAGTTAAATTCGTCTTTTGGGTGAACAAAAATTAGTTATTTAGATTGCGGTGTCTTGTCCATGCTGCATGAAACGGCTGTACCAAGCTAGCCGTACACAGCTACACCCCTCCCCGTGACACAGGCCTACGCATCGGTGTAGCTGACTACCTGAAGCATTTAATTCATAGTTAATGTTTTTAAAATAAATCACGTTGGTGTGGATGGCCTTGCGGCGATACAGCCACCGTGCATATTCACGTTTCTGGCGGCTGCACGCACGCATGCCTCTCCCTCGGCAGCTATAGTGGAAATGTGCCTGAATTGATTGTTTCAGATCCCATTTGGCATTATAGGCACATAACCTTATGGAGTACTTTCAATGGGCACTTTATCAATGTACGTTCAAGATTTCACTTTCAAACGACTGGGATTTCATTAAAAATGAGTAACAAACTTGGAGCAAATTTATGAAAACAGGAGAGTAAAGTTACAATAGGCAGTGTCTTTTATTTTAAAATTTGAAACAAGAACCCAACATTTTAGATGTAAACTGTTAAAAGAAGAATTAAGTTGCTGGGAAAGTGTGCTTATTAGATTCTGTGACGCAGCCATGGGAATGTGGAATAAGGACACGTCTGTACCTTCGAGGATTTCTTTCTTACCACAACCTGTACTATTTATATTTTATCATACATAATTATATGTAATATAGTGCATCAGTTTATATTACACTATATGTGAGTGTCCTGTAATGGACTGGCATCTTGCCCAGGATACAACCTTTGCTTCCCAGAACTGGCTCTGAATCACTTTGATCTCAAAAGAAAAAATACTTATTGAAAATGAAGTGGAGGAAGCCGTTTTTAAACAGCATTGTAACTGATCAGCCAGATTTACATTTGTCTTTGCAAATGTTTGACATCTGGTGTATTATCTGCCTGTCCCAGGCAGTACAGGGAAGTGCTGGGTTGCACCCTGGATGGGATGCCAGTCCATTCCTGGGCACACAAACACACACATGCAGTAATAAACACTGGGCAATTTAAAGATGCTAGTTTGCCTTACTGCATGTATTTAGACTATGGGTGGAAACTGGAGTAACTAGAGCAGGGGATTTCAACCTTAGGAGTCTGTAGAGATGTTTCATAAATTAACAAAATGCTGGTATTATATATTGGAAATACTAAAGGGGATATCACCTTCCTCCTGAAAAAAACCTCATTCCTCATTTCCTTCTGTGATTATTCATCTGTAATAGAGGGTTTGTAGTTCTGGTCTTTTTTATTTGGGGGTCCCTAGAGGAAACCCTCACAACACAGGGAGGAAACGTGCAAACTGCACACAGACACAGATCAAAGACCGGAGGTGTGCGACACCTCTGCTACCCACTGAGCCACCCATGCCTCTCGCTGAATGACAGCTTTTACATAAATGCAGTCCTTTGTAGAACTGAACTTGAGTGAAATATTGTGAAATCCATTTTACAAGCCCCTAAATAGAACTGGAATTATTTCAGTGCTGCTTATCGCTACTTTGAAGGACAGTATTAGTGCACTGTTAAACATTTTGGTGCTGTATGTGACTGGGCATATCAGACATATCATATGTTTTTTGTGATGATTATTCATATGGCTCTTTTAACAATAGACTATTATGTGTGATTGTGGCATGTAGCAGAAAGGAAGAAGAGGAGTAGAGAAGTCTGGTGGAGAGGTTCTCCCCCAGGTGGTTTAAGAAGAACCACCTGCAGCTCAGTGTCAGAAAGACAAAGGAGCTGATGTGGGACTTCAGGTGCAGGAAGGAGCCACCGACTGCTGTTACTATTCAACAGGGGGGAGAAATTCTAGATAGAAATTCTATAGTGCTGTAAGTTCATCAGTATTGGCTCAATTGGCATCAGTGACAGGCTGGACAGGCATGGCAGCATAGTGAATGCCTACAAGGAAGCCTGGAGTAGTCCTTCCTTGTGGAGCAGCTACATGTGTTTTATCTATTGTATTGCCATGTCTTTTGTTCCTAATTGGTGGTGGTGGTGGGGGGGAGCTGATAGGCTTAAAAACTTTTGAGGGAAACTTGCTCTGTCATTCGTCTAGTCCGGAATCAGTGGAGGAGGGAAGACTGGTGTCCAAACTATACACTATTCTTTCAGCAGAGAGCTGGTACAATTGAAGGGTGCTTTCAGCCCCTGGTTCATCCTAAGATGCACAGTGTACAGTGCTTCAGACGCTCCTTTGTGCCTCCTGCCATTTGTACAGTACTTCCAGTCTTCACATTGCGAACCCTGTCGTGCTTGGAGGACATTAACTCAACTGTGACTCATCACCGTTTTGTGTTGCACTAAATAATGTACCTTTTATGTTTCTACCTGACTTCTACTTGTGATATAAACTTTCTATTTTATGCTGTGCTGGGAAACATCTGTTATTGAAATTATGCAGGAGAACAAACATTTCTAAAATAAAGTTTTAGCTTATCTTAGGCCACACAGACACTTCACTTTTTGTCAAGCTTTGATGTTTATGCACACATTCTCTGAAGACAATGAATGCTAACTCTGCCCAGACTCCAGATGTCTTAGATATAGTTCACTAATGTGCCATTTTGGCCAAATTTTTGTTGTCTGTTCTGTTGTCTTTCTGGTCTGACTACCTTCCCTTTGTGTGAAACAAAGCATTCACCTTGGAGAATGATAATAATAATTGATACTTTATTGATCCCCATGGGGAAATTGTCTTTACGCCTCCCTCAACTTGCTCTTTGTAGAGTAAGCTTTCTGTGAAGGGCAGCCACCCGTAGCGACACCCAGGGAGCTGGGGGTTAAGGGCCTTACTCAAGGACCCGCAGATGTTTGAGGCTGGGTTTGGGTTGGGAAAATGCGACTCCAAAGCTTAGTAACTTACGCCAAACTAAATGAATTGCGTAATAAAAGCAGTGATGTCAGTGGCCCATAATGTAATTATGTCCATTTTAAATAAAAAATATCTATCTATCCATCCATTTTTTGAAATTGCTTACACTATTCAGGGTCGTGGGGGATCCAGAGCCTATCCTGGAGGCTACGGGCACAAGATGGGCAACAATCCAGGAGGGCGTGCCACCCCATCACAGGGCACACACACACATCATACACGCACACCTACGGTCTATTTGGTAACTCTAGTTAGTCTCAGCATATTTTTGGACTGTGGGGGGAAACTGGAGTAAATAAGAAATAATAATACATTAGTTATAGAGGTGTGCGATAAATCGATTTTATCAATTCGAATTTACAGTTCAGGACGATGTGTTTTTATGAAAATCGATTTTATTACTTATTTTACACACGAGCGCCAAAAGCAGAACTAATGCGATGCACCGTTCTTCACAGGTAAATTAGCTCGGCACGCCCAAACACTGTAGCGGATTCACAAACAACATGGCAATAAGTACTTCAACCAAACGTGGCAAATTTGATAACTTGCCATTTGCGAAGAGCTGGGAGTAGTGATAGCCAAAACAATGCTTCATTAACCATTTGGTGCATCGTCAGCCCCCACTAGATGGTGCTCTTGGTTTACCTTGGGACATGCTTTGAGCCTTTTTTTAAACAAAGAGCACCATCTAGTGGGGTCAGAAAATACAACAAATGGTTCACGAAGTGACGCTTTGACTGTCATTAGTGTGGAGTATTGAGCCACAGCCACCTTGCTGCCTGGCATGCACACAGCATAAACACAACGGATAACAGTATGCTGAGGGGCACTGAAAGCCACATGGCTGCAGACAGTCTATGAAAACCAAATGTAAGTGAATTAAAAAACATTCCTGTGTTCTAAATGATAATTAGTCAAGTATTTTTAGATTTTTAAAATCTATGACCTTGACCCGTGCAAGGTGTGGATGCACAAAAGTTTTTTAGTCTTTAGATTTGAAAACTGATTCACTTAAAAGAACCGGTTCAAAAGAAAAATTTGTTCACAAATTGGACATCACTCGTTCACTTGGGTAGCTGTTTTTGCATGCAAGTAGTGTTTCTCAGTAAGACCATATTGTGTTGTAGTTTGCGTAGTGCTTTTCTTTCCAACTGAAAATTGCGCAAATACAAATTCCGCATTGTATTGGACTTAGGTACTAATATATCAATCATGTTAGAACAGATTCGTGGTGTGAAATCACGCGCTGTGGCAGTACTGACTGTAATTTGTATGAATTTAGCATTTCCTTATGTTTTATTAAATTTGGTTAGCAGAGCATGCCACATGCTACTGTATATCAGAAGCGATAAATGCTGAAGTTGGAGTGAAAAAAGGCTTAGGAGCCATAACATATTTTAAAAGAGGAAATATTGTGGATAAACAAGGTAAAAGGGGAGTTTATATTGTAGTTCAAAGTCCAACACATTTGGTAAACATAAGTATACACTGAATTTATACAGATTACTAATTTTTTGGTGTCACAATACACCTCTCATTAATATTTTAGGTGTAGTATTAATCTGCTTATAAAATTGTGGGCATTAGTAAATGCCCACGTAGTACCAAAAAGCTAGCGCCCGGACAAATTTTTACACCCAGCATCACATTTGCTGGCATGGTTTTGTGTCTCTTGACGTAACTCATGGCAGCACTAGCAACTTATTGGACACACTATTGGTAGCTAATAACAAGTTATGTTTGGCTATAGTTTATTCTAAGTAAATTTTTCTTTTTGTTTTAAAGATAGCGCAGTATTAAGTGCAAAAATTTCTTATATCAAATAATCACAATGTGATATCATGGACCCATACTGAAGAACTGGACATTGTTGACAAACAGCAAGTGTGTTGGAATTCATAACAATCCTTTTACTTGGGACTGTTCAGGCTGGACTGTTGTCCGTTTTTGTTAAACGGTAATAGTCTCTGTAACACATCTAGATTTTAAAAAACAGGACTTTTTTTTACTTTTTTTTGTGATCAAGTGTCAGTCACAAGTAATCAGTCAGAGAGCAGTCTGCCTGTTCTGGAGTTTTGGGATAAAATTTAACTAGAGTAACACGTGTCTCGTCTTGTCTGTTTTCAGAAACAGTAATCATCTAGTTTTCCTACAGTGTATCATTTCCTCCATCAGGTGCTTTTTTCTAAGGCGTTAGAAAGTTGATTCTGATGCATGGCAGGATAGGTTGACACGTGTATGAAATGCCATTTTAGTCTGTTCTATGCATTGATACCTTGTTTCTGTGAAAGAGTACAGGCAGACATGTGACTGGCACGAACCTTCCTGCCCTCTGATTCATTGCGCAGCAGGTATGAGAAACAGTTGATTCTCCCTGTGTCAGCCTGAATTAATGTTCATTGTTGATGTGACTGTTGGATGTGTAGCCTGGTGCTACACGCTAGAGTGTTCATTAGATGTATGTGGACTGTGCCGGGAAGAAGAAATTGGGCATAGTGTAATATTCCTGTTCAGCTGTTAAATACCTTTCTCTTGATACCCCTGATAGAATAATTCAGAATAAAATGTGGTAGAAGTGGCTGCCTCAGCTGTTTTCAGAGGATTTGTGGGTGGGACAGGTGTCTAAATGAATGCAAATAACGGGATCCCAGACTTCCCAAAGTGACTTTAATTCTCGTTTTGTTTAGTAATTTTTCACATTCTCTAGGCTGAGTACTAAGCTTTAATTATTATTTAATCTGTAAGTCATATGCATGTTGTAGTACAGTAAAAGGCAGGATGGATTCATCACTGATCTTGTACTTTATGACTCAGTGTTTTGAATGTCATTTTAACTATTTGTGTTTCAACATAATGCATCTTGGGGAGGTACTTGCATTCATTCAGTTTAATAAATGCTCTCGTTCAAAGTTCCAAAAGTCCAATAAGGAGTTGCAGGGCTGGACTGGGATTAAAAATTGGCCCTGGACTTTGGGGTCCTCCATGACAAATTTTGCCCAATGGAGGGATTCCCCGCAATGAATTTTGCCTGCCCACAGAGAAAATGCCTTGTATACCAGATGGCCAGTCCAGCCCTGAGTAGTTGTATTAACAAGGCTAAACACCGAATTCACGAAGTCTGGCAGCAAATAATGCTTTGGTTTAGCTCTTTTATTTATTGCATCATTGTTTTGACGTATTACTCGTCAAGTATCTCGAAGCGGTCATTGCAGACTATACATCACATTCTGGTTATATTTCCTATTTATTGTTATTGTAAAACAATTCATGACTCATTTTCTTGTATCCAGGTTGCTTTGCGTGTGGAATGGAAAATGGATTCCGAGTATATAACACTGATCCCCTGAAAGAGAAAGAAAAGCAAGGTAAGGACAATTTGGTAAAAATGTCAGCATGTTACAATAAACATGGAAGCAATTTAAATATGCAAAGAAGTTTTCTGAGGTTTCACTGATAGATGGTAAACATTGAAAGAATAAAACAAAAAAAAATGTACTGAAGATCGCATTGCCTTCAGAAACACCTGGGTACTAGCATAGCATTACACCACTTCAGGTTCATAGAAATCTCTGGAATGACATCGATTAAGTAAAATAATTCCGTGGATCACATGTACTTTTGAAAATTCAGCTGCTGTGAGGGTTTATGTCTGAAGTGGGTATTGCTTGAAAGATACCTTTGAAGTGCCTAGAGAAATACAGATTAAAGGCAGTATTGAATATATAGTATCTGTCAGTAACAGAATTTTGGTTTTGTTTTGATCCAGGCGTGTCATGTCATTTTATCAGATATTGCTGAAAATTACATTTTTATTTGGTTGGTATATGACATATAGAACCTAGACTTATGAGTTTGGTGATGAAGATATGAAAATAACTAGCAGAATAAGACATCACTTTTATTGCAAAATGGATACCAGTAGGGCTGGCACTAATTTTTCTATGGATTAGTTTATTGACTATTGATTAATCTAAACAATTAATTTTCCTCCAGAAAATCAAATAGAACGTTTAAGTTTTAAATTTTATTATGATAACAACAAACGATATTATTGCAGGGATTTAAAAAATGGATGCCGGCTTTTCGGCGCTATATGGACATTATTTCCGGGGTCAATTCCATAAGCAAATTAGTAGTATGCTTCAAATGTTAATGAGATGAGATGCGAATTATGATGCCCCTCCTCTGTCATTTTCTCAAACACTTATTCAGTGGAGATTCTAAGGTATCAAGCAGACAACATTATGGTTTTAATAACGAATGAATTTAGCAGCCACAAAGACAAAAGATATTAAAAAGCTCTCCATACTAATAGTAATTTAATAAACACGAATAGAGAGGGTGGTTTTGTTTATTCTGGCTGTCCAGGATAATGCCTGTGTGTTTTCTCTTCAGGCACTCGTGCATAGCACTGGTGCCCGTGTAGTATGACATCAGACTTTGCACAATGTAAAACCACCTTTTTGTATTGTGATAATTTGAAATTATTCTCATATTTACGTAGTGATATTAAAGGAAAACATTTGTCATTATGAATTGAAGCGTTTTAGAAATCAAAATGGTAATTTCATTAATATGAAACAAAAAACGATGCATCGCATTAAAATATTGACGTCAACGCATTTTCAGCATCGATGTCATTGACTACATCTAATCGCGGCAGCCCTAGAAAACGGTAAGGATTCATGGAAGACACACTCACCCATATTGTACGTAATACATAAAAACTGTAACCTGTTTACAAAATTGTTACATTCAGTAAAATCAGAGTGAGAATGTGATAATCTCTACTTTTTTATTACTGGTGCCATTATCTTTGAATATTGATAGAATTTAAATATTAGCCAAGACTGAAACATTGGACCGATGCCAATATCTTGATTTTTAACAAATATTGGCCAATACCAACATGTTATCCCATATGTCATGCACCACAAAAATTTACATCACTTTTTCTTTGGCTAGCTAGTTGGCTACTTCACGGTTTTGACCATTGCTATCGCGGCTCGCAAAATGAACAACTATGCTACAAAACAGAGGCATTTCCCAAAAGCATCATTGCACAAACATTACCTTAACCATTAGAGAGAACGCGCGACACTACAAAACAGGGCCTGTCACGAGGTATGTTAGGGTATTACATGTTGTTAACTCTGTTGTAATGAGAATTTCCTTCTAAGGGATCAATAAAGTACTCTCTCTAACGTGTGAGTGTTATTACTACTCATGTCCTAAATTTACGGTCAAATATAGGTGACGTGTACCATTGCAATTGAGTAACTAATGTGAATTTAAAGTGCTGGCAGTTCGTGGCTTTCTATTTGCTACTTGTTACAGCTGCTTTATCTGTTTGCTTGCCCCAATGATGGTTGAAATACCAATGGGCTGTATTTGTTTGCATTTCCCAGAATTCCTTGAGGGTGGGGTTGGTCATGTGGAGATGCTCTTCCGATGCAACTACTTAGCCCTTGTGGGAGGAGGAAAGAAACCCAAGTACCCACCTAACAAAGGTATATTTGCATTGTTCAACCCAGTGAGACTGGATTGTCAATGTAACTGTAAGAATGCTACTAACCATTCAACTAAGTGTGCATTCATGAGTAAAAATGAAGGTGTATAATGTGTATGACTACATGGATCCCAGGCAAATGCACATCTGCTGTGCCTGTCCTAGTTATGATTTGGGATGACCTGAAGAAGAAGACAGTCATAGAAATCGAGTTCTCCACAGAAGTGAAAGCGGTGAAACTCCGGAGAGACAGGTAGTGACATGCAGCGTCTTGATGTCTGCTTTGGGGCTCTCTGCTCTTTGAGTGGGAGATGGTTGCAGCCCAGATTTTGGCTTTATTAACCAATTTCCTGGAGGGGGTTTTTAATGGCCATTGCTACATGCTGTGATTTGTACCAGTTCTGCCCTGGGAGATGGACAGTAATACAGGACATGTTCTCAGATCGTCTATCGAAAGTGGATGTGTTTTGCTGGGATATACTTCATTCAATTCTTTGTGTTTTCTTAATGATCTGAGTATTGTGTTTGAAATTATTAATATCGCTTGGTTTCAGGATTGTGGTGGTTCTAGATTCTATGATCAAGGTGTTCACCTTCACTCACAACCCCCACCAACTACATGTGTTTGAAACCTGCTACAACCCCAAAGGTACATTACTTTCCATCCCTGTTTCTCTACAGGCTACGCCCAATGAAAACTGTACATGCACGTTGTCTCGGCGTCATGTTAGATTCGGAAATATGGGGAAAAGTCTGAGTTTCCTGCATGCTGTGCTTGATGTTGACCGTTATGGCATCTCGACTGATCTGATGTGGAGCAGTTACTGTTAATAACAAAGACCACCTCTGTGCTGGTAATCCATCCAAATAGGGGCAGTAGCTGTTGCAGTTCATTGTAAAGCCAGGGAACTAGATCAGTGTTTGATATTAGGATCAATGGCTTTCCTTTACTGCTTATGCAGATTTCAATCTAAAAATACTCCCTTAGTCTAAGCGTTCTTGTACTCATCACAAAACCAGCTTACAGTTTGACTTAACAGGTAATTTTTGATGTCTAGTTCAATGAATGGAGACTCTCGTCTCCTGTCTGTGTCGGCATGGCAGAGCAGCTGCCCTTCTGCCGTGATGCCATGATTTCACCAGCTTGTGTTCTATCGGTGTAAAGGCTGATTGAGATGCTCTCTTCCCACTGCCTCCTGCAGGCCTTTGTGTTCTATGCCCCAACAGTAACAATTCCCTGCTGGCCTTCCCGGGCACTCACTCTGGCCACGTGCAGATTGTGGATTTGGCCAACACGGAGAAGCCCCCTGTGGACATCCCAGCCCACGAGGGAGCCCTGTGCTGCATTGCCCTCAATCTGCAGGGCACACGGATAGCCACCGCTTCCGAAAAAGTAGGCTGGGAGCCAGTGAGATTTACCTCTACAGCTCTGTAGCACTTCTTGTCACAAGTTGGCAAGTTTGTGTAGAATAACCTGTCAGTTATAAAGTCCTCGTCTGTGTAATATAAAACCAGCTTCCCAAGACGGCGTGCAGGAGTGTAGCAATCGACCTTGGGTCTGTTAAGAAGGTCCGTACACACCAAGCGTGACAGCTGTAAAAAAAAAAAAAAAACACATTTTAGAATCCATAGGGTTGCAGAGTATCCTAAAACGTAGCATTTTATTACTAAGCAGGCAAGATGAACAAGCTTGTGAATAAGAAAGCATACTATGGTTAACCCTGCTGCTCTAACTTTGTTTCTCTTTGTGACATAATCTCCATGTTCTGTACATTTTATAGTGGATGTATTTATAGTGATTGGCCAAGTTAACCTACTAATCATTGAAGGTGGGGCATGAAATAGTTCTTTCTTTCAACTATTGTAATTCTTTCTACTACAACTGACTTTTTTTTACTGTGCTCAGTGTATAGGGGAATTAAGCTTCAGTATCGTTTATGCACAAAATTCCTTTGAGATCTCTTTTTGAGATCACCTCTGTCTCACATTTCCCTAGCCCATGACTGGCAAGTATATGCATCACTCAGCCAATCATGATTAAGCCCAAGGCCGAATCACATCATTAGAAAACTGATATACTGCGAGATCAGGAAATAAACAGCAGGCTGCAAATATTCAAAATAAATTAGCCAATTAAATACTGGCATGCCGGTGTATGTTCTGACAAAGCCATTGCTTTGTCTAATATTGCATGTCTTTTGTGTGTTTGTGTGTGTGTGTGTGTGTGTGTGTAACATTCTAGCTCTATTAATCCTGTTTTCCCCTGGTCGATAATCAGTGCTCACTCATGCTTCAGTAATGATGCACCTGAAAGAAGTAATGTGGTCAACATGAATGGGTGTTTGGCACAGTTCACACTGTAATTAGTAAACCTAGTAGTTGTTTTTGCTTTTTTCTTGGGAGTTTGAGTGGAGATGCTGCTCTTCAAGTTCTGTCAATACATTGAACTCCATCCTTTTAGTAGAGGTACTGCAACCAAGCTACTCTGGTTGAAGCTAAGGTACAGTATAGTTGTATATCCTGTTTGTTAAAGGGTTCTGCTTTACACCAAAATAATTTGAGGGCAGTGCAAGTTTCACCCGAACTATTAATTGACTTGACTTTTTACATTGTTGTTGAAATGAAATGAAAATGAAAAAAAAAATGACCTTGTTTGTCACAGGGGACTCTGATAAGGATATTTGACACCTCTGCAGGCCACTTGATCCAGGAACTAAGGCGGGGCTCACAAGCAGCTAACATTTATTGGTGAGTATTTCATGCTGTCTTGCTAATTATTATGTGGTAGGTAATTGCATCATATCAGAATCCTGTTACCTTGCAGTCTGTGTCTCCCTACAGTATCAATTTCAACCAGGATGCGTCTCTCATCTGCGTGTCCAGTGACCACGGCACTGTACACATATTCGCAGCAGAGGATCCTAAAAGGAACAAACAGTCTAGGTCTGGTATAGGTTTGAGTTGTTACTGCAATTTGATGCCACCTCCTCTTCATGTTAATGCTGTTCAGATAACTGTGTTGCACATATTGCCCAGCAAGCAAGTATATGTGCCTGAATCATTTTTCTCATCCTGTTTTCAGCTTGGCTTCAGCAAGCTTCCTTCCCAAATACTTCAGTTCCAAATGGAGCTTCTCCAAGTTCCAGGTCCCCTCTGGCTCCCCCTGTGTCTGTGCCTTTGGAACGGAGCCCAACGCAGTCATAGGTATGGCAGCTTCTCTGCATCAGTGAGCATAAACGCAGTGCACCTACTCCCCTGTTCCTGGCAGGGTTAACAAATGAAGCAGACAAAGAACTGGATGTGAATCAGGCGAGCGAGGAAATCAAATCGCTCACTGGGAATCTCTGCTTTTTCCTGTGGTCTCTCTTTACCATGGAGTGTCAGGTTACAACCTAGCGATGAGCTAATGCAGGGGAGCTGGGTGGGAATTGGTCGCTTTGGGGGATGGACTTGGGTGGGCAAAAGGCCGAGAAGGAGATTTCCCCTTTGTGCCATTGCCTTTCTGTACGACAGTCCTCATGCCTTGCAGAATTCTAGCGGAGTACAGGTATATTAGGCAACTTCCTGGGACCAGTTCAGTCGTCTAGGTCGATATTCTTAAGACTGGGCTATCTTAAGTTCACTCTAAATAATTTTATGAATGACAGTAAGTACATAGAGCAAGAACTGAAACTGACTTGCGGGTTCAGGAAGAGTTGCGTGAGTGCTCATTAAATTTAGCCATGCTGCCATCTAGTGGAATAGTGCTACGCATTTAAGTCTTCAAAATATTGTGTTGTTTTGCTAAATTATACTCTCTTGAAAATGTTAGCTGCATTAAGAAATTATCTATGTGAAGTTGCTTATGATTGTAGTAATTCCATTTTTGTTTCATTTCCTTCCTCTAGCCATATGTGCTGATGGCAGCTATTACAAGTTCCTGTTTAACCAAAAAGGGGAATGTTCCAGGGATGTTTATGCACAGTTTCTGGAAATGACAGATGAGAAAATCTGACCCACTAGGAACCGTGCAAAGGTTTCTTATTTTTTCCCCCTTTGGTCTTTTCATTCCCTCCTGCTGAAGACAGACACAAATGGCACATCACAAATTGAGTGTCTGAGCTGGGAGAGGTACTGTCAGAGCACAGTGGTCACACAGGACAAGTAGAGGAGAGCCTCATAAACTTGAACATCTCACCTATGGAATTTTATTTCCTGCGTTGGGATTTACAAAATAGTCTTATCTTGACAGGTGAGCCTGAGCAGTGGTGGAAGAGACTGAGTCAAGCGTCGTTTAAGAAAAGAGCGATATGATTCTTTTTTTCCTGAAAGGACAGTTTTTGTTTTTTTTGTTTAACACATAACATTTCAGTTCGTTCTACACTAGTCATGTTTCTTGAGGAGGCCCTCTTGTGGTGATCACACTAAAGAATGTAATACTGTGGTATTCATTATAATATTTTTTTATTTTAAAGAAGAAAGTTGATTCTCCTGTTTTGTTGAATAACACCTAACCAGGTATAGGGAGTGCCTCTGCTGATTTACAAAGTAAGTTTCACTTATATAAATATACATACATTTAAATACCTATTAGCACTAGATCTGATTTTACTCAATGTATAAAGCCAATATTCCATATTGAATCTATGTACTTGTAGAAATTATACATATACAAAAGCAGAGTTTCCTTGCCCCTCCTGTCCATGTTCTTTACTCATATGTACAATGCTCTTTCCTTTGCTCCATCAGTGTTACAGCCAGCTCCAACCTTTAATATGTAACTGTCTTCCCATTGCTATGACTATTAGGAGCATGGTGCCAATACCATAAATTACCCATAAGTGTCTCTGCTATTTAACGATGGCGCCCGATGGGTAGGGAACGAGGAGACAGACGATCACCATTTTGGAATTATTCATTTTCCCCATGCATATCTGGCAGAAAACATCAACTTCATAGCTTACCATAATGAGATCATACTTTGTGGAGGTTGTGTAATTATTTCTGCGAAAGAGGACTTTCATTTGTATTGCATGTTGTGTCCAGATTATTTGTGATTCTTTTGGGTGATTTTTTTTTTTTTATTATAAAACAGGCTAATCCCAGTGGTTTCCTTTTGACTTATTACATTATTTAAAAGCAACAAATTAGACACTGGTTGGTTTTGAAGAATTTTACTTTTTTTTATATATATATATAAATCTCCCGACTCTCAACAACTTGGCTTTTATTGCTCTTCGTCAAACTAAACTGGGAAGTTCCTGTCACATGACCCAGGCAAAGTCACTTTTTAATGTGACATAAAAGGAGAAAACCTTTGGCATGGCGCTTTGGTAACAGAGTCTGGTACTTGCTTACCTATTACATGCTAGTTCTCAAGATATGGAATTTTATTTCCTTTTGTTGAGATGAAAAAAAAAGTCTTATCCTGACAGGTGATACTGAGCACTGGTAGAAGAGACTGAATCATGGTACATTTTCCATGGATTTAACAGAATCTCAGGTGTTTGCATTTTGGGTCATTTTAGAGCTTGCCAGTCCCTCCACCGTGGGATTCATTGTGTCTGTTGCATGTTTTCTATCACTGTTCTCCAGGCCTACAGGCTGATCATTGTCATTTCAGACTGACAGTTCAGAATGTAAATGTATGCTCAGATTCCAGCCTGTACTAAATGTAATGGGATAGAACCTCTGCATGACTAATGGAGAGGATAACTTCAGGTGGAGTCATGCCGTATTTAGACAGCAAAATTTCATGCTTTTTTTATTAATTTATTATTATTAACTTGATAATTACCTATGAATGGCTCAGTCTACAAGCTTTCAATCACAAATCACTCATTTCCAAGCATCTAAGCCTACATTGGGTTCAGCTGCTGTCTCCTTGACCATGAAGCCTATTTCACTTTGTCATTCACTGAATTTTTATGTTTAGTAACAGCAATAACGTTGCAGCCAGAAACTGTCTGAATCACTCAAATACTCTCAAATGTGAATGCACTGTTGTATGAGTTGAATGTTTCTTGCTGGGGGGGAAAATTCTGTAAGGACCCATCTACAATTGAAGACTGGGCCTTTTCCACCAGTCTCCACCAAGAAGTTTTCAGTGTTGTAATTATAATGGCAATCATCCATCCACAATAGTTTAAATTGGCTGCAGACTCCACTGGCTGCTGCCTAAGCATTTCCTCGTTAAACAGCTGCATATCATTACTGCAACCCGTATTTCGGAAAAGCAGAAAGCTTGGTTGGAAGTTTCTCATAAAAAAAGCACTGGTTCATAGTACATAGCCCTAGACAGTGTCAGTCTTTCGGAAGTGGAGAATACCAAATTACGGGTGAGAGTTGGGAATAAATTATATACATTATATATAAATGTTTACAGGCAACCTATCAAGGAAATGTAATGTTAATGGCTGAACCTAACAGAAGGTTTGAAAACATACCTGTATGCATCTTTGCGGCCTTTTTCCTCATGTTCAAGCAAAGGTATTTGACTAGATTAATATTTCATTAAAACGAACATACCAATCATCAGACTGACGGGTGAAATTCCTATAGCGACTGGCCCTTAAGGTTCAAAGCAAAACAGCTACCAGTTTTACAATGTTTCCTGAAAATTTAATACATCTGAATTGCAAGAAGCATCCTTGCAGTTGATTTTCATAGGAGTGTGGTGACCTACATCCAATGATGGACTGCAGTCTTCTTCGATTTCTCTGGTCTTCAAAATGAGACTACCTGTATTGGCTGCTGTGGGGGAAGCAACAGACAGAACACACAAGCAGTACGAGCCCTATCATCTTCTAACATGGTTGTCATGATAGGGCAACTTTTCCATTCATTTTAAACTTGTACATTGGATAAGTATCCAGGAAGTTTTAAATTCATGTAACTTCAGAAATCATAACCCTTATCACACCACGAATGGCAAAAAAAAAAATCTACATTTCCAACCATGTTACTTCCATTCCATTTAAAGGGTAACTGAAGCTTAGAGCAAGGTTCAGAGCTGGGAACATCTGAGCACGTGGCCATAGTAAAACATCCATCTCCACAACTGTAACCAAAAAACTGACATTCTAGGTAATTTAGTGTCTTAGCAAGAATTTAACATTCCATTTGAATCAATTAATACAGGCTGGTATCTACTTGCCAACTATACGTTAAACAGAACAGCAGTAATCCTCCTGAACCCTGAATTCAAAACAGTCACCACCTGCCAATAATATTTGAAAAATGTGAATTAATGGTTAGGTATTACGTTAAACTGTGCCAGAGTTAAAATTCCATTAAACTACATCTGCTGTCCAAAGTCTATGAAATACAAATAAAGTGTGTAACTATCTGAACAGATGGTCGACTGCTCACCTCCCCCTCCTTTTTTCTTTGAAAATGTAGGCAAGCAGTTTGTGTTTGGTCCATTTATTCTTTCATTTCCTATCCAGTCTGCTATGCTCAGTATTCACAGATGTTCATTTGGTCTTTCCTCATGCATAGGAGTTAGTGCGACATGGAGAATAAGCTAGACCTCATGTAAGGTTTTTAAATTAATTTATAAAAAAAAATAAAACAAAAGAAAAAAACAAAAAAAGCATTTACCCACTTAAGCAGAACATCACTTTTTTTTTTTCCTCTGAACAAATACAATCTGAAGAGACTTTTCGGTCGCCAAAAACAATAAAAATAATCAAGCAGACTGCCAACTTCAACAGAGTAAACACTGGCAAAGATACTGGGGTAAACAAGGAGTAAGAAAAGGAAACAATAAGAAAACATTAAGTGCAGCACTGGTCAGATTCATAGTAGGTATTTTTTTCTTCAGTTTCATTTTCTGTTATCGGCTCAGGTACATTTTCTCTAATTAGTTACATGCAAGCTTGAAACATCTGATTAACTACATATGGAGATATTTTTATATCTTATTTGTTATCTGTTAAAATATGAATATCTGTAGATGTAATAAAGAAACTTCATTTTGATTTGACAGAATGGACAAAAACCAAACCACTCCATTGATAGATTAAAAAAATAAAATAAAAAAGGAAAAACAAACTACATTCATTTTTCACTGAACATGAAAAGTCCACATAACAAAAAACAGTTTGTGATTCCAATGTACACGTGGAGGGATTTTGGTTGAAATGTAAGACACCCCACTATTTATACTTGTTTACTTTTTTTTGTTGCCGTTTTTGCTGGATTTGTTTTGTGCCTAGAGAAATGAAGATACACCCAGAAGTCCTAAGTTCCACATGAACAACAAAATACTGCATATCTACAACTGCATTAGGTAGGTCAACATGAAGGCTAGCTGCCAAGATACAGGAAATGGCTCCACATGTCAGTTCCCTTAGTGAAATATGCTGTCGATTTAAAACCGGATTTACGCAAAGCCATGTTGTCATTACACGTGTGGGTTTCATTCCGCTTATCCAGAGTCTCGGTGCTGAGCCGAGGGGGCTGACCTGCCGTTGACCCTCTCCCAAATCCCAGTCTGCACTGAGGTAGTTGTGACAGAGGTGCAGCACAGCCTGGTGGGCCTTAGTCTGGATGTCCAAGTTCATCTTACCTCCTAAATGGACTTTCGTTTCTTTAAAGGCTTCCTGTCACTCTTGTCTTAATTTCACCTACTTATTTCAGTCTATCCAGCGGTTGTCCCTTTCCGTTTTTTTCCCCCTTAAGAGTCACTTTTCTTTTAAACCCATTGGGTGGTAACACATTCCAAAGTTCAGAGATGCTTTAATCTATTTTCTCCTTTTGGCACCTTGGAGTACATACGGATGGGAGGGAAAAATAAAAGGCGGAGGAAAAAAATGACGGCAGTACGGTCAAGACGTAGCCTTTAGTTCTGACTGCTCTGTTCGGCAACCACTGCTGCAGGCCTGTCCACGTTCACAGCGATCACTATGCTCTCCCCCTCGTCAGTCTTGATCCTCTTGAGTTCTGGTTGCTCAGCCTGGTCGCCATTTTGCCTCTTAGTGGGGAGAGAAGCTGAGGCAGAGGCGTGGGTGGCCAGCATGTGCAAAGGGCTTGCAACAGCTGTAGAAACAAAGTCGAAGGGTTAGCTCTTACTGGGCGGTACATTTCACTGACTGAACTGCGGTCTTCTAGTGATAACCTCAAAAAAAAAAAAAAAAAAAAGAATGTTTCTGTACTTCCAGGAATTATAAAACAAACACTGACAAATCACTACTTTTGTGGTGGATACAGTCTCTGTTTAAAATAAAATCCAAGTCAACAGCAAAGCACAGCTCACTGTGAAATGGTCATCCTACTCACCGGTGTTGACCGGTCCTGGAATGGCAGCGGTGACGGGCACTACATGGGTGCCATTTTGCACGATGGTCTTTATGGGGAGCTGGTGCTGGCCCAGGGGGGCCTGCTGCACAATCGTAACAGTCTGTAGTGGTGTGGCCTGAGAGGTCTGGATGATGCGGTTGGCAGTGCCTACAGGACCATGGATAATGGCAGGAACAGGTTCTACTTTAACTGAAGACGTTTAAAAAGTAACAGTCTGACCTGTAAATAACCTTTCAAACAAAACTTTTGTGGAAGCTTTACATATATTTTTCAGTGTAAACCAATATGGGGGGGGGGGGGTCCAATCTTACCTTTGACTTCTTTATGCTCACCGTTTTCTTCTGGTTCTGCTTTTGGCGGGTTGACCAGAGCGGCCTGAGTGACAACAGCCTGGCCAGCTACGGTGTAGGTGTTGGCAGTCGTCAGCTCCGCCACAGTGGTGACCGACACGGCTGGGATCTGGTGGACGACGTGAACCGTCTGCATGACGGGCTGCTGGGAAGTAGAGGTGGTCACAGGTGTGGCCACAGCATAGGTCACAGGCTTAATAGCCTGGGGTAGCTGCCGCTGAACTGTAATTAGAACTGGCTGACTATTGAGAGGTGAACCTGGATAAAGGAATACAAAAACACACAAAAATATTTTATTTCCTTTAGTTCCATGCATATTAAAAAACACCCAAACGTAAGGCAATGGTGTTTGGTGTGATGATATAGCCAGTAATATTTCAGCCCCTTACCAGGCGCACTCTGGGCAAAGCGGGCCTCCTGTATTACAGCCAGTTTAGGCTGGACAGCTGTAGTGGTTGGGGTAGGTGCAGGAATGGGCTCTGCCTCCATGGGGACAGGGGAACCTTCTCTAGATAGACTATCTGGGGTCTGCACCCCACTGGAGTGGGCAGACAAAACCCCAGAGTGATTAGGTGATGCTGGGGCACTCCTGAGAAAGAGATGGGAAGCAGACTCCAATCAGGCAAATGTGCAGGTTTACTGTCCAGATTTGTGTCTTTGTGCGATTTTAAAAAGTGTAAATAGTAGGCATGTAACGATGAATCGCGAATCGGTTAAAAATCAATATAAATGTATGATGATTTAAGACAGCTGATGTGGAAAATGAATCACTACTTTAGGAGTACTTCACGGTACTTTGATAGAAAAACTGATGTAATATTACACTTGATTTCACGATGTCAGCTCGACATCGGATGTCACTGCGTATTCACGTCGATGTCGTAAGTTAGTTTTTGGTTTGGACTGAATGCGAGATGGTGAGCGAATTTGAAATTGAGGACACACCCCCCGATCTTAAATCGGCAGTGTGGCAGCATTTTAGCTTTCTACTAATCACAAACGAAAATGGCAAGAAAAGCACAAACAAGACAAAAACTGCATGCAAACATTGTAAGAGACTGATAACATACACAAATAGCACAACGAACATGCTTCAGCATGTCCACCGGCACCACAGTGAGCTCAATTCACCACCGCCAGAGTGGAGATTATTAAAAGGGCAAATCACACTAAAAAGCTGCACATGCAAGCCTTAGTTTATTTGGTAACACTTTATATTCAGTGCACCTTCATAATGCATTCATTATGCATTTATAGAACATTCAGTGCACCTTCATAAAGCATTCATAGAACATTCATAAGCAGCATGCAAGTACACTAACATCATAACATCCCTTAGCTTTAATATACATTAACAACAAACATTACATGATTATACAATTATAACGTTTGTTATTATATAATATTACAGCTGTTAAGGGATGTTAGTATGTAAAGGTATACATGCATGATGTTTATGAATGATTTCTGAATATTTAATGAATACATTATGAAGGTGTACTGAACATTTTATGAATGCAATATAAAAGCATTATGAAGGTGCAGTTAAACAGTATTTATTCAATTTCAGTTGCACTGTTAAGAAGACATATTTTGCACAGTTTAGAAAGATAAAGGATTTTTGAACAAATATGTCTGCAGCTTATTCTATTAAAAGATTGTATCGTGAACTCAGAATCGTGAATCGTATCGAATTGTGAGTTGAGTGTATCGTTACATCCCTAGTAAATAGTAAGCACTGCTCTGTGGTTATAATTCAAGAAGCAAGAGGGATCCAGCACTGCTGGAGCTCGGACCCTTAATCATGTCATTTTGAGTGAAATACAACCACTAGGTGGTAGCACTGGCAACCCTTTGACAAAACATTAACAGTCCCAATACAGAAACCTGCAAGAAGATTTAGTTCTTGCCTTGTCGTACATTTTTCAATGCTTCTTCAAATATTTCATCCTCCCCCCAAAAAAAACTTGATTAACAATATTACCTGGAGGACAGGGGACCAAGCGGGGTTCGGAAACAGGGAACACCCCTAGGCCTTCGCTTGCGGAAGGCCTGCTCTATGAGCTTGTTCTCAGAGGCCGGGTCTATTCTCCAGAAAGAGCCCTTGCCCGGTTCCTCCTGGGATCTGGGCACTTTAATAAAGTAACGGTTCAGTGAAAGGTTGTGACGAATTGAGTTCTGAAACAGAAAGCCAGTATTAGTGTTAGCATTGAACTAGTGCCATTTAGCTGCTCAAATCCATTGACAAAGTGTACTATTATTTTAGTGTCAAATTGTTTCATTATAAAACTAAAGAAACATGGTAACCTACCTGCCAGCCTTTGTCCGCTGTCCTGTAGTATGGGTAGTTCTTTGTGATATGGGTATATATTCCATTTAGTGTAAGTTGTTTATCTTGTGCCATTGTGATGGCTTGTACTATTAATTGTGCATAGGAGTAAGGAGGCTTGGAGTCATCCTGTTTTCAGAAAAAGGAAGGCAAATAAGCTACTAATTAGGTTAGATAGCTACTCACTATTATACTATTCATAATAAGCAAAAAAATGAAAGGAACTTGCAGAGCTTACAATGTTGCCCTTTCATGACACAATTCAGCAGGATATTTATCTAAGCTATCTGAGATAAGCACCACACCTGACTACCAGTATCTTCCTGAAATTAGAACCTTTCCCTAGGGTCTTCACCTCAAAGAACATGCCTCCCTCAGATGTTGTTGGCCTCAATATTGGGAACCTAGCCAGAGAAACAAATGCCCACCACAAAGAACGTCCAATAAATAAAATCTCACTTGTATAAAACCACTTAAAGAAAGTCAATGGAAAACTGAAGGCTAATTAAAATTAAGAGGGTTTAGCCCCTGCCTTGTTAAAAGTGTCAGCCTTCACTCTGGCCGCCCTGCCTCTGACGCTAGCGAACGCTCTGATGTAGTCGGTGAGAACAAGGTCATTCAGAATGTTACGTCAAGCAAACTTTTTAAAGGGGCCGCAAAGCAAACAAAAGTGTAGCTTATCTTTGGGCTGACTGCCAATAGGATATCAATTTGTCAAAGCACACGCAATTATGTTAAGACAAGCTAATGTCATGAATAAGTAACATTACTGACCCTTCGCATTGATTTGCATGCTATGGCACCAAAAATAGCAATCAATTTACTTAATTTTTCACAAAAATGTATTTTGCACTTCAACTCACTTGAAACACCCAAAATTTCAGACACCTTGGTCCATTCCTCATTTATTTTTTTTTTTAATTATGTGTCTGTATGCAAACAGGGACACGACATAACTGGAAAACTCGCTATAGCAATGTTCAGTTTCTCCTCCACTCTGCTCGGAAACTGTCAGGCCGGAACAAAAGTCTATGCACGCCTGTTCTCTTTAGCGGAGTGTTTCTACATTCCGACTGGTTGCCGCCAAACCGTGCCATAGCTCATTATCATAAAGTCGACTTGGCTTCAGCTTAAATTTTGATGCTCACACCACCCAAATAGCGCCACACCGCACCGATGCTTGCCGCCTGGCAACGTGCTCACCCATAGAGTATGAATGATTTACGGTCGCTTTGACGCTCTCGCCACTCATGGTGTAAGCGTACCGTTGCTGCTACAAATCCAAATATCTCAAGATATTTTTTTACGTGGAGATGGTTCACACCTACCTTAGGGCTGTCACCACCTGAAGCTTCCTTGTCGTTCTCTGATTGGGAATTGTCCCCAATGAGTTGCAGGTCAGAGCTCAGGACACGGCCCACTCTGTACCCGGAAGACCCCGCGCCCCGAGGACTTGATGGGCAAGAATTGGCGGCACTGAAAAGAATTTAGACAATAAAACAGTTCAGGCTGAAATGAATAGATTGTGATTTTCATTCTCAGCATCGCAGGCCTTGCAAATACTATTAACAGCGTGTGAAAGAATGGATAAAGCCATAGGCAAGTCAGACTCTCCATAGAAAGCATTGCTCAGATTTCCATATCCATGCCAGCAACATTTCCCTTAAAGTTCTGTGAAATAAATACAATTTACACACGGGGGAAAAATATACGGAGGTGAAACTACAACATGTATTGAATTAATTGTTCCTGTCATGTCAGCACCTAATCAAAAACCACAATATTCAAGTATTCAAAGCAGCATGAGTGATCAGCCAAAACAAAAAGACTGCCAGAAATATCATTAGTTAAAAGGACTTAGTTTTTAGTACAAGTATATCTGCACTAAAGAATGCTCATTCCATTCTGGTGTATGTAAAAATTATTTATCTCCAAGTTCTCACTAAGCACTACTATCATTTAGACAAAATTTTCTTATCAAAGATTCATAGAAAACTTGGGAGAAGAGGCAGATGTTTACTTTTTTGAATATCATAACATAGAAATAATTTCATTCAAATACTGAAGTTACAGGTACACAGATACAAGAGTTACTACTGAGAACCTAAATTAATAAATCCCAGCTTTTCAAAGTGTAGATAAGTTCTACCCGCAGTAGCCATTTAAAACAAAGGCTCAGTTCTCTCAAGTACATAATATAAAATTTGGTTTGGCACACATTTAAAATAGCTGGTACAAAAAAGCAAACAGCTCCTGGATGGGAATTTCCTCACAAATGAAACATTCAGAGCTGATCACAAAATGGGCATCAAACAATGAAAACCAGGAACATTGTCACAAAGGTACTGTAATTTAAAAAAATACCAAAATACAACACTTCAGTTCTAGAGTGAAACAGAACACAATCTGAATTTCAAATAATCAGTTTTCAGAGATTTGTTTAGGAAAGCATTTCATCAGTACCATGCTGACAATTTCACTTATCACTGCCTATTATTCTCCAAAACAATGGATGATCTCCAGGCGTTTCTATAAAAACTGCCAAAGCAGTACAGTCAGCAAAGGAAACACCAACTGCTCTCTAAATAAGCTTTCAAACAAAACTCCTTTTGAGGAAGCTTTACATACAATATTTTTCAGTGTACCTGGGGGGTCAAAAACAATTGCTTTTCTGGACATTAGTTGTCTTCAATGTCATTAATTCCAAACCAGTAAACCATCTTTCAGGTATTTTAAAAATGGCATAAATACTAAGCAATTCAAAGCTTAAGACCAGGCAAAGTAAAATACTTTAAATGAAGCAAAGAAGAAAGTATTAATTCTTTCATTTTGTATAAACATACAAACTAAAGCAGCACAAAGTACAGACATGTACCCTTTCTGCAGCCAACAGTTCATGTAGAATTACAAGAGGTATTCATTCATTGTAGTTCAGTTTTACAAAGTGACATTTACTCCAGTCATAACAGCTCACAGTAAAGGATAAATCCAAAAAAGAGTTCTGGCAAACACTGTGCCCATTACTACTGAACACATCTTAAATGCCTGTTTTCTATAGCACAAGTGAATGCTAATTGTCCTATATGTCCAATATTCATGGACCCAATACCAATTAACACTCCAGATTTTTCACCTTTTGTGTACATCCCTGTCAGAATATGCAATAGTTATTTTTTTACTGTTTGTTTCCCATAATGATGAGATATCAAACCAAGTCTTAAACATGTGCCTGTGACGAATATCAATACAAGAACACATTCTGGAGTGTCACCACTCAGGTCACAAAAATGATCAATTAAGTAAATTATTTAAATAAACTGAAGAAATAAATAAATAAATTACATGTACCACTTTCACTTCCCAAAGTCCCAAACACCATCTCTAACTGCAGGATATGCATTTTGTATACATTTTTGATGAGCATTCAATTCAAATATATAATTTTTATGTAAAATGCTAGTGACGTGTATTTGTCCCTATAGGACAGTCATTAATATACCATTGCCATTTTACTTTAATTCCTCAGTAGTGTGATGAACTGGTTTATGCATGGTTCATAACAGAGCATGTGAGCGGAGCGGAGCGGTGAGAATTTCCGCTCCTCGCTCACGAGGCTGTTGGCTCCGCCCGCTCCTC
>JAODJU010000095.1:18461390-18498491 GCA_026776725.1 Gnathonemus echidnorhynchus | reverse complement strand
GGGGGAAACACATTTGCTTTTCTGGACATTCATTGTCTTAAATTTCATTAAATCCAAACTAGTAAACCATCCTTCAGGCACTCGAAACTGGAGAAATTATTCATGAAGCACAGGTTCTCTGCAGATTAAAAACAAAAACACATGGAAGAATGCAACAGAACTTGGAAGATTTTCCATAAATCAACCAAATGTTGCTCATATATCAAAAGTAAAATTTTATAATATCAAATAATCCAATTTACTCATCAGTCATTATTATCAGTTAATGAAAACCACATCTGTCAAAGCTAAATATTGTAAATCTCCAAAACCGAAAGTATCAACTGAAGAGAAGCTGGTTAGCACTTGTTGCCAGTGAATTGTCAAGATGCAGAGAGATGCTGGACCAAATTTTCAGGTATAGTGCGGAGCTAGCTAAGCTAGTATCTAAATTAGCCAGATAACTCCAAAACTTCGTAGCAATCTACATGTTAATATCTCTTGCCTCAGATCACAGACACTAGTGTGCACTGCACTTTTCCAAGGACTGCATAGTAAGATCACTTACTGATTTGAACAAACTAAAAACCAGGAGTGTGCCATCTTTGTTTACATAAGTGTCAGCTGAAGACCAGAAGAACAATTCAACATACCCATTAAAAAGATAAATGCACTGATATTCATCCCCAATTGCAATGTTTGTGTATGGATCCTGTCTGTGTTAAAGGGGCAAGAGCATCGGGATCAGAAAGGGAACCATTGTGAGCATCT
Organism: Gnathonemus echidnorhynchus; assembly: GCA_026776725.1. Lineage (NCBI taxonomy): Eukaryota > Metazoa > Chordata > Actinopteri > Osteoglossiformes > Mormyridae > Gnathonemus > Gnathonemus echidnorhynchus. Next base: position 18,497,741 of record JAODJU010000095.1, on the reverse strand, counting down.
TCAGTAATTTTATATTTGCTAAGTAGCTAGCACAGTTACAGGTGGCAAAACTGGCAACTTACCTTTGATATCAGTACAGGTGCTTTTCCACTGCACCAGGTACCATACTTTTGGTACTTCAAGACATTGGTTTTCCAATAGCATAAAAATTGATACCAACACTGAATGACATCACAACACGAGGCAAGGTATTTTGAACTGAATTAGAAAAATGGCTATAGTATATTAGAGTTGGACCATGTGCGATATTATAATACCAACATTGCATGTTATGCACATGCAATTCTCACATTGCTAATGAGCTAGACTGAGCTCAGGCTTTTTCATACCTTCATACTGTGCAGACATTATAGCACAGAGGGTTTAAAGGTTTTGCTGAAACATTTTTACTCTACCATATGAGAAGAAAAAAAAAAACTTAGCAAGCTTTGCCATTTTAATGATTATTCTTTTTAAAGATTATCTAGTATGTGTTAACTAGTTTAGTTTAAAGTTTACCCCCAGTGACTTTGCAGGAGTCAATAGAAAAGGGAAAGTACCGTACGGTGCCTGGTGTGGTGGAAAAGCACTCTATGATTCCCCTCTATCCAGTTGTATCCTTCCCACAAAACTGCTTCTTGGAATTCGACATCCCACCTCAGCCCATTTTATTTATTTATTTATTTTACAAATGTGGTTTCAGATTAAGGGGTTTGTGGTCCAAGCCATTGTTGTTTTGACTTACTTCCAGCTTTGCACTTGGGGTGATGGTGACCATGACCATGTAAAATCAAGAAATTAAAATCCAGAAGCTAATCCATCCATTGCTTCTCCTGATGAGGTTTGCAGTCATTTTTATCCAAGGGCTTATTTCTCAATCTGTGAACCAGTTTCAAAAACCTAATAATGTCCTGTCTGCTCTAGTAATTGACCAAGTGGTAGATGGAATTCTAAACATTTGTAAATAGAGAGTTTTCCAAGAAAATCCAAAATTGGCTCACATTTCAGATCCACATTGGTTGGAGTGAATGCCAACAGATTAGCATTCTGTAGCCAGTGACAACGTGAAAAGAATGTCTTTGACGGTGTTAACCAAAACATTTAAATTATACCGTTACAATAGCAGGTAGCAGCAGCAGCAGATAGCATTACATGTTAAGAACAAGAATGCATTACTAGCTCACACATTATCATATGGTAATTACTGAGCACATGGTTGTGTGACAAATTTAAAACAGGGTTATACAACTTTTACAGGCTATCTATACTGACAAATGTTTTCACATAATTGGATACTTTACCAGATGATGATGATGATAATAATAATAATTCTCAGATTATTAAATCTGACTAAACTCTGTTGTTGCCCATGTATAATAATTTAGCTTAAACATGATTAATTGAGGTAGAAGCTGGGTATTGTGACGCTAAACTAAAATCACCCAAGAGAGTAATGTGAACAAATATTGATTTCTTTGTCTTGCTTGCGTACTTGACACTAATGGTAAAAGGTCTGCTAGATAAATGGGAACCAAGGTGAATAATTAAATGACTCTTCATTTAACAAAACTAAGAAACATGTCATTCAACGCCCAATGCCCCCATGTGAAAAGCAACAACACTCTCTTAGACTTGTCTGGTTACACTTCCTGTAGTCATTGATTAGTCTCACACTGCAGCAGGGAAAACTCCATGCAGAACTTAGTGACATACATGAGGTGTAAACAAAAAACAGAGTATCACAACATGTCAGTTGGGTTTAAGCCTCTACTATAACTATGTCCTTTTTCCACTGTTCTAAAACCATTGCTTTTTCATGCCATCGCCATAATGCTTGACCCGACTTCACTAGTTCATGCCCTGTTATTCTCCTTTTTCATGATCTCCAACAATGGCAAGCCATCAAGGATCTGACTAAGCAAGACACTCCCAAACCAAAGCATGTTCAACACCAAACCAGACCACTGCCATGACGTGATTACAGTGCAGCATTTGGTTTTCACCAGACATAACAAGGCCAGTCACTGTAGTCAACAATTTTGTGGCAAACCTGGGACAGCATTCTGGAGTTTAGTAGTTTCTGTCTAGTTAACCTGCCATAAGGAGGATTCTAAAGGCAGCGAGCGGCAGCTCTTCCTTTTCATGCGATTTGCTACTCTACCCGCTTTCCATACTACATATTACTTTATTTGAAAGCAGAGAGGCCAACTACCTATATGACTGTCAACTTGTCTCACTACAGAGAAAAAAGCTGCCAAGTCATCATCAACTTACATTTAATATGATCAAGCATAATACTTAAATCCTTGAGGGGGAAAAAATGTTAGAACTACCTACAAACAACAAACTATGTACAAACGCTTCAATTAAAAATTAAAACAGGTTAAATTAATTATTCATCCAAATAAAAATTAGCCAATCCAAATCACTTAATTCAGAAAAGGACTCTTATGGGAACATTAGACTCTAAAATACTATTATCACTAAGAAATCGGAATCTCAAAATACCTTGTACTTTGTTGCATTACAACAGCAGAAATTAAGAATACTAAACCATAAGCTTGTCAAGTTAAACAGTAATTGAGTGTTTCATAAGATCAACTGGTTAAATTGAGAGTTGCTATTTTGTCCATTTTCACATAAAATTAGGGTGGGAGTTAGATTTAAGGTACATTTATAGGCTAAATAAAGATCGCACAAGCTGGATGTGGCCCATTTAAAGAGAACATTATATGTGAAATTTGTATTACAATATCAAGGTTTTCATGCAATATACACACATTCATGCCATAGTTGACACATATTTTCTCTTTTACTTCTGCAAAGAACTACCAAAACAAAAATGCAGAATTTTCTTGAAGTTTAACTGCCTTTTCTTGAAACCCTTAAACACAGCATAATTAATAAATGCCAAGCATTAGGATGGTATTTGTTATGCATAGTCTAATAAATGCTATTACACAGTACTTTTATAAACTAGTACATAGACTGTTCGAATTGTACCAAGTCTCTGGAAATCTGCGAAACACTGCAAATTTTATCAGATTTTTTTAATGTTTTGAATTAATATTAAGATAAACCCATATGGACCCAAATCCCTTAATATTTAGATGTATGTGGCACAGTTAGTAGGTAATACACTATTTTTAATTGGGGGAGGATGAAAATAACTTTTTATATATATTCTATAATAATAATGTAAAAACTAGAACTGCAATAGTGAGGTCCAGTTACCAGAAATTAAAGGGAGGTGGGGACAGAGGAAGGAGGGAAAAAAAATCAGAACAGCTATCTAAATACTGGAAACAGGTGACAGGTGGAATTCATGACGACAGAATGTGATAACACCTGTCACCTAACTCCTCATACCAGGACAGATGGTGGCCACTCCCCTTAGGGCCAAAGATTTTTAAATGAATTATTTAATAAAACTGCTAATGAAATACAATATCCAGTTTACTTGTAAACTGACAGAACAAAAGAGTGGCTACAGTTGTAAAGTACTGGACAAATTTCTTTAGTCTTCAGAGGAGACTTTGGTCGTGAAGTTTTATTTATTAATTTAAGAAAATGATACCTTTTCTTGACCCCATTTCCGTCTAATGGAAATGCCACTTAAGAAACCATACATTTTGGTATTAGTGCAATGTAGCATCAGTGCAGTATTATTTTGGCAATTGCATTTCCATTCCAACAAGTGAGTCATAAAACACAAACAAAACAAAAACCCATGGGTTAAACTCCAGCCACAGAAAACATGCCTTAATTCTCTATGAGAAAAGTATAAACTTCTCCCATAATAGGTCACACTCAGAATTAGTTATATAGTACACATTTTCATGGTTTCAGAAAACTTTAACCTACATCTAAACAAATGTATTCTAAAAAGGAATGCTCACAGCTTCTAAATATCAAACACACCAGGAAGATTTTAAAATTAAACTGCTTAATTCTAAGGTTATGCACACTTGTAGCAATGTCATGTCATTGAAAAAACTTCACACACAATTTGATTGACATTTAACCACAGTATTCAATACCTTACAACCAAAGGTTACTGTCTGCTCCTAACTGTGGCCTTTCAAAAAATAGCAAACATGATAAAAAATAATAACAGTATTCTGAATTCCCTTCCCTAGGCTGCACTCTTCAAGACTGGCTTTAAGAGAATCCTAATATAACAGTTCATTCCTTTGGGGCCAGTGCAACACAAATCATATTTACATGTTATAGTAGTCACTATGGCCGTCATAAAAGAAAAGCTGACATTATAGTAAGTTCCTACTTCTACTGTAAGCTTATTAAATTACTAACAGCATAAGAATTTTCATTAAAGTATAATGCGGTACAAACAGACAAATGTCTAAGTTACAGTTTGAATCCTCTCCTATTCAGGTCAACGTTTTCCATCACCTCATGTTACAGTTTCTTTTCTTCTTTTTCTAGTCATCATTCTAGGCAGAATGAAGAGTACACGCCACAACCTAATTTATAAAATAGCAATTTTGGAGAAAAAAAAAAATACAGGATCGATCATTCCATTAAGTCGATGCACTAGACAATGGGGCACAGAGGTGTCCGTCCCTTGATACTTGAGCAGACCAATGTCCAGAGGCAGAAAGAAATGACAAAAAATACACTAAAAGTGACCTGAACTGATTTATGCTTGTACCGGAAATCAGTTTCTTTAGCTGCAACCTGTAAAGTATTACATAAATAAAATAAAATAATTCTGGTCATCCTTGCTGATAAGTGTGTTAAAACCAAAGCTCTGTGAGTACTGCAAGAGATGTTCATTTTGAAAGAAACACATCTGACTGCATGGCAACTGCTGCATCCCTGACAACAGCAGAGGGAGTACATATGCAGTGTGTACAAGTCCCCCCCCAAAAAAAAAATTACAAAGATTTATACTGGGCAAACCATTAGATGGTGGGTGTTTCATTCAAATCAGATTCCCCCATTGGTTACAGTTATCTAATCCTAGATCTAATCTTAAAACCAGTCAACTAATACTAGTAATGCAGATCAAACTTTTTTGTATTGTGTTGGGGGAGGGGGGCATTCTGTATCCAATGACTACTAAATAGTGCCACCTATATAAATCAACGTCAGCAATAAAAATACTATGTAAAATACTTTTGGCAAACTTGAGTACAATTACTTTAGATATAACATAACGGAATTTAATTGCAGCTGGTAAGCGAACAAGGACTTAATATGCACATTTAAGTACCTAATGGTCTTCAAATCGGCTGATGTTACGTTTATGTTGTGCACTTAATATAAAAAAAAAAATGTGTAGCAATATACATGTAAAATGGATATGCACGAATATTTTTCAGCAATACATGCATGATAAAAGAAATCGCTCGTACTAAAGGTGATGTATAAGAAGGCCAATGAATAAGCTACATGTGAATAGATAAAAAAAAAAATCATTGTAAACAATGAATTTTTTTAATATAAATTAAAAAAATAATTTATATTAATTCAATACCCCAACGCATTTAATACATAACATTACAGCGCGCGCCCTTGGTCAAAGACCCGTAGACAAATTATCCGTAACATGTTCGAACAATTTTGGCAAATTGCGTGAAAATTTTCAACATGTGTATTAAACAACCTATTTTGATTTCATAAAGCTTGCTACGCTAGAGATGCATATTAATTTCTGATACACACGCTCAAGCTCCTCGCCGTGCATGTGACATATATGTGACAGATCCCCCAACGTGTGTGCCGACCCGAATTTCATGAACATGTCACATTTTTTCATACGTTGGATTAAGAATATCTCTGGACAACTACATCAATTCAAATTGTGTGCATTGCGAGAAAATTGTGAGCTACATTCTGTGCCATGACTGACAGCAATGCCACATTAAGCAAAATTAATTGAAGCCTTGTCATTTAAAAGATTCATTGTTTACACGGGTCCGACACGTCGTAAAACTGGCCGGCTGAGTCCCTGATAATACAGTTACCACGTTATACCGAATTACGCAAAAATGCAACATTACAGTAAATGTTGCAAAACGGCGCCTCCCGTTAAAACTGAGTGCGGAATCATCACAAAATTCACATTCAAATTCTAATGAAAGACGGATGGTACTGTTCAACTATAACAACATATTCTGCAAGGCAGTTGTGAGGACAAATGCATGGTGGGAGGGTGCTTTCTTAATGTGGCTGGCTGCCTCGTATTTAAACACAACAAACGAAGACGATACGCCGAAATATTTGCACAAAGCGACGTGTTTCGTGATTTTTACACGCACGCCATATCAATCACGAGTACTGCCAGCTAGATTTGCAGCGCGCGAGGTTGCGGCTACTTAGCAAATATTTACCAAGCGGTTGTTTTATGGCTCAGCTAACTGCAACACCATACAATGCTAAATGTTAATCAAGGCCGGTAAAGCCTTCAGAGACTAAGAAAACAAGAAAAACGTAAAAAGGAAAACAGAAAGGTTATCCACTTACACTCGTGGGAGCTGCAGAGGAGGAGCCCCTCGCCTCTGGAACACCCCGTCTACAAACACACCATTTTTGCCAAGGCATCGCAAATAAAAGTCTCCTCCACCAGTGCCATCTTCCCCGGCAGTGAAAATCTCCAGATGTCGCCGGGATATGAAGCTTGAATGGCCCATGCTCACGTCCACTGAGCCCTGCGACGAATTCCGACCGATGGTCACCGAGCGTTTCTTCATAAGGTATTCGAATTCACGGCCCTCGAGCCGGGCAACGGCCGGCCCCGAGACCCCGCTCACCACCGCCATCTTATTGTGGGATATATTCACAGATTATTCGTAAAGTAATATTTATATTAAATACAGGTTTTGAACAGGGCTGCAAACTGGGGAGCTTTTAGAAAGGGAATCCAATTTTTGAAGTGAAAAATTTAGCAGGGAACGTGCCAGATCAGGAGGACAGCGGCTCCAACCCACCGCCGCAACTCAGAGAAAGAGAAGGAGAAAGAGACAACCAAACAGAACAGGGGCGTATTCAGTTTGACTGACAACCAGGATCACCACTGGGGAACTGCAGATTTTATGGAGTTATATCCTCACCTCCAATGGGAATGAAAGCAAGACCGGTTTATTAGAGGCGTAGCTTAGTTGCACCGTGGCCTAACACGCAAATTAAACGGCGAGCAGCAAAAGACGGCGTAGAAATTTCGTAGTGATGGAGAGGCATTTTTGCGATTAAAAGAATATCTTGATTTTGACCTACAACGACAAGTCACACTTGAAAAAAGAACTGATATTAGTTCTCCGAGGGGGTAAAATCAAAGAAAATCAGTAGATATGTTTCATTAATAGTTTAATATAGTTAATAAAAAAATAACATAAATTTATAACAATCACAGTTATTTTTAACGAATATTAATCCATGGATTGTTTTAGGAAACACAAGCAAATACTCGTAAAATAGAATCTGTCTAGATTTAAGCTAAATTCATCTTTAGGAAGTTCATGCCACTTTTTGTATACGACTCACATCTGCGGCAGCTTTAGGTTTACAAATCGTGATACCCAGAATGCCTTGGGCGACTTGGTCGATTATGGAGGTCACATTTGCCAGAATTGACGCTTTAAAAAACACGAAATGAGCATATAATTTTGTTTCTGCACATTGTTTCCTTTTTTAGAATTCGACATATTATATCTGTTGTAAAAACACAAATATCAAGTAATGTGTTTCATCAAGAAATGCATGTAGTTTTGCGAAAGGGGTACATGTGGCTTGCAGACATGTGCCTTTTTACGATGACATCATCAGTAAAGTCTGGACGTGACCTATGTCAGAAAGGACTGTTTGTAAACAGTGGGGAGGGGGTGGGGCACACCATTAACGACTAAGTGAATACGTATCGTGTTTTACTCACTTTTAAAAAGGACAGAGCTGGTGGATAATGTCATATTTTCTCGGAAACTAAAACATTCTTTATCGTTACGAAAGGAAAATGTTAGGCAAACTTCTGTCATCTTATTTATTCCCCCGTAAGAGACCATCAAACACTTTGATTTGATTTTAGGAAAAATCCTAACAAACTTCTTTCATTGAACACTAAAGGAAGAGATAAAAACAGATATTGCTTTTTATTAGTAATATTCGTAATGAAAATAGTCTTTTAGCTTGAGCTAGGGTGTAGCTTACACTGCCTGGAGCCTATCCCTGTTATTTTGACCAGGTTAAGGAGTTAGAAGATGGATAGATAATATTCAACAGTACAATAATTTCCAAAATGTGCATTTTCCAAAATGTTTTCATTTTTAAACAATATTGTATTGTACACAAAATTTTATATTGCTCTGTCAAATAATGATTTAGGAAATAAACTATGTTCATAAAAACTAATGTCTTTCCATAGGAATCTAAACGTTTTAGAAAGTTCTAATGTATTTGTGTAGAAAATACCGTACAAACCTGGGCAATTCCTTCAGTAATATATAACCATCTAGCTATCATTTCTCCCACTTATCCAGGACAGGATTGCGTGAGCCTGGAGCCTGTACTGGGAAGCAAAAGACAGGGGGCAGCCTGGAGCAGGGCACACGCCATGGGCATTTCAGAGACATGTATCTGCATGTCTTTGGAATGCAGGAGAAAAGCAGAGTACCTGGAGGAATATGCAAATTCCACACACACATGCACACACACACACACACACACACACACACACACACACACAGACCTGTACACATATCTTTGTGGGGATTCATTTCTATGGGCAAAACCCTAATCCCAACAATGAAAACCTCAACCCATACCCATACCTAACTTTAACCATAAGTAACCAAACAAAAATTTTTAGTTTTTTGATTGCATTCACAGATTTCTATAAAATTGAGTTTGAGACTGCAAAACAGGTTTTTATCATTTGATATGATTTTTTCCCCCCAAATAGATTAACTTTTTAAATTCAACCTACGTAATTTATAGAGCAGGCATGCAATAACTTTTTACACTAACAAAACTTCATGTCATTGTCTTTTGTTAAATTTAAATTAAAATTATTAATGCAGTCCAACAAAATTTTCATTCATTGTTGATAAATGATGGAGTACCACAGTAGCCTCACATCTCCAAGAATGTAACTTTGGTTCCCACCACAGCCATTTTTTGGAGTTTGCATATTACCTTGTATATTACCTGTGTTTCCATTACTCTTTTCCCAGGGATCTTCCAGGTCGGTTGCTCATATTTGTTGGTGACAAAAGTATCTGTTTCCTGTTTGGTAGCCCATGCTTTACAGGTTTCAGATAACTAAAATCAGTGGTTACTGTGAACACATAACCTTATGATGGAATGAAAAATCCATCCATCTTTCGCATGGAAAGTTGTTGTCACAAATAACATAATCAGGAACATGTTGCTACCCATTGCTGATATGTTTAATCTCACCTAAAGACTGAAGTGTGAGTATGTCATAGCAGGATGGTTAAGGAAAAATTTGCATAACTGAAACTGAGTTGTAAGGTTTTTCCCAGAGAATTAGGCACACCTAGGGTGTATCCACTCATATAGATATGATGTATAAGAATTCAAATGCAATTCTTGAGTTTGACTAAGAATACAAATCAGGAAACTACATTTTGGATGATTTTGCATGCTAATAATTAAAGGTCTCTGTGATTGGAATGACCATACACAACTGTACTGAAACCTGAAATTTTCCACTTTATATTTAGGGTCAGCTGAGGACTGTGTTATCCTCTGACAGCTGGCAATATCCTTTGCAGCCACAGTTTTATGGCAGTAGACCATAACATACCGGTTGGATCCCGTATTTGTTGACTGATAATTTATATTTTGTAGTTCAATAGTTGTAATAGTCATCTGGCAAGGCTATCATCGATTGCAATCTAATTGTTAAGTAACGTTGCAGTAACACCAAGTGATAAGAGTTTATGATGACCAGTAACCTATTGTTCCTATAATTTCACATATCACCATAACGTTGACTAGATGTCTTGGTAGGTAGGTCAAAATAAAGACATTCTTTTAATTGCAAAGAATGCCTCCATCACTACAAAATTTCAATGCCATCTTTTGCTGCTTCACTGAAACTAAGGGGTCTAGCCCAACCCCTGAAAAACAACATCCGTACCATTATCCCTCCTCCACCAAACATCACCTTTGGCACAATACAGTTAGGCAGGTAATGTTCTCTTGGCATCCGCCAAATCCAGACTCATCCATCAGACTGCCAGACAGAGAAGCATGATTCATAACTGCAGGAAACATGTTTCCAATGCTCCAGAGTCCAGTGGTTGCATGCTTTACACCACTCCTTCCTACACTTGGCATTGTGCTTGGTGATGTGATGCATGCAGCTGATTGACCATGGAAGCGCATTCCTAGAAGTACACAGTACACAGTTTTTATGCTGGGGTTAATGCCAGAAGACATTTGGAACTCTGCAATTATTAAGTCAACAGAGTACTGGAGACTTTTACACACTATGCACTTCAGCACTTGGCGACCTCGCTCTGTTACTTTACGTGATCTGTTATCATTATTACTACTACTACTACTACTACTGAAATTAAGAATAAAGTCAGGAGGAAAAGGGCTGTGTTTCCCAAATGGAAAATAATTAATGATGTCGGAATAAAGCCAGAGTATCTAAGTCTACAGGGTGAGTTAAAAATAATTTTAGACTGATTGTTTTGCATGGGTATTCACTGTAGAGGACATGAGTAACATACCGACTCTCATTAATAATCCAGTGTCATCTATGGCTTATATATATATATATATATATATATATATATATATATAACTGAAGCTGATGTGCTACAAAGCCTAGCCAAATCAATATAAATGGATCACAGGACCTGATGGCAACTTACCTATAGTTTTAAAAGAGATGAGGGATACTATTTGCCAACCTTTACTGTTTCAGAAATCCTTATCTGCTGGTGTGGTACCTTCTGATTGGAAGCATGCTAATATAGCACCCATATTCAAAAAGGGGATAGATGTAATCCATCAAACTATAGACCAATTTGTTTAACTTGCATAACTGGAAAAGTAATGGAAGCTATAATCCAAGTGAAAATAGTAGACATTTATCATGTAATTTATCATGTCTGGACAAATACTGCATATGGCTTGATAGAGTTTGTTTTTCTGCTCTTCTTGGCAGATTTACTCATGCTCTCTCCAGTTGCTTTGGGATTGCTTAACAACGGTTCTTCTGCAGATTTTCAACTCAGGAATTTAAGTGGATCAATTGCTGGCATTCAAATTGGCTTATTCTTTCTTAACTACTTTACTGCTCTTGGTAGGATTAATTATAAAAAGGTTCTTAAGATAAGACAGGGTTGCCAACTTCGATCAGCTGGCTGGTGTGAGATTTTCAGTTCTAGACAATTCTGCACACTCATTAACATATTTAACAGTTTTATTATCAGTAGGGTTTACAAACTACCCTAATGCTTTTGATGAAGCTAGTTTTAGGTTTATAATGGAATAATGTAGATTTGCCATAATATTTCTTGCATGAGTATGACAATCTGAAAGTGTGAGTGTCCCGCCAAATGAGTTTGACACTCCCGATAAGTCTGTAGGGGCACATGCTCCAGGGCTGTAGGGTTGATGGCTGCCCCTTTGTGTATAGATCTTACATTTTCTCCCAGTGTTTGCATGGTTTTCCTCTGGGTATGCCAGACAAAAATCATATGGTTACATGAATTCACTTCTCTAAATTGGCCTTACTATATGACAGGTTGAGTGCCCTCCGTTGGACTGTCATCCTGCGCAGTGTGTCCCTTGTCTTCCAACATTTCCAAGGACACACCAGAGGATCAGCACAACCCTGTACTGAATAAGCAGTCATAGATAATATATCATCCAATTATGTTTAGAGTTGCAGAACACTCAGTCCAGCTAACAGGGAACGTTTCTAAAACTTCAGCTAAAGTTTTTTGAAGGTCTTGTCAAAGTTGACAGAGAACCTTTTTTATTACACCATTAATGGAACGCTATTTCCACGTTTTATACAAAGGTTCCGTCAGCGTCAGCATGATAAAACAGTATTTTATTATAAAACAATATTTGCGTTAAAAGCACGTTCAGGTGATACTGCAAACGCACCGATTAGCCTTAAACCCGTGACTTTTTAAGTATCACGACGGTATTACCCGCTACTCTACCATATCCTTCTGGTTTGCTTTTGCTTTTGTATTATCAGTCTTAGTTGTAGAAGTGGTTGTAGTATTGGCATCATATTTCTAGAAAATTTTCTAGGAAAACTTTGAATGTTTCCATACCTTGATTTCAACATTCGGTTAACATCTCTAAAACGAAAAAATGTTAGCAGGGAGTACTCTTTTTGCATTCATTATTCCATTTTATTTACATGTTTTAGTATAGACATAGTCTTATTTTTACATAGGAAGTCGGATAAATATTGAACATGGTCATATTTTTAGGACAGCACCTTAGAACTTTTTCACCATTAGGCAGGAGAAGGGAAACACTTCATTCCGGTCCCTTCATCCACCTTCTACTCAGCTGACACCACTGAAATATTCTTAAATACCGTATTGTTCCGAATGTAAGTTTGTTTTTCTTTCTCTCAAAAACCTGCATTTAAAAACTCGGGTCGTCTTCTATTCGAGAAGTAGAATTAAAATGTCATTATGCACAAGCAACAGTAGATGGCGTAAATTGTCTGCTTCCTGGTTGTACACTTCAAATACAGTCGACAGAATCGACATAGAATACAATGTTGTATGAGCAGTTATCACCGTTTCGGCGTCCCACTTGTGTAGGGCCCCCGAGGCAAACTGTCTAATTTTTTAATACGTTTTTTAAAATGTAAGGTTTTAAGGTAAAAATATATGTAGACCAGATAGACCAGTTTGGTCTTTGTTCCCTTTTCCAGAATTACAACATTATGCACACAGTCAACCAATATTTGTAAATTTGACGTATATGGATTTTCACATAACTTGTTTCCCATTTAAGTTGATTCCCTTTTGAGATTGCTTACAAGTGAATTGTTAGACTTCATAACGAGCAAGACAGCATCAGACTGTTACTGAACTAAATTAAGGCCATACATCCACAAGCCACATATGCCTATTCCATTCCTGGAAGCCTGCCTTTCTGTTTGTGTTTGATATATTACACATGACTATGAACATTATAGCTGTGTGGCGAACAATATGCACTTTTTCTCCCTCCAGACTGCTTTTACTTGGCAGGCAACTTTTGCTTGTTGAAGCAGGACAGAGGGAGAGAGGATAATGGCAGTGCGGAGAATGCCAGATGATTCGATGCCAGACTTGTACTCTTTCAGAATAATAATTACAAGCAACGTGGTGCCCTTCATGTCTGCCACCTGTGCAGGGAAAAAGACCATGATTAGTCAGCAGCCACTGAGGAAGTTCAGTATTCCAGTTCACCCCTTCCTCACCCCATACAGCTCAACACATGCCCCACAGCCCCATATTCCAAATTATTAAAAAATTGTAACAAGAAGTATTTAATGTTTGTTTTTATTTTATTCCAGTTTCGGAAGCAATATTTATAGTTGTCGTGTTTTTGTAGTTATGTTTTTTTTTTACATTTTTTCTTTTTTTTCTTTTTTTTTTTTTTTTAGTTTATGAAAATGTTTTCTTATAGTTTTACTTAAGGATAATAATCCTGGTCCAAAGACATGCAGTTAGGCTAATTGACGGTTATAAATTTCTCGTGGTGTCTGTGTCTGTGTGTGACTGTGCGTGAGTATGTGCCGTGTAGGATGTAGGCCCCAGGAACCTCATGAAGATACGTGGTGAGAAGACGGATGGATACACTTACCATGTATACAGATTAAACTGTAATCATGCCAGTAATGTTAAAATACGTTAATTATCTGTCATCACTTACATGTATGTTTTAAACATAGAACAAGTTTTCACAATGCTCATTTCATAACTGAATATAATGATGAAACCAAAATTTCATTACATATATACATAATTCATGATGACATTAAGGCAACACCATAACCATATACTGTACAGTGAATCAAAGAATGTAAACCTAATAGATTATGAATACATTAAAATTGCATTAGAATTAAAACTAGATTAAGAAAGACAATATCAAACACAGTACTGTTCATGGCAAAGAATATCAGGGAGCAGGAGGTTCAAGCGTGTTATTTTACTACCTGGCTACGTGCCTGGTCAAGAGCAAACAAATTTCAGGGCTTGGGGGGATGGTCAAACCTATAATTTTACTATGTGGCTATGTGCTTGTTTGGAAGGAAATTGCGTATCTTGGGTGTACTTTCTAACGTAAGAGAACTGCAAAATATCAGCAGAGATAAGTGGAACTAATTAGTATGAAAACCCGAGTCTCTTCATTTTCCCTCCAGATTCAACGCCAACCTTCACAAATGCTATTCTTACTATTATAAAGTAGTCAGAGCTTGGCTCGCTTAAAGTTAAAATACCTATTCTGGACTGCAGATGGGGATGTCAGTTAAGTAAAGGTCTCTAAAGAAATTAAAATAATATGTGGATCAAACACAGATTTGGATGCTGCATATCAAGATAAATTATTCTAAACACTTCACATATTCTTTGATTTATGCCAATAGCTCAAAATCCTTGAAAATATTCAAATACAACTGAAGTTAACTCAAGAACTTGTAAGTAAAGCATGACTCATTCTTTTCCAATAATCCCTTTTCAAATACAATTGCAGTAGTCTGATGGCAATTCTACAGAATATAGTATTAGAAGATGCATATTATGGACATGATGGACATTGGACATGGAATTACATTCAAATTTGCTCATGCAATCACACACTACAGGGAATCACCATCTCACCTAGCCAGCATGTTTTTGGATGGTAACAGGAAACTGGGACTGGGCCCAGGAGAAACTCACGTGACTACAGAGAGAACATGCAAACTCCACAGACAGAGCTAAGGTCTTATTCAAACATGAGGTGACAGCACTAAGCCACCAAAGCACACCTACCTACCTGTAGAGGTGTATTTCTAGAATTATATATTTTTAAGTTTCTTAAATGTTATTATGAAACATTTATCTGTTTCTGAAAAACCACACAAAGGTTTATTTTTTTTCCCCAGAAAGTTTCTTATCATGTGTGAGATCTGGCAATGTGAGAAAACCACGAACCTACAAATCTTGACTATATTTAAATAAAATGGATTCTGGAAGAAAGAAGACCACATACAGTACTGCATACATTCTAGAAAAGTCTGTGACGTTAATGAAATATCTAATGATAAGATCAGTAAACTCCAGTGTACTAGCAGTGCAAAACTAGAGTACTCATTTAAATATGCTTTTCATGCACCTCAGAGCAAAACAAATACTGTAAGTGTCAGTGTAAGTCTTTTACATGTTTTGGGGAAGATTAAAATACATTATTTTTGCTGATTCAAAGAAAAGCAGACTTTGCTATATTCAAAATTATAACATGAAATATTGTTTCATTAAGATTAAGATAAACTTTATTGACCCCAGAGGGAAAATCTTGTTTTTTAAGAGTAAAAATGATTTTGGGGGTGAGAAAAAATGACAAGCTGTATTTGATCCTCTTTTGTTTTTTGCCATAAAAGCCTATCTGGGTCGCATATTGCAGACGTTACAGCTGTGTGTTTCTCCCAACTTTGGGCTTGTGGATTTTGGCAGTTTTACCAATTCTTTCTAAAAGATCCTTTCAAACTGTGTTGTATTGGATGAGGCACATTGGTGAACTGCAGTCTTCGGGTCTTTCCACAGATTTTCAGTCAGGTTCAAATCTGGGCTTTGGCTGGGCCACTCAAGGTCATTTGCAAACCGATTCCAAATTCATTCCAGTTTGCATGTTCTGTATTGGTATTATGATAGTTGTTTTGTCAGTGTCAAAAATGAAAAAATTCAATGCATGCTGAAATAGGTCCATAATATAAATTTTCAAAATAGGTAGTGGGGTGTGGATATTTTCCAAACATGCTCTGCATGCACTTTAATACTTCTTGAGTTAAGGTGAAAAAGTTTTAATTTGTTTTCACTGTCATATAAAATGATGACTATATGGATAGACCAGTAACTGTACAGAAACATCATAATGGGATGTTTGTACATATATTTTTTTGCTTGACCTTTTCCAGAGAAATGTAGTGGGAAAAAGAGAATTGGAAGGCACAGGTTTACTGATAAATGATGTATCAGAAGAGTGGGCATGCAAACAACCAATCTGGAAATTATACTGAAAAGTGAGAGAAAAATCAAGACAGTCCGCATGTGAATTTGTTACATCACTTGTGATCGGAGATCAGCTAGGAAGGCTGGGTTGCTGCTGGAAGAGGTGTTGATGTGAGATGCCTATCCTGTGGTTTGTGTGGATCCTAATGCCCCACTGCAGTAACAGGGACACTGTGCTGAAAAAAATGGCACTGTCTTTTGGATGAGACGTAAAACTGAGGTCCTGACTCTCTGATGTCATAAAAAAAAGCATCTTTCGAAAGAGTAGGAGTGGTACCCTGATGTCATGGCTCAAATTGCCCACTGTGGCCCTTTCATTTCAACATTGTATTTAATTATCCCCTATATCTAATTCTCATGCCCCTTCATCACCTTTGCTACTCCGTGGTAAGCATACTGGCGCAGAATGGCTGCTGTCGCATCATCCAGGTGGGGGCTACACAGTGCTGGTGGCAGAAGTGGCTCTCCTTTGGTTCTGTAAAGCACTTTTGGTGTCTTGAAAAGGGCTATGTAAATGTAACATTCATTCATTCATTCATTCATTCATTCATTCATTCATTCATTCTTTTGCATACGGATAACCCACACATTTTCCTCATACTTTATATGATGATTATCAGAAGGAAATGGGGAGTCATTCTTGGTGGTAGATGTCTTTGAAGAGTTTTGTGATATGTGATATGGTAATTTTCAGATAATTATGATCACACATATTTTTCTTTCATCAGCTGAGAGGTTTGCTGTAGTAAAACTGATGCCCCAAATTCACATGATTCAATCGGCTTTGTCGATTCTTTGGTAACAAACAGGCCTGGCATTGACCTATGCAACGTAGGAGTATGAAGAGAGTTCATCGTGAAGGTGTTTATTAATTTCTACCATCCATGAGAAATGAGAAAACTGTTTAGGTAATAGAATAGAATAGAATAGAATAGAATGCCTTTTATTGTCACTATACACATGTACAATGAGATTAAAAGCAGCTCCTCCAGTGCAAACATGTATGTAGAACACATAACAAACATTAAACAAATAGTGCAAGAGGTTCTGCAGCGCTATATACATATGGAAGAATAAATAACTAAATAGGGTTTTTTAAATATATAAAGATACAGTGTGATATGCAGTGTGGGGTACTGCACAAGTAACTGCCTTAACATAATTAAAGTAATTGAAATTGCTTATTAACCCTATCTTTCAGTGGGGGCTCTCTGTGATACTATATTTAAAATCAACATTGCCATGATGAGGGAATGAAATGCATTTATCTGTGCTAGAGGGGTTTTACCTACTATATGCTGAGGAATTGGATCTTTTAAATAATTCAATTTATTTAAATAATAGAGTTAATTTTGACTAGGGGCATGTTATGCACATTTCAACTCCTATGTTGTAATACAGTAAAAATGAACTGTGACCAACTGTAAATATTGACTATATTTCTGCCATTTTAGAAAACCTCAACTGGATCAGCTGCAGGCATCACGTGACATTAGTCTGACCTGGGACATGTCAGGCACAGCATTTAGCAAGAGACAAAGAGGCCACGTATCAGTTACAAATCACAATCCAGTCTAAATGTCTGAACAATACTTATTGTAATGCAACCTATTCCTGGCCTATGTGCTGTATTTATTTTATTATTCACATTTTATTATAAATATCATGCAGGTCTTGATAATCCAGGACAATTACTGGAATTGTAAAGTTTCTAAAGCTCACTCCCTTATATTTGTACAATAACACTGTATAAATGCATTTAATAAGAAAGGCCATTATGCATATTTATAGGAACAGCCAAATTAATTCAAATGGATGTCTTTGGGGCAAAATTTTTTAAGGAAAAGACAAAAGTTCATTAAGTTCACAGGATTAACAAACGAGCAACACTTAGGCTGCTTTGGTGATCAAGGGTAGACTCACAATCTCTTGTTACCAGTCGGGTATCATGTTTTGCTGTCTTGATAATCAGGGCTATCTTACCTCTCAGCGGTGTTGGTGCTGGGTGCTTGAATGACACCAAGAGGCAAATTCTGTGTACTTGTGGAACTTCATCCAGTGTGCGTGAACAGTGTGCATCCCATGCCATCAAGCTAGCTTAATGTCCCTGTATGAAATGCCAGACAAAGAAATAAATTAGCAATTACACCTCTAGACACTTTTCACTGTCTTTCTGGGTTCATGTCTACGTCCCACACCTGCCATCCCAGGCGTGCCCTCCCAGTGACAAAGGCTGCTTTCGTCAAGGTAAGTGAGCAGGAGTGCTGCTTCACACGGAAGTACTCAGGGTGATACCTTCCCAGTAACTTTATTCAAACTCTTCTGTAATTGTATTCAAGGTGAGAGAAAAATACTGTTCTCAGTTATTGATATTTCAGCACTGACGTTTGTTGAAAACACATTGAAACAGTAACATATTTCTAGCATACTGTAATGTCACAACTTCCTGTCTAGTCTCCACATAACTAGGTTCTCCTTAGAGTGTACTATCTAACAATGCTTAGTTTGTGGTCATTGTCACTATGTTTTTTTCATATACCAGAAAGATTACTCAGCAGAACTTTGTGTTTGCATTAGCACAAAGCACCAGGGTGTGCCTCTCAGAAGGCTGAAATACCAGCTGTAACTCAGATTACACGTGAATGGTTAAGAACAATGCAGTGAATAAAAAAATGCAAAATTCCTCTACTGTATTTGATTTAATTGCTTAAATATTCATACATAAACGAATTATTTATCATTCCCAAATTATCTGAGAATCAGTTCCGTGATAGTCCCTAGCTGTTGTTTTTGAAAGATCAGAATCCAAAACAACCTTGTGGTATATCCAGTTTGGCTGGTTTCTCTTGCTAAGGTTGGATAACTTGGTTAGGACAATAATGATAAACAGATAGCATTAGAATAAAAGAAAGGGACTTCTTGCCATTTTGCAAAGCATATTGTGTATTTTTTTTTAATTATAGTTTCCCGTAGTTAGGTAAGTGTCCCTTTGAATCCAAATTCAACTATTATGAATAATAATATGGTTAAAATATAAGAATTAACTACTTGGTAACAATCCAATGTTGAGAGTCAAAGAGTGCTGAAAAAATAACTGCAGTATCTTATATCAAATTCTCTGAAACTGAACTTGAAAATGCTTGGTATGTGAAATTTCCAGTATGTCAATGAGATTCCTAAAAAGAGTAATATTTTGTTATTTGTAAAATAGAGATAATACCAATGTTATAATACCAGGTATGGTAGCAAAAATATATATTTCCTTAAATTGTGAAATTTATGACACCCCCCCCCCCAATTACATGTTAATTTAATTAGTTAATTTAATATACAAAATGTAAGAATCAGCATATACAAGTTCTTCTTAGAATCTGAGTCATTACCTGGGATGAAGGTCAAGGTCTTGATGAGTTGCCGTCTGTTGTCTTTTTAATTATTTTCCCAAATAATTAAAATATTACTAACAGCCTTCAGTTTTTCCAAAGAGGAACACTGAATTGCTCCTGCTTTGTGATTAGATTGTCCATCTGTCCATTCCTACAGATATCTATTTCCCATAACCTCATGGTGATCTGCATCCCACTCATTGAAGCATCAGGAAACATGGGTCCCCTCCCCTGTGCATCTCAATCTGTCCTATTTTGGTAAAAGCAACTGCTCGTTAGAAACAGTTATGTTTCCTAAGTACCAAAATATCCAGAATATCAGGCTGAGGAATATTATTATTGGTCCAGTCAAAACAAAGAATTCCCAGAAAGTGAACGAAGCAAAAATCCCCAGGAGAAACATGACCAGACCACCAATATCAAAAACTAATGCCAGAATGAAGAAGAACAGACATCTCCCAAAGTACTGTGAGAGCTCCATATCAGGCAGAGACAAGACTGCATCTGCCAGATAAACAGCCCAATCTGAGAGATTTCAGGTTGGCACACCTTGTGCCTTTTTAATCATACCAAAGCTATGAATGTGCCAGAAACAAAGAAAAGCAACATGGCTGGTCCTTCCTTGTTTCCTAACTACACAAAAGGATCTGTTGTGCAACTCGGTCTGGAAAGGATGCAACTAAATTGGATAATGACGTGAGGATGATGTTGATGGTAATGGTGGCACGGTGGCTGGCAGGGTTACCTCACACCTTTAGAGACTAAAGTTCAAGGCTTGGCTTTATGCCTGTTTACTTTGCATGTTCTTGCTGAGTCATTGTGGGGTTTCCCCCAATAGTGTTAAAACACGCTAAGGTCAACTGGAGTTGCCAAATTGTCCGTAGGTGTGAATGGCGTATGTGCCCTGTAAAGGGCTGGTGACCAATCTCTGGTTATTCTGTTCCCTGCTTCTGCGGTAGAGTCTAGATTCCTCAAGCGGGTATAAAAAAAATGCATCGAGGGACATGAAAGAAGTTTTTTATATATTAAACATTTTACAAAGAGTGAAAATATTCCAGGAACTTTCAGTGGCATACAAATTGAAACAAAGCAAAAACGTTTACTGTGTAGTTAAGAAAGCAAAAAGCAAAATGACCCAACCCTTGCTTTCCTGTCATAGTACTGTTACAACCAGGGCCAATTACGAGTAGTGACTGTGGGCAACGGCACACATGACGTCACATCAGAAAGAAATGGAGCTGATAGGTGGCTCACGAAATTCAGATTTGCATCTAACATTTACATAGGCTTTTCAGTGAGTGCCATATTAAAAGAACAATATGCAGTCATATTAAATACATTAGATATTAAATCACATTAGCTCATTAAACGATACTCAAGGGGGGGCTTATGGGGAGTACCTCTGCTTGGTGTCCCTGAGGAGATGGTGCCTCGGAGCAGGTTACGACATGCCAGAGTGCTGGCTTGCTGCTCTGAGGATATGTTATCTCAATGCCAAGTATCACATAACTGTTTTATGAGATCTGATTCTGTCTACGCTGATCAGTGTGAATCACTTCTGAAATTCCATGTTGTCAGATGTAGTCCTTGAAGGTGGTACACTCATCTTCTGCAGGAAACAAATTGGTTGGTTGACAAAACCAATAAAATAGTAAAGTAGTAAATACCTGTTGCCCTGTGATGTAATGAGCAACTGTGTTATATCTGTTGCAGTCTTCTGAAAAGGCTTTGTTACTTCAATGGACTAGAAAGGGGGTCATTTATGTGTAACAGGTGAGTTTCAAGAATGACATGCAGTGTCAATAACACATTCTGCGAGCATTACCCTGTATATATGTGAGAGCCTTTGGAATCGGGGTTTCAGGAATCAGAGGTGGAAAGCTCAGGTCCAGAAAGTACAAATCCAGACCAGGATTTTCTTTCAAACAGCCAGCTGAATACAAAGAATCACAGTCACAGAGTACTCAACTGGTTGGTTAAAACAAAATCTTGGTCTGGATTTGTACTTTTTGGACCTGAACTTTCCACCTTTGGCAGGAATTACAACCTGGTATGTAATTTTATTCTGTGGGACAGAATTCAGTTTCCTGTAAAAAAAGATCCTAATAAATGGCTAGGGAATTCATGCCAGAGATTCCCCAACGTGGCAAAGGTCTGATTCAGCTGATCCAAGATAAGATTATGTTGATGCACAGGTCATCATGTTGTTTCTATATCAGGGCATACATATCAATTGCAATTGTGTGACAAGTGTCAAGGAGTGCAACTTTTCCTGGAAGCAGAGACGTTTGTTGCATTCTCACCACAGGAACTCAGCCCAGTTGTGGTTCCTCGAAGACAGTTCTGGAACCCTTTTTTAGTACCTATGCCAGACTATGTACTTTTTTTTGAACACAACTACTGGGGAGGTGCTTATAGCAGTAGCTTGCTGATTGGTTGACCACAAGCACTGGCACTAACTTGGAAGTTATGCAGAAGTGCAGAAAAAGAGAGGCAGTGGAGCAATAATTGAGTAGAGGGAATTATTTTTGTACCCCATTTACATTTAATGTATCAATTAATAAATTTTTTGCTTTGTGTCTCCATATTTCTGCATCAGAAAATTTGATCATTAACCAGTACACTTTTGTCTAATATTGCCAGTGGCAATTGTTTTTTTATCCTGTGGAAAATGAAAGATCGATCTGCTGGCCAGAATCATGAACATGACGTGGGTCATTTAAGTAAAATATAAATAAAAGTCCTGCTATGATTGCGATCAGTCCTTCAAATAAAATGACTTATTTTCCATTGTTTTACTGTGGTGGTGTAGTTTTGTATGAAATTATGTGTGAAGTTTAACCGACAAACTTTTTGTGTCTCTCATGCTTATTTAGCATCAAGGTCCCAGTTCCTGTTGTGTGGTGTGAAAGTGACACATGAAACTGGCCAGGAACTACAAAAGGTCCGAGTCGAGACAGCCCAGGGACTTGTAAATGGGGATGAGATTCCACAACTTCAGTGTGAAAGCACCTTTAGTCATTGGGATATCAGGAGATTTTTAATGCTAGAAGGGATGGATCTGTAAGTTATCACTGCCTACCCTGCTGCCTCTGATCTCAACATGGCATCAGCATTGACATGTTGTTCTCCATCCTGATTAATGATGTCATTGTCATTGTAAACATTCTGGTCAAGCATTCATTGTGCTCTTCTCCTGGTGGAGCTTTGTGGTCAGCTAGAAAGCTAAAGAAGCTGCCTGACAGCCCACACAATAGCCCATAGATCCCAATCGTAGGTAACCCATTTTATTGTAGCGTGGAAGAGTGTATGATTGGCACATGACACGGTCTCTGAATCTGAGTCAGAACACTATATAGAGATGAAAAACTCCTATTGCCTAATGATGCAGTAACGCTAAGCATTACTCACATGATTGTAGTGATGCTGATGTTAATAAACCTATTGCGCTGCCAGTCATGTAAAGGTATAGCACATACAATTATGTACACTATATAATACTTGATAATGAACTTTTGGCCTTTTTATCGTTATTTATGTAATACATCATATAGCCCTGTGGGTAGTGGGCTATACCATCAAGGTTTGCGTGAGTACACTATGATGTTCTCACAATGGCAAAATGGCCTAATGGTGCATTTCTCATAATGTATTCCTGTTGTTAAGCGATGCATGACTATTGATTCTGGTAAGTGAAACTACACTGTACATGCACTATATGGACAAAAGCATTGGGACACCTGGCCATTACCTACCAGACCTTTTCTGACATCCCATTCTATATCCATACTTATCAATGTGGAATCAGTCACCCCTTTGCAGCTGTAACAGCTGCCAATCTTCTGGGAAGGCTTTCCACAAGATTTTGGAGTGTGTCTGTGTGAATATTCACCCATTCATAAAGAAGAGCGCTTGTGAGGTCAGGCACTGATGCTGGACATGAAGATCTGGTTGGCAATCTCCATTCTAGTTCATCCCAAAGGGTTGAAGTCAGAGCTCCGTGTGAACCAGTCAAGTTCTTCCACACCAAACTCAC
Organism: Gnathonemus echidnorhynchus; assembly: GCA_026776725.1. NCBI lineage: Eukaryota > Metazoa > Chordata > Actinopteri > Osteoglossiformes > Mormyridae > Gnathonemus > Gnathonemus echidnorhynchus. Next base: position 18,474,105 of record JAODJU010000095.1, on the reverse strand, counting down.
CCAACCATGTCTTTATGGACCTTGCTTCGTGCACTGGGTCACAGTCATGCTGGAACAGAAAAGGGCCTTCCCCAAACTGTTCCTAAATAGTCGGAAGTAAAGAACTGACCAAAATGTTTTGGTATGCTGAAGCATTAAGAGTTTACTTCACTGGAACTAAGGGACCTAGCCCAGCCCCTGAAAAAAAACCTTATACCATTATCCCTCCTCCACCAAAGTTTACAGTTGGCATAATGCATTCAGGTAGGTAATGTTCTACTGGTATATGTCCAGTGGCGACGTGCTTTGCTATTCCATCTGAAACTTGGCATTCTGCTTGGTGACGTAAGGCTTGCATGCAGCTGCTCAGCCATGGAAGCCCATTCCATGAAGCTCTTAGTGCACAGTTTTTGTGTTGGAGTTAATGCCAGAGGAAGTTTGGAACTCTGCAGTTATTGAGTCAACAGAGCGACTTTTACGCACTATGCGCCTCAGCAGTTGGTGATCCCGCTTCGTTACTTTACGTGGTTTGTCACTTTGTGGCCAAGTTTCTGTTGTTCCTAATGTTTCCACTTTGCAGTAATACCACTTCCAGTTGACCATGAAATATTGAACAGGGAAAATTTCACGAACAGACATATTGCAAAGGTGGCATCCTATGACAGTATTATGCTTGAATTCACTGACCACTTCAGAATGACCCATTCTTTCACAAATGTTTGTAAACCTGACTGCATGGCGAGGTGCTTGATTTTATACACATGTGGCAATGGGTCTGAATGAAACACCTGAATTCAATCATTTTAAGGTGTGTCTCATACTTTTGTCCATATAGAGCACATAATATCTGCTTTATATAGGCTGTGTATTTATCATACCAGTACTGCTTTTACTATGCCTATATGTTAGTGTTCTTTTAGCTTTTCGTGTTATTTAGTATGATTCGGTAGGTTATTTTTTCAGTCTGGAATGGATGGTTATACAAATGAGGTTAGTGACTTACCACTTGGCACCTTTAAGGAATCACTGAACTGGATCTGGGAGCCCAGGTCCCAGTTAATGTTCTCCAGTCAGCTCCAGAGTAGTACTGAGCACCTATAACTGATATGTATCGCCAGACACTCCATGTTTTTGCTCCCTCCCAGCTCCCATTAGGAGGAAAAACATGGACTGTTTGGGGGTCCCCAAGGACCAGGATGAGAAACACTGGTCTATATAAACTCGCTAATCAGGTTTCTTCAGTGCAAGGTATTGTAAGTTTGTTCTCTACTAAGTGTTTTCCTAGCAATAATTATGTCTGATCTGATCTACTCATTTATACTGACCCTTTACCTAATTTTAATGACTCTGATTATTGGATTACAATTTTGGCTCTTTTTGTCCAGTTTTGGTTTTAGACTTTCGGCTTTCTCTGACCCTGATCTTTAGATCATGTTTTGAGTATGTGTGCTTTGAATAAGTCATGGATCCTTCAGCAGTTGGACCTCCACCTTCCTTAGGGCACCATCACAGAACACCATCTTTCCAACAAGTCAGTTTGCACAGTTCATTTGCAAAGTACTAGACCTCACAAGGTCACAGAAAGGGACCTGATCACCCAGTATCAATACCCAACATGAATGGCTATAGATTCCACCAGCCATTTTCCAACATTTAAGGCAAAGTCCTTTAAGAAGAGTAGAGGCTATTATTGCAACAGTTGACCAACCAACTTCATATTAATATCCTTAGATTTGGAATTAGATGCTGGACAAGCTGGTTTCTACATACTTTTGGCCATATAGTGTACCTGTACTTATACTTAGAAAAATGGAAATAAACATGAATGAATGAAAACATTTCCTTGATCTGTGGCATGATGCATGCCAATGTAACTCTTGGATCATAATATAATCCAGAATACCCAGAGAATTAGATATGATGTTTCTAGAAATAACCAATAGGCCGAACTCTAGCCAGATGAGAGTGGCAAAGATAATTACACTGCACTACATTTGAGGGGAATTGTATCTTTAAAGTAGAGCAGAATGATGTGTCACTCTCAGATTAATAACACTATGATGTTTGAGCAAAAAGTCCCAACCAATGAATAACTGTTCCTAACTTGTGTGAGTAAACACTTCTTCCCCTACTTGCATGGTGATGGATATGGCCTCCACCGTATCCAAACACTCACAAGATACACATTTCATTGTGAAGCTGTTTCCTTTTTTCCGAGAGTCGGCATATGCCGAGGTGTTTCCTTTTTTTCTGAGAGTTAACACAGACGTGTAGATTCTTAGCGATAATGGGAATTTTGTAGTTCGTATCAAAGGAAGTCTGTACTGCTATATCCTCAATGACAGTAAAAATGTAGGAAGTTGGTGTGTCACATGCAAATGATAAGGGCACCCGTTAAGGCTTTTTTCTGTTTCAGTAGAGAGTCCTCAGTATCTGGTACTAGATGTTTCTCTGAGGTGGCTACTTAGTGGTGTTGAGGCTGACACGGTGTTCCTAATTTGCGGAAGTGGGTCATCCCAGTCAGAAAGGAGTAGAAATCAGCTTATTTGTTGAGCCATCTGTATTAGGAGCTGTGGAGCAAGATTGTCTTGAAATGTTTCACACTCATGATGTCTGGTGTGGTAATGGATGTTTCGGCTATGATGTCTTTTGGGGTTGTGCCTACTGGCTGATCATGTATCCTCTTGTGTACATGCCCACCTGTGGAAGGAGAGAATGGGTAGCCTTGCCATTTGCTAGCTCATCATGCTTTATGGAAAACCAGTAGGCTTGCCTCAGTCGTCTGGATCCATACGAAGACCTTTCAGGAGACACGGATGGTGTGGCATCATCTTCTTTCTTTCTCAGCTCTGAACCCACCGTAATAGATGTGCCTTTCACCATATAAGTCTCAAGTTTGTGCTGAAGTTTTGCTGATGTCTAGCCAAAGTGCTTGCAGACCTGCTCTAAGGTTTACAGCGCGATCCATCAAGTTTAGGGAAGGGTCAGTGTCAGCCCACAGAGATTTAAAAGATGCAATGGCAGGAACTTACTGTCCATTTAAGTTATGTGGTAACTCGATTCTGCTGTGATTCTGCTGTTGTACTGGCCTGAGAGGTGCAGCAATTCTCAGTACTTCTTGAGCACTTTTCCATTTGCACACAATGGCTGGGGCTTCATCCAAGGAGCTCACTCCACATTAATGAAATTTGACCTGCAGCAGGGAATGCTTCAAGCACCAGGTGAATAATTTCAGCTGCATGCACATTTAAAGATTCTTCAGGGAGACATCATCTGGCATTAACAAATGTTTGAAAATGGAATTGAAACTGCTTTCTCCTGAAAACATTAATTCATTTTTTACGGTCTCAGGGAAGGAGAGTCCCTATGCCAATGCACCCCCACTGAGGCAGGTGAGTAAAATATAAAGATGAAGATTATGATTCTTTTCACCGAATAAATTCTTTTCAGCTTGTTCAACTAAAAGATTCATTCTAAATCGTTCACTGATTCAGTCACTTCTTATCCCTCCAGGACATTTTTTCATTGGGTGTTGCTTTTATGTTTTAAAAGATGTATTAAAATGTTATAATTTTTTAATTTAAAATTTGATATGTTATATATTATACTTATATTCCAGCCATCCATTCATCCATCTTCTATACCCAATTGTCTGAGGCTTGTTCCCCCGCCCTGACCACTGTTTCCCTAAGTTCTCTTCTCTCCCCTGATGACCAGCACATGTTCCTGGTCTTCTCTAGTGTTCTGAGTCTAGTCCATGTCCTGGTCTTCTCCTAATGTCTATTTTTCCTGTTGCACTTCCCTGTTTGGCCAGCAGGTCATCCCATTATGTCGTTCCTTGTAGCTGGAGTAAGTGACCCACACCTTTCCCTCATCTAAACCTTGTTATTCTTGTATATATGTGCTTGCCCATCCCAATGCCTCCTACATCAAAGAAATTAATGTAATTCTGACCAATAGTAGTCTTTTAATAATGAACAACCTACACCCAACAAACCTACAGCAAGGTAGGTTAACATCAAAGCACGCCACATGCTACTGTCCAAATATCATGGAAGAGATAAGAACTCCCTCAGAGGTATTGTCAGTGACAAAAACAACAGCTCAACATCACAGCTTTTTAAAAAGCCTCCATCTTTTAAAAAAGATGACACTGTGGATTAACAAGGTAAAAAGACATGGGCAGTGTGGCAGTACTCTACAGTCTGACACGCAGCTGACTGGTGCTGTACACTGCAATCTCTGTCACAAGCACTGCAAACTTATTTCACCACTTGAAGCATTGCCATCCAGTATACAGAACGCAAGTACTTACAGTCATAAACATCAGCAATTAGAAGTGTTAGAAGTACTATCAGCATTTTCCAGTGTTATGCCCTGTGACAAAAAAAGTTTATTTTTGTATGATTCATTTGATTTGAACACTGGGAGGTTGAAGTCTCTGCCCATTTATGATTAATTATTTTATTTAATTTATGATTATTGGGGGATTGTATTAGCCAGTTTTGATTATTGAGGGAGTTACAACCCCCCCCCCCCCCAATCTATGCCCATGATATCCGCTGATATGAAAAAAATTGTTGTGATCAGATATTCTGGCATCACATAGCCCTAGCTAGTAATATTACCCATTAGGCCTTAATCTAAGTCAGGTGATCACAGTTCCAACTGATCACAAGTTCCGAAGTTTCATAAATTCTCTGAATCTTAAAACACTCAGGATGTTGACCTGAGTGACCAGAGGCTCCTCTAACCAAGTTTCTGAAGATCAGTATATAAAGATGATTGAATACAAATCAGGGGAAGAATATAAAATTATATCTAAATGCTACCTGCTTGTAATTTCTACTCTTCGATATGTCATAAAGAAATGTCAGCTAAGATGAACTGCTGAAGTCAAGGCAAGCTTTGGAAGGCTAAGTAAATCTTAATGGTTAGGGAAGCGCACTTGTAATTGAAAGACTGATGGTTCAAATCCCTGACCAGCAAGGTACCGCCCCCCGGACGCTGAATTAGCTGCCCCCTGCTATGTCACAATGTCACATATGGGTTAGATGCAGAGGACACATTCTGTTGTTGTGTGCTCTGGTGTAACAACAATGACACTGATACCAAATTCTGATACAATTGCTTGAAGACTGGTCGAGAAGTTAAAGCAAAGCTCCTACATTACTGCAAAGGAGCTGCTGGAAGATTTATCTGACACAGGAGTAGGAGTGCATCAGTCCAATGTGCTTGCACAAACATGGTCTGCATGGAAGAGTCATCAGACGGAAATCTTACCTATGATCTCATCACAAATAGCTACATCTGAAGTATGCAACACAACATTTATATAAGCCGGATGAATTTTGGCATCAGGTGCTGTGGTCTGATGCAATTAAAATGTAACACTCTGGCTGCAATCACTAAAGGATTTTTTTTTTTAAAAAAAGAAGCATTTCAGGAGAAGAACACCTTCTCAATTGGGGTAGATCTATTATGCTTTGGGGTTGTGTTGCAACCAGTGTCTCAGGAAATATTCTGTAGGTAGAGGAAACAATGGCGTATTAACGAATCTGGCATCTAATATAAATAAGCTGGATATTCCAACAAGGCAATTCTCTAAAACATATCTCAAAATCAATGATGAACTACTTTAAGAAAAAAGATTAAGGCTAAATGACCTTCACAGTCCCCAGACTAGAATACTATTGAAATGCTGTGTGTAGACCTCACACACGCGGTGGGAATAAAATTCCTAAAGCAAGAACAAAAAGACTGTTAGCTGTGTACAACAAACATTTGGAGGCTGCCAAAGGGGCTGTTATTAATACTGCCTGATGGGGTGCCCAAACTTTCACACATGCGAAATTGAAGGTATTCTTTTTATTCAATCTGCTAAATTCAACAAATAGTAACAGTGCATTCAAATCAGAAATGCGTCAGGTTGAAGTTTTTTCAATCCACTTAAATAAAGATCCCCATTGTTGCTTTCTCCATACCATGGCTGATCAGGTTATAAGTGATGGTTTCAGAATGAACGGTGGCTGGGGGTGGTGGAAGGGAGTAAAGCCACATCTCTTTCCAAATGAATTAGGATGAATCTTTTGGGCCAGTAGACTGAAGTGCATGCTGGTACCATTTTGTTTTTGTCATTGTTGATGATGTGAAATATCAGCTTTACATAATATATGTCAATGAAAATTATTATTGAAGTGCTGTTTTCATTTTTCAAAACTACAATGTACCAACCCTGAATAGAGCAAAAATCTGCCCGGACACAACAAAGTTTGGAAAGAATTAATTAAAATGTAGAATGCTGAGGCACATATGGCTGGCATGGACTCATTTTACAGCAATGAATATTTGTGGCAATTTCAGTAGAGCATTCCTGTACTAGAGAGTAATCAGGCAGTTGTTGAGTAAGTCGGGCTTTGTGGTGAACCGAGCCAAATGAGCAGCTGAGCAAAGGTATCTTGAATTCTTCTGGGAGAAAGCTGCAGCTATTCCTATCTGTCCACAAATGTAAATTAGGTTTTTTCTAGGGTTGGCTAATTACTATCAATGGCTAATACCTGCTTTTTCCATCCTGAAATCCAGGGTTGGGGCCATTCTGGAATGCATTCATCAATTCCAATCCAAATCAGAAAATGGAACTAGAGTTGGAATTTAAATCTCCCTGAAATTCAAATTCAATTCCAATTCTGTTCCCCATAGTTTTTTTCCAATCCCAACTCCAGTTCCATTTCCTGATTTCCATAAATGTAGTGCTCTCTGGTGGATTGCTATTAATACCAGCAGATTACTTTGCAAACTAGTGCATTACGCAAGGTACTCGCATGGTACGATTGGGTGGGAAATACCTGCTGCTGAACATCAGCTGCAAGCCCTTATCCTGAGAAACCACTGAAAAGAGATACCCAGTCATCAAATGGTCATCAAATAACCCTTTGTTACCTCCTGAGTCTGACTTCCGTAGGTGGGGGCAGGACTTTTGTTCAGCAGAGGTGGGGTGTGATCAGGGAGTCGTATCAACGGAGTTTGAGAGCAGTTTTGTTTTGCCCCAATAAACTGAATCTGGCTATTATTCCTGACTCAAGACTTGTAACTGCAACATGCTTAGCTTCCCTCTCTCCCCCTGACAAACTGCAATAAGTTCTGGAATAAGATTTAAAATATAAATCAGAGTGGGATTGTCTTCCAATGCAAGAGTCACGCTAAAAGATTTTCCAAATATAAAATAACTTTATTTTATACAATCATTCCTAATAGCCCAAAAAAATATAAAAAATTTCTGTACACTGGTATTTACATAAGTTTACAGACACAGTCACTATGTGCAGCTGGTCATCTTCACTGGCTCGCTGTCCCAATATGACCATTGGTGGACCATTGGTCTGAAAGACATAAACAAAGACTTAAATGAAAGCTACTCGATCCAGGACAGATATGTCAGGAAAACTCTGAATAACCTGAAAAACAACAACCACAAATTAGTCTTAAAAGCCAAACCACTTTATTTAACACAGTACCATATTATTTCTAAAATGCATTGTGCGGCTCAGTGGGCTAAGCCTCTGTGCCTGTGATCAGAAGGTCGTCAGTTTGAGACCATCCTCGGCACATCTGTGGGTCCTTGAGCAAGGCCCTTAACCCCCAGCTCCCTGGGCGCCGCAACAAGTGGCTGCCCTTCGCGGCCAGCTTGCTCTCACCTACAGAGAGCAAGATGGGGGAGGTGAAAAGAGAATTTCATCATGAAGTATCCATTATTATTATAAATGAAATGTAAAAATACTAATATTTTTAAATAGAATATCAGCAAAATTTGTTCTAACAGCATCGATCTAATTATCCTTAGACAAACGGCAATATTTTTTCTATAATGAGGTAAAATAGCTATTAAATAAACACCGAGAGGCACATGGTAACTTGGAAAGAATTATGCAACCTAGCAACATCAGAAAACAAGTCTTAAAAAGTGGTTGTTACGACAGACACTACATGCAGGAGAAACAGAGCTGTTGAGGTATATTTAAATTTGATTGGTGTATAGTTTCACCCTGAAACCAAAGGAGTTGCCAGGCTGCTTAAGAGGCCTCTCCCCAAGATCCTGGTTATATCATTCCATCCTGTATTGTAAATCCCAAGGAAGTGCTCTGTTGGCAATTACACCATATATTCAAAATTAAACATTTTACTTATATATGCATTTCACATATTTGTCATTATCAGTAAAGCAATGATTTTTTTTTTGAGATGAGGTTCTTTATAATATGCTACTTTTGTTGGTTTATGGTAAAACATGGTGTATTTCTACTGGGTGGTTAACTGGTTTTACCTGTATGTTGTTTCTTAACTATGTCAATATGTTGAACTGGCCATTGGGAACTTTTTTTATAATGGAGAATCTGTTGTTTTGGGCTTAGGTCACCTAGTTTCCATGACAATCACTATTGATATAGAAATATAGCCCACAATGGCTGGATAAAAGTGACCTCCCTCTATAAAAAGAATGGTAATTAGTTGAAAGAATAGGTGTGGTCAGCTTTCCCCTTACGAAAATATCATGCAGCATAACACTGTTGACCTATGGTGGTGGCTCGAAACCATGTGGTGTTACTTTTGTGTTCTGCAGTGGAAAGCAAGCACTGATCAGAAGTTACATACAGTGCTGCCAAAGAGCAGCACAAGCAAGTGCACTTTATGAAAAGTTCCTTATGACATCACAACTAACACAAATATCATTCAGGTCCTCAAAATAAACCTAACAGTAGGAAAGAAATAAATATTACGCTTCACCCTTCATATCTTTCATGGGTCTTATGAAATGTTAAAAGATTTCCATCATGTTTCCCTAATATGCAATATACGACATTAGTTCTCAAAAGTTTTGCCAACATTAGTAAGAAGATTTACGGCCGTTTGGCCATCAAATTTCCAATATTAGTATAGGGTCGGGGGATCGTATCTATCCCAAGGAGCACAGGGTACAAGGCAGGGGGACACAAACAACCTGCTTTCATGCACACATGCACAGACTATGGGCAATTTATTAATTTACCTAACTGCATGTCTTTGGACTGAAAGGGGAACCTGAACTACCCAGAGTAAAGTCACGCAACAAGAGAAGAAACAAGCCCCACACAGACTGCTCCCCCTGCTTTCTAATTCCAAATCAGGGAAGTGGAAAGTAACAATGTTACCCACGGTACCACCATGTTACTCAGAAAATATCTGTATTTTGCTTAATATATAGATTTGCCTCATTAAAATGCATATAACATAAATGGTTGCCACAGTAACGGATACCCTAAAACGTAACTGAATATATCATCTAACAAAACCAGCTAGGGGCAAATTTTAAAGTGCTACAAGACTGATGTCATGTTCCCATCTAAGTGACTCCAAATAATTTTTTTTCAAGCCGAACTGGATCATGAACCGAAACATGACGTAATCATTTCAAATTACTGTTATGGCTGAGCAGAAACTCCACGCTTCCCAACATTACTACGTTTTATTTAAGTCTTCTATGAGCTTAGTTTTAATCACTATTTGACTGCATAATAAAATCCCCCAGAAATTTAAAATTCGGAGGAATGAGGTTGAGAGCACAGCAGTCCCGGTACCGATCTTCTATGCTCCTGATCCCAGTTTAGTTTGATGATGCAAACAACAGAAATCATTATTAATATTATACTACAGAAAATCCAGCGATCCTTAATTACTTAGTGGAAAATGTGTAATATGTGGTTACTTCAAATAACAAACAGTTACGGTTAATCCCATGAACTGTGAATAATACTTACTTTTGTGTCAGAGAAATTTCTCTACTTTATCCTCGGCAGAATTGTTTAACAGCGCTGCGGAGTTTTTCAGGACCCCCAGCTCCACCGTTTTGTCACTCGGTGCGATGTCACTTTTACTGTCATAACCTTCATTATCGTACCCGGAGCTACTGGCCGTTTCCCATACAATCCGGGACGGAACGTGCACCGGCACAGGCGTGCTCATCGGCTCCTTGCCACCGATACACTTATCCCTGCCTTCCAGCGTCTTCAGCCCGCTTTTGGAGAGCCTCTCGGAAAACTTCCTCGCCCACTGCGCAAAGTTGTCCAGCGTGCTCCTGTCTGGCTCGTCAGCGGCCACCTCCACGTTGCCCGTGTACCACATTATCCACCAGATCAGACTCAGGAAAACGACGAGGGCGCCGGTGAAAATGAGAAAGTCCCCGTAAAACACGCCGTTCAGACGCAAATTCGCAAAAATGCCAATTAGAAGCACGACTAATCCGACAACGTCGAAACAGATTGCGAGGCAGAATAAGAGCACGCACCTCCCGATACATCTAACGGCCATCCTGCAGCAGGCGATTGCTCGGAAATAACGGAAGGAGCAATAAGTTTAACCTGTTTGTCTGACCATGCATTCCTCTTTACTAGGAGGAAAAAAGCACCTGTCTTGAGAATCACCTTCCTCTGACGTAGGTGTCAATTTAAATATTTAAAGAGCCGAGCCCTTTATCCACACGCCTACTAACGAGTAGCACTACTTGCCACAGCAGGCTTTGATATGTGAAAAGTACCAGTTGATGTTATATTGTATTATACTACAGTTTATTAATTTTACGTTTTCCTGCACTTGGAATCAATTTAATATAATACAGATACAATGATCTGCCAACAATCACGTCCATGCAAAGTACTAGAAATTTTGTAACACGTATAATAATTTAATACATATTATCTTACTTTTGAACTTTAATTTAGTAGCGAAGAAGAACAGCTTCTGCTCTATCTATTTTGGTTTTGAAATTGACAAAAATATTTTGTTTTAAAACATATAACTAAGCATTATAAGCAAATATTACATTATAAGAAAATGCATATTTTTACATCGTTGAGAAATGTCAACTATAAAAACATTGCCTATATGATATTTCAATTAAAACATGTAGTTAATATTAAAATTTATAGTATTCAATTGTACATACACAGATAAGTCAATAGATTACAAATTCAGTTTCAGTTATATTTAGCATTGTCGGCAAAGTTTCTTCAATTCACCTTTCAGTACTCCTAACTCCTCTAAGTGTTAATAATAATAATAGCCACATATGCATAGTTATTGTTTTATTGCCTTTACAACTAAAAGAAAGAAATGTAAAACTATAATTTTAGATTTTTTTGGGAAAACAGAAGCCTAGGCAGAGGAAGCAGCGGGCTGTGAGCTCAGGGTGTTGAAATTCGGTAAGACCAATAAATTTTAATGAAGTTCTTTTGTATCATCAGAAACTATCAAAAGCGAACAAGATAACATGAAACATAAGCTTGCTTTTTTTTTTTTTTTTGCCTCAGGCATTGCTACGCTGCCCTGCAGTACACTGACACTGCAGTACCATCAACAGCCAGAGGAGGTGCTGAAGCAGCCACGGCACCCCTAGGTCCCCTACTTCCAGCGGTACTTAGCCAGTCTGCTGCAGTAAGCAGCGGAGGAAGCAGCAGGCAAAGGGGCGTTCGACCTGGGCGCACCACGACAGGGGGGCGCACTGCACAAATCACCATGGGATCCCCACCACCGTTCGGCACGGGAGTCCCTGTTCATAACAATGAATCACGCAAAATTTGCAATAATTTACCGACCCCCACCTCGGTCGGCAGATTCTACCGAAAGGGACCCCCCCCGCGCTCCACCCTCCCCCCCGCTCTAGTTGCGTGAGATCCCTCCTCCATCCAAGGCTACGGTGTCATGGCTCCTGGAACATTTCATGTATTTACATAACATTTTGCCTTAAGTCAACTGGTTTTTGCATTTTGTGCAAAAACTTTTGTTTAATGTTAAATTTACTTGAATTTTAAATTTCTTTGAGTTCTGCTTCCAACCTTGGCGTGTGTGTGCTTGTGTTTTTTTCTTTTTTTAAAGAAAATTGGGCAGAACAGATTAGATTTTGCAATTTTTAGAAGAATACTGCTTAGACATTAAGGGTGGTACAACCAGCACCGGACCAAGCCGATCTGGTGCCCTAGTCATCATCCGAGGCAAAGTCAAACTGGCTGGCAAATTAGCGTCTGCTCAAAAGTTGGTGCCACAGGTGGCCACTTATGTCACCTAAAGGGCTGACCAGCGTTGGGTACAACTAACAACTCGGGGTTAGTACAGAGAGCCATGTCCATGGTCGGGTACACTGTAAAATATATTAAATATATACAGCCAGATATATTTTCTGTAATTGTAAATTTCATTAATGGAATGTATTCCACCACTTCAGTTTACAAATAAAAGGTTTGCATTGTTCTCTACACAGAATCAAACTGAACATTAATCCAGCATTATTAAAACCAGGAAAGAATGGAAGGGCAAATATTGTTGCTTCAGGAACGAAAAAAAAGTCAATTGGTTGTACAATCCTTTTCAGTCTTTTGGAAAACACCACATACCTGTCCACTTCAAACCCACTAACACACTGAGACAGAGACTTGTCCATCCCAAAGACCGGATACCAAAACAGAAAAAGAGCAATGTAGTGTATGCTGTACAGTGCAGTGAAGAGTGCTCCCATTGGGGAAACCAAACAGCTGCTACACAGGAGGATGGCCCAGCACAGAAGGAGCAACACCTCAGGGCCAGAATCAGCGGTGTACCTTCATCTGAAGGACAAAGGACACTCATTTTTGGACCAAAATGTTCAAATATTGGACAGAGAAGATAGGTGGTTTGAGAGAGGAGTGAGGGAAGCTTTGCATGTGCAAATCAA
>JAODJU010000095.1:18428932-18452467 GCA_026776725.1 Gnathonemus echidnorhynchus | reverse complement strand
AGCACCAACCCATCAGAGAGCACCAACCCATCATAGAGCACCAACCCATCATAGAGCACCAACCCATCAGAGAGCACCAACCCATCATAGAGCACCAACCCATCATAGAGCACCAACCCATCAGAGAGCACACGCACACACACCTACTGGCGAGATGGTGACTCCAATCCACCTTTGCATGTTCTTGGACTGTGAGGAGAAACCTGAGTACCTGGAGAAAATCCTACAGTGACATGGGGAGAACATGCAAACTCCACACAAGCTGACATTGTGAAGCCTCAAACTCAGGCGCCAGAGGTGAGAGGCAACAGTGCTTAACTGATGCACTGCCATGCCAAGCTGATGTTAATGACAATACAACTAAATAAAAGCCAAAAATGACCTACTTTCAATGTCAATGGTGTACAAACAAAGCTATACATACAGTAGTTCGATGCTGCTACATTTGCTTTCTAAATTATTACACTTTGCCTATTTCATACCCCAGCATGCCAACTCAAGTTCACTTAAGAGTCAAGTCTTGGATATTCCAGTCCAGGAAGACCTACAAAGACCTAAACAGCACAGGATAAGATGTGCACTGACAGTTACAAGTGACAAGATTGGGTGGTCATTTTGTGTACTAGTACATGGACCGGCGGAGGGTGATATGTAGGCAGTGAAGCATGGGCAAGAGATATTGTGATGCACTGGTGCATGGACTGTAGGACAGCAAGATACAGACAGTGATGTTCAAACGTTTAGGGTAATCTTCAGCATTGGCAGTAAGACAGTGTCATATAGGCAGTGATGCATGAGCTGCAAGGGCATTGTGATCCATGAGTTGTCAGCCAGTGACGCAAAGCCAGTAGGAGTTGTCTTCCACATGAAAAGTGGATTAGGGACAAATAGCCTCTTGAGACACTGCAGAGATAGTCGGCCACTTGCAGTTTGCACTGTAACCTCCCACTTCTGCAAACAATACTTTGTTTCCCACTTTCCCTCTCACACACTTACTCATAATTAAAGAACACTTTTCATGAATCACACAATATAAAACAGGGTGATTTTCACCAAATATTGTCACCTTTACATGCCAGCTCGCACTAAAGTCTGTCAGAATTGTACATTATTGCTCTTGTATTGTCCACATTTTGCTCAATTCAATATGAGCTCATTACTCTCTTTTTAGGACTAAAGTTGCTTGCAGGAGAGATGCACCACATACAATGACAGAAAAACTACCTGGGAAGGTTGTCAGCTGTTGATGCAAATAGATCCCTTGTGGCCTTTTTTGGACTCTTTTATCAGCCACTCAGATGTTACCCTGTATCAGCCTTTTCATTTCCCCCTCCTCCAACAGGGATGACTTAAGAGCCATCTGCAGAAAGTGCTTCGTCAGTGCAAAATAAATCAAAATTTCAATGCGCTCCTCGGTAGCATAGCATGAAGAGAAGGGCTTTTAGGAATTGCAAATGCTACCTAAAAGAAACAAAGCGCAAGTTGCTTTTCCAGACCCAGAGCATATTAGCATGCAGCACGTTTGCACAAGGGTCAGACTCTTGTCCATGGAACAGTTGGGTGATATTAACAGAATATTCTGGGTGGAAATGCAGTGAGATTGAAAAAGTATAGCCCATTTTGCTTTTTTTTCGTAAACAAAGGTGCTGTTCTTACTACAAACAGACTTTCCTTAAATGAAAACTGCACATGGCATTTTATTAGTAGATAAGGAAACGCATTTCTGATGTGCTAGCACGACATGGTTTCACATTTACATAAACTACTGCCTACTCAGGATTAGAGAAATTGGCTGTTGTGCTGGTTTTAATTGGAATGTGCTGCTGTGCTCAGAATCTTAAGAGGAGACCAGCCATTACTGCCCTCAGACTTGTCTCTGTGCATTCCGGGAATGTGAACATTGTTTTTAAATTCCAAAAACGACTCCCAGTCCGTCACAAATCAATATCTAAATATGCCTCGGCAGTAGTTAATCCCACTTAACCGCCTATATTGGTATCCTATTAAATAAAACTAACCTCGAATAAAAAGATCTGACAGAAACATTACATTTTGACAGGTCAGAAAACTGTTGTGCCGTGATGCTTGCGGGCTTCTCTAAATATTTTAATTCCCTGGACCTCACAGAGCATGGGTTGAGTGTTAAAACAGAAATTGCCTGTTGACTCCCAATGACTTGTTACTGCACCACCATTGATTAGTATGTATGTGGTGTATTTTTGCACAACACTATTCTAAATAGCACATAGCAAGAGGGAAATATGCTGACTAACATGTGTGTGTTTACAAGCTGTTGCTCCCCTAACCTGCCCCTTTAGGGTAGGTCAGATCAACATGAGAGACCCAACAGTTTTTTTCAGAGATTATGTCATGATGAGAAGGGCAAGTTCCTCACATCCAGTGCTGTTCTGTTAAATCACTGAGACTTATCACCTCATCATAGCCACTAGATGCCCAGATTTTAATTTAGTTCTCACCACAGTATATGAAATCAATGAAATCATGGTGTCCAGATCATGAAGAAAACATAGCCATGTTGCCTGAACTGTATGAATGTGTGCATGTATGTGTCCTGTGATGTGCTGGCTTCCTCTCCAGGGGGGGTTCCCAGCCCCTGTGCCCTTTGCTTCCCAGAACAGGCTCCAGACCCCCTCGATACCCTGACTATGCTGTACAAGCAGATAGAAGATGGATCGATTGAAACAGTTAAGTGAAGAGGTGTTTTAAAGAGATTTTTTGTTGTTCAAAACCTATTTACTTATTAAGTATTCCTCTTGCAAAGTACCAAATATGTAATATTTGCCATTTCATGTTGGCACAAAAGATCATTGCGTTGATGCTGGTTAACGTCACCTACTGCACCACCTAAGCTCTGAATATTAAAGCATAACATGTATTTATCTATCCAGCTTGAGTATGAAGTAGAGTAACTGCAACTGTTCCGGGGGTGAATGATAAATAGCTGACCCTGCACTCTGACCCCAAACTTCTCTCCCTCCTGTATATGTCTGTGTATGTCTCATAGCAGAGAAAGAAGGGATATACAGAGATTAATTATTTCACTTGCTACCAGTACACTGACAATAAAAAAAACATTCTATTAAGGCATTTACATACTTTTGAAACACTGCTTTAAAAGACAATAATCTTAGATCAGAAAGATCAGAACAGGCGGTGGTAAAATAACAGAAAAACCAGATCAATAAAAGACTTTAAATTTGAAGCAATTTAAATGCAGTTACAATGGTGAGTTAGTCTGAATGACAATTATCAGTATGATTTAACATTGATATGTTAGTATGCAAAGTAGCTTGAATCAAAAGAGAGCCCCGAGAGGCCAAGCAATTGGTGCAGATGCATTGGTCACAGAACTTCAGAATTATTTAATTTGTGGAAGGGGAATAGTCTCAAAAATCATGACACATATGCCAAACATCGAAAAACTGAATGGGCAAAAAAGGAGAGTACTTGTAAGTTGAAGATCACTAACAGGGACAGATAGACACTTAAAAGGGTGGCTGGTCTAATGAGTCATATTTTTCATACATCTGAACTTATTTTCATTTGGAGAATGTGAAGGACGCCTTCAGCGCACAATGTGATGGATCAGTAATGCTATGTGTGACCATCTCATGGGAGTCATAAGGTCCATGTGGTTGTATAATGGTCAAAGAATATGAGGCCATTTTTCAGGACCAGCTAATGGTGCCCTAATGATGTTCCCATATTCCAGGATGATAATGTCCCCATAGATACCGCTAAACAAATTCAGCACCAGGATGAAGTCAGATGCTGACCACTGACTCCCCAGTGACCAGATGTAAACACTATCAAGCCTTCATGGGAAGTTCTGTAATACAGTGTGTGTAGATTTTTACCTCCTTTATTCCTCAAAGAACTGAAGGCTTTTTTTTCTTTAAAAAAACTGTATACAGTTTGAGACTTTGTATGACAGTGTTCTGTATGAAACTGGCTGTTTGGAAGATAAAGGTGGCCTCACTTCTTATTAGCTTCGTCATTTTAGTATAGTACTTAATTCCTGCTGGTAAATGATAAAATTGATTTGGTAAATGCGAGTTTTCTAACAATACCCTCTGTGCATTTTGTGCCACTGAAGGGTGTCTGGTAAATATATGCACATTTTTGGCTTGGTGTGTTATATGGGAAAAGCTGACATGTTACAGACTGCAATGATGGGAAGCCCAACATTGATGCAGTCAGGCACAGCTTGGATCACTGCACTGGGGACACTGGGGGGTGGGGGGGATTTTGATTCTGACATATAGTCAGATTACTGTGACTCAACAAAAAAAAAAAATAACAAAAACATTATATAAGATCCTATTTCTTCTGTAATCCCAAAGAAACTGAAAATAACTTCTAGCTTTACAACAGCAACAATCATGATGTCTTCGTGAAAAACTTTGACAAATTTACATTTTCATAATCTGAAGTATGCTTTCAATATATTCATTTTTGACTCCCATTGGTCATTTTTGTCTACTTAAATTCTGCAAGCACTTCAGTTTAGGGATGGATGAGTTGGATGGTTAAGTATGCATTTCCTTATCTCCAGTTTTTCTGCCTCCTTTCCATTGTGTGCACAGCCTGGGGGGTAAATCACCATCAGTGTATCCAGAAGAATGAGAGTGTCAGCCTCAGCGTTGATCTCTGTTCATGTGACAGTGCTGAAACTCTTGCGCCTTTTTGTATGCTGCACAAATTCAAAGTCACATGCTAAAACGTTCAAATTCATGGTGCCATTAAAGGACATCCCTTTATTTAAAAGACAGATCTTGATTATTTGTCTTTTGGTTTCTTTAATTTTGTTTTTGTTCGGATTACATGCTGTCCTTAAATCACAGCCAGAACTAGAGAGAAAATGAGTGGCTTTTGAGAGTTAAAACAAAGAGGGTAATTCTCTTTGACCGTGTTTCAGCTGCTCTTGTATTGACGGACATGAGGTGTTGTAAGAAAATCTCTGGAGCAAAAATGGGAGTCTGAATTAAAAACTGGCCTGTTGTGTGGATAAATGTCAAACTGGATTGGTTCAAAACGGATAGGAAAATAATTCTTAAGCATGATGCGTAACCTGCTGCAGAGGTTCTCACACATGCCGATTTTCCAGTGCAAGCTACATACCCATCAGCCGTTCACATCTGAAACTATGGAAGCACATTTATAACAGTAGCAGTGGACTAAAACCTGACAATCTAAAGCTGTTTTTCTAATCAAATATCTTTAGGCAAATTGATTCAACATTTTCTCTTTATTACTTTTAGCATTTCTGGGGTAAACATAAATATTAATTCAAATTGGTGCTTTGAAACATGTAATGAAAAGTACTTGGGGAGCTCATCAAAAACAGTGCCCACGTTATAAAAGGCGTCACTTTCATCTGGAACCCGTGGGCATCTGCCATACTCCAGTATATCCAAGCTACGAAAAAAAGAAGTGGCCCATTTATATATGAGTCAGGAATATGATACTGTACATATTGAGATGTCAGAATTGTGAAATTTCTACATTCATTGTGTGCACAGCTTTAAGTATCTACTGGAAAGTCCAATAAAGATTTTGGGGTGATGATCAATGAATCAAAAAATGTGATGGCTTGGATTCACTGAGCTGGCTTTTTGACAGAATCTGTGGTTTAGTTTGGGCTGGACAATCTCTGGCTACAGCTCTGAATAGTCTTTTGGTCTTTTGGTCTCTTTCTTCACTCCACTTAACTTTTTGCACCCAACAACTTCTTTTGCTTCCCCTCGAGGAACCTCTCCCAGCATTCGATGCTTTTGCATTCGAAATTATGTAATAATTTTATAAAAAGTAAAAGAAAATAAAACACTTGCCTGTTATTATACCCTTGAGCCAGATGTTAGTTCTTAGGCAGTTTCCTGTTTTGGTGACATGAGAATTGCGATGTTTTATACCTCTCTTTAATCATGATTTGTAGGGGCTTAAATTACAGCAGTCTAGATTCAGAGATGTCAGCCTTCAAGCTTAAAACTCCAAGCTCGACAACTACAGCCATCAACTCCTTCAGTCTTGATTTCCCAATGGGTCTGTAGTCTTGACATGTACGAGATTCTCAAAACATTGCAAGGATGTACCATCCTGCCCCGTTATCACAATCATTTTGCTTCATAATTCATATTTTGGCATCCTGTCTATCAGTATTATACTACAAGGTGATAGTGGTTAAGCATTTTTTTGTCAGTTATCCGAACATTTATCATTTTTTAAGTCCGGTATATAATGCAGGTTAGTAATCTAGTGATGTGTGAAATCTTAGGACCAGTTTCTTCCGGATTTAGTGAGCAAGCCAACAGTCTGAGTTCCAGAGCACGTTATAAGTGCAGTAAAAGTCAATTTCTGTCTCAGTACATTACCATAAACAGAGGTCAACAATGCTGCAAAAATAGTAATTGCTACTAGTGTCCATTCTTCAGCTCAATAAAGTCAGACTGAAGGGTAAAGTCTTATATTTAATTAATCATTTAGCTCCGCATAGCAGACTGCATGGAGCTGATCATTTACTGCTGGAAAGACCTCCCTGAATAGGCTCAGATTAATGGCAGCTGCATGACAGTTTCATGTCTTTGTCTAAGACAGAAGGTTTAAAATCATGATACTATTTGGATTTTATCTGCAGTATCTGTCCTAATTGTCATATAGGTGCTGCCTGCTGCTGCTTGGCATTGTATAACATCACCAACCTTATAGTTAAATGACTGGCCTGGGTGCAGGAGACGTTTATTTTTATTGAGTATTGTGATCGTGCTTTTAATGTTTTATTGTGCTATTTCTAATTGTTAATTTTCTAAAAGCATTTATTACAAGTTGTTATACATGGAGTTACATCCTAAGAGCAATTTAAAGAAACCAGTCTCCTTAAACCCATATGAACCAGGAAAGAACAAAGCTCATGCAACCAGAGTAGGAATCAGACCTACAACTTATACAAACTTCTTATTGAATTCTGAATGTGTGTTTTAAAATCTGCATTGTGATCAATAAGGCATGAACTTCTATATTGTCATGATTGTTAGTTCAAATAGGTGTTAGTTTGGTAGTTTGTATTGTTCCATATCGGCCAAAAGAATAATTATTTAATGAATTATTACCACTGGCTAGAAATATACTAAGTTTCATGTACATTTTGAGACTTGAGCATTAACTTAGTATTTCTGTAAAATACTGATTATGTCAAAGGATATGGTGCAGTTTAGCTGCCCTGAGTGTCTTTTTCTTCCTTAGCACAGGTATGTAGTTCAGGTCTGACTTTGCTCAGCCTCAAATGACCATATAATAAAATATAACGCTCTACCAAAAGCCAAAGACACACCTGCCGCTCCACAAGAATAAATGGAAACAGAATCTCTTAAATGCAGGAGCCAGAGGAATTGCTGGTACCTTCACAGTAGCTCAGAAATGTACCTGAATGAAAAGTGCCTAATAGCTGCAAAAAGTTTATTTTGAACAACTGGTTTAATTCAAATTCACATATGAAATGATCAATGATCACAGCTACTATTCTACTATGACATAGTTTCACATAAACAAACCACTGGAATGGTTAGTAAAGTTAAAGCAGCGATAGCAGTGGCATTGGCAGGGAGAAACATATTCCTGGCCCATTACATTTATTTAGTAGATGCTTTATTCCAAAGCAATGTGCATTTTGAAACTGCAATTGGGGGTTAAGGCCTTTGCTCAAGGGTCCCACGGTGAAATCACTCTGCCGACCCAGGGACTCCACTTGCGGGCTTCCCGAAGACTGGTCCAGAGTTCTAGCACCCTGAGGCACACACAGCCCCTATTCCATTAAAAGATACCCTCAATAACCCACCACTCGTAAGCAACATCTATTTTTGCCTTACTCAGTTGGTGTTTCCTGCTCTTCCTCCCCTTTGGATTTTTGATTATTTTTCTAATCTTTTGCAGGGTTCTTCTTCCAACTTAAGTATAAACCGCATATCCTAGTCAAGGCTGTGGAGGGCCAGAGGCGTGCTCCAAGCCGCGTAAGGCAACAGGCTGGGGACACCCTGGACGGGATGCCAGTTCACTGCAGGGCATATATCTGCACATGCTCATACACCCACACGCAAA
This sequence comes from Gnathonemus echidnorhynchus, assembly GCA_026776725.1. Lineage (NCBI taxonomy): Eukaryota > Metazoa > Chordata > Actinopteri > Osteoglossiformes > Mormyridae > Gnathonemus > Gnathonemus echidnorhynchus. Next base: position 18,444,355 of record JAODJU010000095.1, on the reverse strand, counting down.
CACACCCGATGGGCAATTTAGAGATGCCAGTGAGCCTTGGACAGTGGGAGGAAGCTGGAGTTTCTCAGAGGAAGCCCATGCAACATGCTTATTGCATTAAGAACTTCACATGCTTTGTACTGCATAATGGAAGTACATGCCATAAATAATTCAGATTTGTCTTGATCAATTATAAGTGTTTAATTTACAGTATGACTGCATAATTGAACAACTCCCACGTGAGAGCATAGTACTGATTTCCTCAATTTGTAATTACTAATGCTCAAATAAAGGTTTTTCATATATGTATTGCATATACAGTACCAGTCAAAAGTGTGGACACTCCAAGCCGCATACAAAGGAGAGTGACAGTGTTGCATTACATGACCTGGGCACCTTGATCTAAACACAGCAGAAATAGTTTTGGAGGAAAAGCAGGCAATGAGAGCTCAGCATGTATGTGGGACCTCCTTCAGGACAGCTGGAAAAGCATCCCCCATGAAACTGCTGTAGAGGAGACAGTAAGCCCAGTTAGTCCCTGGAGCAGTTGTGGTAAAGGGCAGAGCTTGAGGGTCCGATGGTGGGATCATTCTGCTGATCCCCCATATATGTTATTTTATAGTTTTGAGGTCTTCTAATTATTCTAAAATGTACAGAATAGTACAAATAAGGGCAACAAATTAGAGGGCAGTGGTGGGTTAATGGCTAGGGAAGCGCACTCGTAATCGAAAGATTGCAGGTTCAAATCCCTGACCAGCAAGACACCACTGAGATACCCTGAGCAAGGTACCGTCCCCAAGCACTGTTCCCTGGGTGCTGAATTAGCTGCCCCCTGCTATGTCATGAGAAGTCACATATGGGTTAAAAGCAGAGGACACATTTCGTTGTTGTGCACTCTGTGGTGTGTCAACAATGACAAATAATCACTAAATAAAAAAAAATAAATCTTTCTATGGCGGGTGTGTCCAAACTTTTGACTGGTACTGTTTTATACAATTTCCAAGCATACTAGAATTTACAACAGAACTTCTGTTGAATGAGTCCAACCAATCAATCTACTTTTCCATTGTTGTATTAGGGGCGAGACAGGTGAAGTGCTTTCATTTAAATTTTGAAGCTGTCTGTGTTTGTTTTAGGGGCCTTTGAGGGGGTATGAAAAGACTGTTGCCATAAACTATAAAGACAGCTTTTAATGGCTCCTGGGGTCTATCATCACTCACACATGCTCAACAGTCACCACATCATACACATTAAAGGGCCGAACAAGGTCCTGGTGTGTGTGGCTCAAGATACAAGGTTGTCTGTTTTCTCACTGAGATTGGAATCTTGGAATCTTGGGTTTGAATTTTTTTGTTCAATTCACTTTACAGAATTTGGACCCTGGGAAGTAAGTGAACCTGCACACCATGCTGTCATTACCTGCTTTCAGTAAATTGTGTCCATGTTGTTTTCCCCCGTATAGAAATTGTATGGTGTCACTGCTCATGTAACACTAGGGCCCTGTGTTACACTCTTTTGGTATTAAAATCAAATGTATCTAGACAGAGAAGCAGAGCCTAATTGCATTGCACAGTGAAGGTGACATCTGGAAATATTTAGCTATTTATCAATTTTTTTTTGCTGAAGAAATTTTGAAAAAGTTACGATGTTTTCAAAGGCACCTGGAGCTTGGGAAGACAGTATCTAAAGGTGAGATTTCCAGTTTTTTATACTTCATGCATTTCATGTGAATACTTCTGCATTCACTGGTGGCTTCTTTTTAGAGTTGCTGAAGGATCATGCCAGTTATCATTAGTCAAGCAGTCATATTCACGAAGTACTGCACAATGGGGTGTGCTTGAGGAAGGGTCCATTAATGCAATTTTTCCACTACCGTGTCAAGTAAGAAGAAAGCTAAACAATTTTGTATTTATTTGTTTTTCATTGCAATCAAGAACTTAGAAATAAATTATATGGTGGTTATTAACAGTAAATATTGGTTGCTAAAACATTAACAAATATTTTGACATACCATTGAATTACTGTCAGGTAAAATTTATAATTAAAAATGCATGACAAAGTAAAAATACTAGAATAGAACAAAAGTATTACCATATGACCTACCATACCAGGTGTCAAGTCTGAATTACTGTTTTTTTTTAAGACAAAGAACTATGAAAAAGAAGAGCAATAGGTAGCTTCTATCCTGACATAAACCCCAATCCAAGCTGCAAAATGCCTCATCACCATCGGGGAAGAACCATAAAAACACCCAACTTGATGCCTTATTTAAAATGAAAAGTCTTAAAGCTAGACTGACACATGCATTAAAAGTTTCTCTAATTGAAAGACCCTCCTAATGCAATCACTATGAATATTATAAATAGACCTTTAAAAACTCCACAGTCACAGTTTCATAGTATTACCCTGAAGTTATTCCACAGTTTGACATTCATTGCTCAGATATGCAAATATAAAGTGTTTTCAGACTTGCATGAAGGTTGAAGCAGCTCCAGGTAATGGAGGAACTTTCATGCAGGACAATTACTTGCCACCTCTTATAGCCCCAAGAGGTTCAAGACATGTGTTGTCCTGATTGTGACAATCCTAGATTTAACCATCAGGAAAGATGATCAAAACCTGCCAGGGGATCTCCGCATGTTTCCCACAGTTGATAAATTATTTTTTTGTTGGAGATTAAGAGCAATCAAGCAATAAAAAAACAACAACTTTTTTTATTTTTGCACAGGTGAATGTCTCCCTCAGAATCAGTCCAAAAACCTTTGTAGACTTTGGTAATACCATCAATCTAAAAATATGTCAGTTTTGTATTGCAGCATTTTATAAAGGGAATACATACAGACAGTACAGAAAACCTTATTTTTTGCTCTTAAAGCAAAAGACAAGCCCCAGGAAAGGTGAAGCCCAAACTGACATTTGTCCATCCATTCCAATATCTGCCTTTCCAGGTGATGGCCACAGCATCTAACTCCTAGAGATGAAAAGTTCAGAGAAACAGGAGAAGTGCAGGTAATGGATAATTTATGAATTGTAGATATTGTATATAGAAAACATTTTAAAGAAAGTGACAAAGCAACAAAAACGGGCAGGTGGCAGCTTATTCTACACCAGGGAGAGAAAGATGGGAGAGTTATGGGGACTGAAGAAATGACAAGCCAGCAGATCATCTCAGGGGACGAAGGGGGAATGTGCAGAGAAATGACAGATTAAAGATAAAGGAGAACAGAATGGTTAACTCACTAGTAATCAACCACAAGGCTTCTGGAGCAAACAAAAGCTCCCAGGGTGTTTCGATGAATGGAACTAAGTAACTGGGAGGAAACAAGGTGAGCAGCAGAGTTAATGAATAAGGATGTGACAAAAATAAAAGGAAGTCCTGCAAGACTGCGGCATGAGTAATCAAGCTGAGCAATCATAAAGTGCTAGATGAGGGTCTGTTTAGAATATGTCATTAAAAGGAGCAATTCCATGAATATTGTATCAGTATAAGGAGCAGAAGGAACCAGAGAAAGAGATAGAAGGACAGGGATATTGGAGTGACCCCCAGCATCTCGGCAGAAGGGGAATTATGCAAGCATGTGCTGTCCCCTTTGGTGACAGCCATCTGGGAAGTTAATTGTTATGCTTTGTAGGATTCCCAGAAAGACATTATACGTTTACTCTAGTGAGAGTTGGTAATCTTATTACTGCTCAGCCAAAGAAACCTCCACTGTCAGGGGCGCAGGAACCGGGAGGGATGGGGGACACGTGAACCCTCCAATATTAAATTTGGATTCATACATACCCTCCCCTAAAAATAGACCTCTGTATTTAAATTATTAAGCTGTATCCCCCAATATCTAAACCCTATGCCGTTGTCCTTTGTTACTGATATACTGAGCATTAAACCCTATGTGCAACTATCATATTTTTTTAATTTGTTAAATGTAATTTTTCATTTCAGATGTCTGTATTTTAATGCTTGGTTACCATACACAGGAGGGGACCTTAGTAAAGATGTACTGGGTAGCTTAGAAAATCCTTTTAGTTTAATTATGTTGCCAGATGACATCACCATGTTTTAATCTATCTGCAACAAGCATTATGAATTGTGTATGTGTGAAAACAAGCAGTGAAAATCCCTGTCAAATACCATTGTGTCTGTTTCTGGAGCATATTGTACTTGTAATGAAAAACACAATGAATTATTTAAACAGAATAAAGACAGTGATATTAATTGGTGGCAGAAAAAATGGGGATATTTCTGAGTTTACACTAAATCCATATATGTGAAGAATGTCAAAGAACTGTGGTTTGTGAGAGATGCTGGGATAACTGGTAAAAAAGTATTTTGTAGATAGAATTTGTGACCAAATACATTTCTAAGTACTACTGTTTGAATATAGGTCCAAGCTACGTAATACTCTAGGTAAAATAGTGTGCAAACCAATTTTTAAAATACAAATGATTTTTGCATTTAAAATAGACTAAATAGAAACAAACTGGATAGAAACAAACTTTACAAACAAAATCCTTTACTCTTGATATAATGGTAGTCATAGAAATGCTTCCAGGACCATAAACATGTGTTCAACTGCTAAAATTCAAGCAGCTTAATAATTAACCATTTTTTAAAGATTTAACCCAATTGTGAAACTAGTGACATATGAATCCACAAAAATAGTTCAAATAAATAGACATTATTAAGTTAAACAGTTTTTTTAAACAATGCATTTAATTAAGCACTAGATTTCTTCTTTTTTTTACTCTACATTTCACAGCTCCTCTGAATATTAATATGATCCATCAAATACTGTTGACAGTACAGACAGGCATCCCACTGTCAGTATAAAAATGTCAGGTTTGACAACTTTGAGAAAATTTGCCCATTCTTTTTATTGGCAAACAGCAGGCTGCGGTCAATCCCCCTCCTACCCCCTCAGTTAGCAACCCCCATGTGAACTGTACTGAAAGCTTCCTAGAAAACAATCAAAATCTCTCCATAAACTTGGACAGAAATACGTGGACTGCAAACAAAACAAAACAAAACAAAACGAAACAAAACAGAAAGAGCACAGCACAGCCATTACAAGACACACCAGTTTATGTTATCCATAGATCCATTTTCCATCTCTGCTTAGTTGCAGTAAGGCTTGAGCCAATCTACGGTGACTTTCCAGAAAGCTTCGTAAAGCCAAGTAGTTTGTTATCTAGTACTTAAGATTGATCGTTAATTAGCAAGCAATACCCGAAACCCTTCATAACTAAAGTAGTTTGTTATCTCATTCGTAGATTTACAAGTGCTCTGACCCACTCGTTATTTTCTGTCTTTCTTTTGCCTGCTGTGCTACCAAGGAGATACAGAGACCAGCTGAAATAGATGACAAAAACACATTGATGTTCTTTTTTGGACAACGTAATAATGCTGATGATATAATAAGAATATTTATGGCAGCAAGTACCTGTCAGCCGTGCCCCCCTGTTTGAGCACCTGCCTAAAATGTCACTGTTATTCATAATGAATGCCACATTTGTTGGCTATAGAATAAATAATTTAACTGTGATTTCATTTACCATGGCGATAGAGCATTTCAGACAGTCATAAAAGTAACCCTATCACAGCCCTATCCATCTGATAATCCACAAACACTCACAGGAAAAACTACTGCATATATCACGTGATACACTCAGAAAGAGCGAAAATTGGTGCATGTGTGTGTGAGCAAGATACAACACTTTCTCATGGCAAGAACGTTTTTCCGGAACCAGGAATTTCTGTCATGTTAGGAATGCTGTCTGATTTTAGGCTGTGTCCAAATTCAGGAGCTGCAATGTGTAACCTTTGTAGGCTGTGTTATTCTAAGGTTGAACAGAAAGCATTGTCAAATGGGATGGTCTGGCCTAAAGATAATTTCTTTTCTGCATCACCAGCTGTTGCCACCCTTATCCTTGAGTCAAGTGTAGCTAGCTGGGACACTCACAGATGTTCAGACCTCTGTTCATCCGACTTTGCCCGTCTGGGCGACCCTCCTGCTGAAGCCCAGAGGGAAGAACCCACAGCGTCATCCTGCTCCTGTCCTACAGTTCCCTCAGCATCCTTCTGCTCCTGTCCTGTAGTTCTTACTGTGTCCTATGGCACTGCTAGCCACTCTGCACCACCTGGCCCACTGAGGCCCTTTGGCCCTGCGGTCCGGATGGGTCCTGCCTCGCCAAGAGATGGACCCAGGAGGACCCATGACCCACGTTAGCGCAGTTCTCCTGGATGACTTCCCAGACATCCCCTGCTTCTATTCATCACACCTCAGTCACTGTCCCATTGCCCTGTCCTGCCTTTATTTTACCCTAGCTTGTGTCCTCTCTTGTGTTTCTGTCCTTGTCTCTGTGATTCCTCTACCTTTTTGCCCTCTCCTGGTGTGTGTCTGACTGGATGTCTTCTTTGCTGTCCCTAGTCTTGCCTGGATCTGTTCTGTGCCTCTACTCGTGTCCTGGGTTTGGTCCCATGTCCTGTGTTATTATCCATCTGGTGTTCCTTGGTGTTGTGTGTTCCATCCTTTCCTGTCCAGGGGCCCTGTCCCTCTGGACTTTTGAGGTGTCACTCCTATGTGCCCTGTCCCCAGCCCTGTGTATCCACCCTGTTGTTCGGTCCCCTTAGTCCCCTCCCCTGTTTGTCCTTCGTGCCCAGAGGGCATGCTTTGGCAGAGGTACTGTCATGTCCTGACTACCATGTCCACCTAAACCTTCTGTCTCCTCCCTGGTATGGCCCTAACAAGCCATGCCTGTTACTTGTTTGTCTTTCCACTCATCCCTTCTCCTTGTATTAATCGCTCCCAGCTGCCTCTCATTAACTCCTTTGTTTGTTCCATATATACATGCTTCCCAGTCCTGTGTTCACCAGTCCAGTCATTGACGTTGTATGTTCTTGTTGCCCGAGCCCTATCTTGTTCCAGTCCTCCCGTTTTGACCCTTTGCAATTCTGTTTATTTCCAGACTTTGTTCAATAAGTTCAATAAAATTTGTTTCTCCACCACGTCTGCCCCAAGTAACATTAGCTGTTGCTGGCTGATAAACGTTATCAGTATTACTTTCTTGTCCTACATCCTTTTATGTCAACGCCATCACAATTATTGGGCTTTTTAAAGAAACTTCAGACACTCACTTGCTGTGAAATTAATATGACATTAATATGCACATTTGCCATCAACTGGACAGGGGTGGGAATTATTAAAAGTTATGGTAGACTTAAACTTATTTTTCTGAGACGACGAAAATACAGCAACAGTAGGGATAGTGGTAGTGATTTAGCTCACTGAGATTTTACCGGAAATACATCAGCACCCTCATGTGCATATAGCGGATTCGGAAAGTAGTGTCTGGCTGCAGGCACCACTCTCACACTCCTTCAGGTTCATACATGAACAGAACAATTTGCTCCTCCCAAGTCTTGCCACTCTTAGGACCTCACATGCAGAAAAGAGAATAAAATTAAAATAAAATTATCATCATGGAACTATATTGCTTCAATACTATTTCAGTCCTGAAGTAAATGTATTTCATGTATCCAAAATGAATGACTCAACAGATAATGTGATAGATGTTTCTAAAATATTGTACCATTGACTAATTTAACTAATTTAATGTCCAGAATGTTTCAGATTTTGAAAGTTATCAATAAATATCTAGGCAGGACTTTAACAAGTAATTTTATATTACTGCTGGTATCAATAAAATACTAAATTTACAGAAAAACTACATTAAAATGAATATATTAAACATTTAGATTTAGAATAGATCGACTATTATGAAACATAGATTGTGCACAAACATATGCGTAGGACATTTTTTTTTCCAAACACAAAACTACATTTTGAAAACCCGTAAAACCGTTAAAGAACTTGTTTGCTCTCTGCGCATGCGTCAATCCAACTGGAAGGGGCCTGAGAGTGGCGGGCCTGAGAAGGGCAGGACCTGAGAGTGGCGCTGAGAGTCTGCAGCATATTATTGGAGTTTCCCTGAGGCACTGCTGGGGTGGGACTGATGGCGGTAACTTGCTGATTGGTTGCCTTGGAAGTCACACAGAAGTGCAGGGAAGAAAAGCAGAAGTAGCAGAGCAAATATCGAGCATGTGGGATTGTTTTTGTAGCTTACATTTTAAACATTAATGATATACTTTTGTGTAATATTGCTGGTGCTGTCGGTGAAACCTACTAGCGCTTATTAGCGGAATAACGTTAAATCATTTTTTTTATTCTGTGAAAATGGAAAATCGATCTGCTGGCCAGGTTTAATAATGGATTATAAACATGTTGTGGGTTGTATAAATAAAATGCTTTATAAATAAAGGTTTGTGTCCCAATATGATTGTGATCGACCCCCCCAATAACTAACAAAAAACTAACCACTAACAAACTGCTCATTCATCATCGATTGTTTTGAGGTGGCAGTGTAGATTCTTATGAAACTATGAGCTTTTTGCCTCTCCCATGCTTATTCAGCATAAAGGTCACAACAGGGACAGATGCACCGACAGGATAGTGGCTGACCACATACCTTATGTTTACCTTTGTAAATTCATAATTTGGTTTTTATGTTTTAAAAAGCAGCATTTAGCATAATGATTTTTTTTCTCTTAAGCACTACTTCAGTTTGTGACTTTTTCTTTTGAAATAAAACATCACATTGTTATTCTTGTAAATTGTATATTTATTTCCAAAGCATTTATCAGTAATACAATTCAGATTGTTGCATTGCATGTCAATTTAAGTGGTGTGGTTAAATTTTATGTTGGTCCTCCTTAAATTTTCAGTAAGGGGCACCAGTGTTACTAGTGGAAGCGGTTAGTCTGGGGCCCTGAAATTATGTAAGAAAAGGGAAAAGAGATAATGAAACTGGAAACCTGAAACTCAGGTTTGTGCAGGGATTTAAATGGCAATTAATACACAGTCGCTTCTGGGATCCACAATTTGCTGAATTTACAGATGATTCTTCATAGCTTTAGCTTAACAGTTTATCTTCATGGGATCTTTAATTGTTCACTTGATAATCATGACTCCATATACTGGCCTATTACAAAATTAAAGACAAAATTAAAACAGCATTAAGCATAAAATCTTTATTGAAAGAAGGTGGGTGTTTGTGAATATAAATAGAAATGCTGATCCACTGCTGAATAAGAGTCCAGTTCACTATATAACTTGGTCAACATAGTAGAAATGTAAAGCTTAAGATTCACAAGATCACCGAAAGCACCTGTCTCAGAGAAGTATCCTTTTTAAGTCGTTTCTGTGACTTTGGCAGTAGCAACATGACATGACATTTAGCTTTCAATGCAATTACCGCCTTGCTCCTAAGAAATGTTACATGGGGCATTTAACCTTCCCTGAATGAGAAGTGTATGTCACTAGATGGCAATGTTCATTATCTATGGAATACAGGGGGGATAAAATGGACACCACACTGATATGTTTCAAAGTAAAAAATACTGCCACAGCAAGTTATGTCAATTATAAAGATATTTCTTTACAGACTAAGGACTCTCTGAAGTTAAAACCATTGATTATCACACCGTTTGAACTGAAGAAGCATGGAACTTTTTTCCAATGACAAACCATATCTCCTCTTTCAAAAAACACCTAGTCATGTAATTTGGCTCTATTTTGATAACTGTTTGTTTACTTCGACATCGAGCCGCTGCCTCTCCAGTGACATGTCTTCCCTTCTTTAAATTAGACCATTTCTTCATATTGCCTCTGTACTAAAGAAGGATGTGGATCAAAGCTCTGGAGGATACAGAATCTGCACCCAAGACCGCTTGTGTGCTCCCAGTAAAATCCTCCATTGTTAGAATTTCATGAGCTAAGGCCAGACTTAAACTTGACTGGCATGTTCAGTAACACTTTCTATGAATGCCATGTCTATACGAATCTATGAACACTTCATAACACATTATAATGCATTCATAAAGCATTATAAACATGCCTATAAATATTTATATAAAGGCATAGTACATTATAGCCATGTTTATTACACATTATGAATGCTTTTTGAAGCTCTCATCTATAATGCACTATAGGTACCTTCATAATGTAGGACAAAGCATCCTTAATTCTTGTACTAACAATTATATTGCATTATGAAGGTATACAAAATACATTTTAGATGACAGCTTCAACTAAGGTGTTACCACATGTTCTAATTATATAAAGATATATGTGTATATGTGTAATTAATTACTAAAATACGGCTAATTCATTCTTCATCAGATTCTTCATATTTTCTGATTGCTCCTCTGTATGCATGTATGCTTGTCCAGAGTGTTCTAAAGGAAAAGCCTCTGCATTGCATGTCAATTATGTCTCCGAATAGACATAAATTAGGGTAAATTAGGGTTTGTTATTTGCCACAGAGCTTTGAATCGACTGTGAAGTTTCACCACAGTATCACCTAAATTATGATACTGCTCATTCTACTGCACAGCAGATAATGCAAGGTGTGTCAAATATATGACAATCCCCTTGGAACAAACAGGGTAAACGTTTGCAGACCCTCCACTGTGTGATGGATATCGATATGACAGTCAGAATAAAAAATGTTCCTTCCTGTGCACACTCTTTGCAGTATTTCCTAATCAAAGAATAGACCAGGTTCATTTGGTGTCTGACACATATTATGTATCACATGCTTACGCTGATGAATAGGCACGCTCAGTGAAAAGTGTATCGATTTCTCTCCTCATTCTGCTCTCTCTCTCTCGGCTTTGAGCAGTGGAAGGAGTAGGTGCACAAACAGTGCTGAGATGCCATGTGCCATTTCATTCACAAAGCCATGTTTCAGTCTCCCTCTTAACACTCAATAAATGTATCTTGGGCACTTATGAGCCGGACTGTTTTGGGAAATAAATCTCATGCTGTGGGGCAAGAGTAATGCTGCCAGCACTTATGCCTATCCTGCTGTCACCTGCCACTGTCTCTGTTTGCTTCTCATCCCCTTCACGGTTATGAAATTGCCATAAAAGGGGGGGCTTAGTGATACATCACAGATTTCAATACAGCACCATATCAATGACTGAGTTTTTCACATTTCCAAGGTGTGATTTATCCACATTTACATATTGAAAGCTACAACAGCTTTGCAAATCTGAAATTCGTATTTTTTTCTGCCGTCTCAGAGAACAGAAGACTAATTCTAAATGCAGGATGACTAAACACTAAGTTAGTGTTACTTTTCAAGTGTTGCATTGTATAATGACAGTTACAATTAGGGTGTACAAAATGGAATGCTGAAATCAATAATTTATTTGTCTTCTGATGTAGAAAAACTTGGATTTAATTGTTTTAGCTTCCAAAGTTAAATTCCAGTAATGGCATTGAATCATGTTAATCTCTAACCATGCCATGGTGCACGGCTGTAATCAAACCGGAAAAATTCCCTTTGTCACTGAAGATTCAGCCTCATGGCCTAAAAGAACTCAAAGTGCTGAAAAAGCAATGGCTTTTGCCTAAAGAGTCACAAAACATTTCACAGGAAATGCTTTGTCAATTTGCCTCCTTAACCTTCAGCGGTTTCTGTCTGGGCCGCAGACAACGCTCATTCTCTCACTCTTTATTTAAGGCAATAAGTAAAGCAACATCTAATTAGGTTAGTGGTTGAAACAACAACATAAAAAACAAAAAAAAAAATCAAACAAAAAAAGAAAACAATTACAGACATTGATTTGCTTACAAAGGAGATTAGAAGTGGCTTAGCTTGCAGGTCAGGTTTCCGGCAATTCAGGGCATTGCAGCCAATGCCATGTACTCCGGTTATCCAAGTAGTCCCATCTCAGCCCCCATGAAAGGGCAGCGTAAGACAAGAATATTAATGGGCTTGAAAGTGGCATCCAGCCTCGGCCCATGCTCTCTTTTTTTGGATTTGTATACCATCTGTTGCCACTTCACATGCACACCCCATCCATTATTTATGAAGACGTAGTGTTTCAAAGTTATTTAAAATTAGATTGTCTTGGTTTAAAAAAATATATACATTTGCAGAACCTTTCATTTCAGCTGCAGCTAAGCAACCATTACAGAACAGAGAAACACTACCAGGACATATGTTTTACATCATCTCTTTCTTTATCATTTTCATTCATGCACAAAATATATATCCTTCAAATGACTTTACTTTCATGAAATTATTGAAATGTATTTTCACAATATTTTCAACACTAATTAAAGTTGCTGAATAAATAATAATAATAATAATAATAATGTTTCCCACTCATTCACACTTTTGACATTCAGTCATCCATCCAACATACAAACAAAATATTTTGAATAAATGAACAATATATACACCTGCTTGTATACAAACCACATCCATGCATATTAAAAATGTATGTACATGTATACATGCATAGAAATTGCACAAGCAGTAGCAATAGTGTAGAAATACATACAGAGTATACATGAATCTGAGAGGGAGAAGAGGTGTTATTCCAGTGGGCTGTTGTTGGCAAGTCACTGGTTAAAATGATTAATTCCACGCTATATGACAACAAGTGTGTGGGATTGAACTTCAATAGGTCTCAAGAGAACTGAAAAAAAAAAACTAAATAATTTATTTGGTGCCATTAATATGAATCTGGATATAAATATCTGATGAGTTTAATGCAAACACATCTGGTGTGTGGGGTTAGCTTTGATTTGCTGACACGTCTATTGAATAAATCCAGCTCCTCCAGGCAATAATAATCATTGGAAGAACCAACTTTATGGGTGAATGAATTTTGAAGCATTCTATATCATCTTAGTGTCATAATGGTCACAGTATTTTAGATGACCTTATTGATTTAAAATATACGAACGTGAGGGTTGCTCAATGGCTCTGTGGGTTACCCGGTTGTCCCACATATCCAGAGTAGGGGACTGGAATCCCTCCTCCACTATGTGTGGGTGGCGTTTGCATGTTTTCCACAAGTCCAGATACTTCCACCTGCAGTCAGGCAATTGGGCTGCAATTAGGCTAATTGGTATATCTACATTATCCATAGTGCATGTGTGCCTGTGCGTGGGTGTGTATATGCCCTGCGATGGACTGGCATCCCATACACGGTGTATTCTAGCCTTGTGCATATACTGTCTTACATAAGCTTCAGGTCATCCCGCAACCCTGACTGGCTAACAAGTTAGAATAAGAATGGATGATATTAATGTGTTCATATTTGTGTTAAATTAGCATTAGTAATTGTGTTAAATTAGTAATTATTTGAAAATGCATTTTTGAAGAATGTAGGTTAGGATTACGTTGTGTTCCAGTTCGGCTTTTAGAACAGTCTTTTGCGGTACTGCAGATGATTTTCACAAAAGTAATTTCAATCAATTAATACACTAACAACATCCACTCTAGGGGTTTCAGGAATGTGGTCAACAACTTGCAGAGTTAATAAAGTGTTATGTCACAGATTAGCTGGTTTTATTAAATGTGAAAAATAAACTTTTTGTTATAAAAATGAAATGATCGCCGTGCGTGTCGGAAACTTACTGAACTTTATTCCTTTCTGATTATGCCAGCCTTAGTCACAGCTCATTAATGAAATATTACCCATTTTCTTCTGGGTTGCATTAAAAAAACAAGCCATAAAAATTCCAATAGATAAATACTTAAAGCCGACAGAAATACCAGAAAAAAAGAGTTTTTTTAATATTTAACCCCTCTTGCATTCTAATACAGCATTTATGTATTTATACATTTGTGTTTACATGCAGATGTAAATGTCCAATTTCTACATTTCAATATCTATGTTTGAAAAAAACATAAATATATCTTTTTTGGAAAATGATGGCATTACAAAAACTAAGATTTCAGATTTCAAAATCTGTTTTTAAAAGCAGTGATAGAGTCCTCTTGAAGTGTGGATTTGCTGAAAAAATGAATAAAATAATAAACTTATCATGGACAACTTTCTACACCCCTATTTGAGTTGCTAAACTTAGTGACTGACATTGGAAAATGTATCTGCCATGGATAAAAATATATTTTTTAAAAAAGTACAAGTGATTAATATGGTGTTGGTGATGGTTTTTGTCCTTTCAGTAAACTGCTTCTGATGGTTCAGCCCAGTAGCCCAATGAAACACAAATGAGACACAATCATCACTCTGTGTTCTTTTTAAAAAAAATTTTCTTCACCAGAATGTAAAAACTACCAGCAATGCAACTGAGTAGTGATTGAAAGAAAAGAAAGACAAACTACAAAAAAAAACACATAGAATAAAAAACTCTTCAAACACTTAAGAATTCAATTCACTACAAATATATACCCAAGCTAGGCTCAGAGCCATTGGGCTCTAAGAGTAGTTGCCTGAATCCTGGCCACATCTGCTCTCCCCAGAGGAGTTTTACGTCCCAGTTATATAATTATGGTCCCTACCCCAGCGACAATTACAACTAGATTAAAATCAATTAATAATTCCATTTCATATTTCACTGAAGACATAACACCATACATATAATCGACATGTTTCATTCAATACACTGGGAAAATATCAGCAATAATAATATTCCAATCTCTACACTAATGCTTGTTGTCAAGCAAACCACAACCCCCCTAGGAAGGGTCAGCATGGTACATCTCCTGCTTCACCCTCCATAAAGCTAATTGGAAACTCTCTCTTCCTGTGTGGTTGCCCACAGCAAGACACAACATGGAGGTAAACCTATGATTGCACTTAACCAAACAATAAAGTCACGTTCAAAATGTAGCCAGTCATACAAAATTTCAATACACAAGTTACACAATTATTCATGCTGCACCAAATGTAACCTCCACCTTGCCAGCAACTATGTAAATTAGAATGGAAGAGACACATAGCCACTGCATACTCACTCTAGAGAATACTTAAGACACTACGTATCATTGTTTACATTTTGAACTTACCTACCATCCAGGCGTGCTGGGGGGGCATGGATACCATGGCAGAATCAGGAGGCTCAACACTTGACGGGGGCCCTTGAATATGTAAAATTATGTGGGAGGGGGGCACATGGTAATATTTTGTCAGGGGGCCCAGAATTTCTAGATACACCACTGCTTACACGTAATTAATCAGTCTTCCTGAATTAAAATGATTAGATTAAGGTTAAACTGCAAAACAATTATATAGCATTAAGGAGGATTACAAAATAAAATGATTTCATTATAGAGCAAATCATCATGGTGTTGCAGGAGCAGTCAATGAATGTTTCATTGTATTTGTATAAAATGAGTTTGAGGATGCAAAATATAAGTCTAATATTTAGAAGGAAACAAACATTAATCAGTGTGAGACAGTTTTAGTATTTTAATGGAGAAAAAAATTAATGGGTATTGACGCCTGTAAACCTTCACTGCATGTTTGTTGTTACGCATCAATATTAGAGATGCACCGATCCGATATTCGGATCGGTATCGGCGCCGATACAGACCTATTTGACGGATCGGGTATCGGCC
>JAODJU010000095.1:18401059-18411475 GCA_026776725.1 Gnathonemus echidnorhynchus | reverse complement strand
CATTTATGACTATACTATAAACATTAAACATAATGTTAAGCCAAAATTGGATTTTTATTTGATTTTCTTCTTGGGGGAAAGGAGTCCCAAGGAGACTGTCTGGTAAAACTCTGGCCCTCTGACAAATATAGTTGATGACCCCTGCCATATGACTTTAGTAGGAAATACATGTTTATTGCTTGTTGTTTTTTTAATAAAATTTTATATTGCTTTTAAATTATTCTAATGAAAGACATTTAGGATTTCTCCACATTCAGTTGGTTAAATTAGGCATGAGAAAATTAAGTGAGATTAACTCAACTGCTATGTTCTCCGCACACAAAGTGAATGCATCAACTGATAAAGGATGTCTCCTTTTCAAAACATTCATTCTAGTTGTGTTGAACCACTATCCATGATTCAGATGAGTTCATTCAAAGAATTATGCATAAAAACGAATACTGAATGGATTGCACATGAATGTAGGACGTATATGTTTGGCAGTACATTATTTTCATATATTTCTTACATAAATAAAGGACATATATGCCTAATGACACATTAAGTTAATGTGCATTGTATATTCATTTCGAGTCTCATATACAGAGCTTATATGATTTGGTTAAAACAAACAAGAGTCATATATTATTTTTAAAAATATTCCCAATAATTTTGTCCAAATAGTGTACCTGAACTGATGGTCTGGAAGAGCAAGTTATTTTCTCTGGAAAAATGAAAAAATTCTGGGGACGTCATGGAACATTTCGAGTTGAGGGAGGTTCTTTTTATGCTGACTATCAGGTGGCCTGTAACATTTTTTGGCAAACCACTAGATGTGTTAGGGGGGCAGGATGAGATGTTCCCCCGCAGCATGGGGGAACATTTGTGAGGTTAAGGATCAATTCAGCAACTCTATAATCTAAAGGCTATGCCCTCATAATAAAATGCAGTGTTAGTGACTTATGAGCCAATGGAGTACATCATTATTGCTGAAGTTGCTGCAGCGGCCAAGGGGTTCTGCAGCAGCAGGGGACAGGGGTCTTACTAGATTCAGCCGCAGATTTGAGCATGATGAAACTAATTCTTGCCAGGTGATACCCCTCACTCATTTATGTGGTGGGGACCTTTTGTGTTAACAGCTGGTGTCACGTGGAAATCCACAAGCCAGCTATCTACAGTGCCAGGTCACTTTTCACCTGTCAGCCCAGCTGGAACTCCCTCTACCATAAGTATAATGGATAGAACAGTGCAACAACTGGGGGAGACCACTGACTTACACAAGCCGTACAAAGTAAGCTGACGTTTTTCTCCACAGGTAGCAATGTTGGTTCTCAGCGGCATAAAATCCGAGGGCGAATTCCAAAAGCAGCAACAAGCATTCATTTAAGCAGCCAAGTTGAATTACTCAGAGAATTTGTGTGTATTTGAAATATTAGTACTTTCAATGGGTTTTTATTTAAATTTTTTGTTTTATCTTTAATAAACATTACAAGCCTAAAGCTTCCTGCGTATTTAATTGTTTCAAGTTTTGCCAAGTCTTGAAGTCAGTCAGACACAGACAGATGGACGGATGGGTGGACAGGTAGATAGATAAATAGATAGATACATAGATATATAGATAGAACAAAACAAACAAACAAAGGAATGGTTGGATGAGGAGGGCTTCTGGTTATTGTATGTATGGTTTACCTAGCCTGGGCGCTGATTATGTAGGCATGGACTCAGCATACCGTCCAATTACAGTTGGCAGGAATGAATGTGCGTTCACTGGTATTATACAAAATAATGGCCGCAGCAGAAATTCTTGGCACATCTTGTTAGGATGATACATTGAATAAAGGCTCTTATGGATATAACATCATGAAGAGGACGGGGAACACTATCCAGGATGGTCAATGCCTTTGGCATCATACATGACTTTGCAACTTCCTATTAGGTATTTAGGGTCAGCCCTGAAACAAAGTCAGACATCCTGACAAACAAGTTTAGTTGCCTTGCATCCCCATTTGTGACACTGGTCCCTCTGCAGACCACAGCTTAACAACAGAACAGAATAATAATACAACATTCATCCCTGTGGGGAATTCTTTTTGCCTGTCCCATCATGCCCTTCATGCGACACACAAAGAGGTGAGAGCTTGGATGGGGTCGTAGCAAAGGGTTAGCTAGCGTGCAGCACCCCTGCAGCACTTTGGCGTTAAGGACTTTTAATGGCCCAACTGTGGCACCAGTTTGCCAGACCCAGGATTCAAACTGGTAACTCTCCAATCATGGGCAAACTCATTGAACCACACACCCAAATTATGCTAGCTGCTAATGGTAAAACATCCCCAATAGCCTGCGAGCATTTGAATGATAGTTCCACCTTCACCCCAGGTTTCACCCTTTAGTGGACAGCATGTGGCTCAATGGGTTAAGCTTGTGTGCCTGTAATCAGAAGGTTGTTGCTTCAAACCCAGCCTCAGCACATCTGTGCTTAATCCCCAGCTCCCTGGGTGCTGCTACAGGTGGCTGCCCTTCATGGGCACCTTACTCTCCAAAGAGGAAGGTGTAAAGACAGTTTCCCCATGGGGATTGATAAAGTGTCAATTATTATTATTATACCACGATGGAGGTACACCACCTGTCCCATTATCTTATTGATATTAAGGAGCAAGTAGTTCTCGATGCACCGCATGACAACATTCTGTATATGACTCTGCTATTCCCTTTAATTTCCATTGTCAATACACCTGCCAATCATCAGACTTTTGTACGTATGGCACAGTTTGTATTTGTATTTGTATACCTGACAATGTGAAATAAAAACAGAACTAAAACTAATGGGAATGGTATAGCTGGGTAAATGCAGGGAAATAGTACATCATTGAGGCTGTGCAAACCATGCAAAAATGCACATATATAATAGAGAGCTTTGAAATAAGTTAAAGAAGATTAAGGAGTTGCTGGGTACTTCAAACACACCACCTTCTAGTTAGTGCGCAAAAGAAACTCCAGTCAGTCACTATAATGATTTCTGCAGCTTCAAACCACCAACTGAGGCTCCGATCAGATAATTTGTGTTTCATCCAAATAAAACACACACAAAAAAACAGCTAATGAACAATGTTACGCTGCCTATTGCCCTAAGGGGTCTGCGAAGCGACACCTCATCCCCATCCCCAGCAAGACGCTTGTGAGAAAGCAACATGAGCAAAGAAAAACGCTCACGCCCAACGCAATACCTGTGAGCATAACAAACCTCACCACTGGGATGACAATGGGAGATTATCGTTGTGAAACCCCACTACAACACAATACTTGCCCACAGACACTATAATGGCTGTTTAAGTAGCAGAAATTGGGCCAAGAACTACATTGTGCTTTTGGCAAAGACCTATGCAAAACACCAACACAACAATACATCTAAAAGGAATAACTAATTTTAGGGAAAAATATATACAGTATACGACAATTATAAAACTCTGACAAGTTATAAAAAGTGTTAGAATGCACGTAAAAAAAATAAACAATGAAGTTGGAGCTTGCTACACCGAATGGTTGTCAAGGCATTTACTTTTTTTGCATCCAACAAATGGCAGCATTTAGTAATCAGGCTACATGCTACATTTAAAGTACCAAAATAACTTGTTAACTCAGTGTAATGTGAGCCACAGCTCAAGCTGCAAATGCCACATCTAGATTAAGAGATTTCCACACAACTGTTTCTGTATGTGGCGATCACATTATGATTCCACAGGGTGCATTTTATTTTGTTTTGTATACACTTATGCTTCGATCCAACTGGGAAAAAACAATAAGCGCTCCCAAAACGACGACATAAAAAAAGCCTTAAAGCTAGATCGACACAGGTACATGGGGAAAGCTGCGCTAATGACGAGCGTTTCCTGATTGTCAGGGTACGTGCATTATCACCACAGTAAGTTAGCAGTTGAAATCCCATAGGGTGAATGGACCACTGCACAAGGAACCTTACCGTGGACTGCCTTAATGAAGACCTAGGTATACCAGGGTAAAATGAATCTGTGTATGTATTTGTCTTGTTCTGAAAAACAACTTAATATGACCCATTAGTTATCATGGACATGCTGAATAACATTGTGCAATTATCTGGGCTGAATTTAGTTTAAAAGCAAGCAATTATTTTCCTGTACTGCTGCATTTTAGCACAGTTTGTGGCCAGTTTTAACACCTGACTATGCACAATAGTCACTTTTTAGATAACTTATTATCTAAATCTTTAAAATGGGTTAAATGTTTATTCTAAGCATCTTCCAGATTACATAAATGCAGAGGCAACAAAATACAGTGCTAGATCGGTGATAAATATTTACAAAGCAAATATGTGACCCCTGCTCCAAAATACACAGCTTGTGAAGGTAGCTATAACATTTTAATTCACACTTTAAATACAGAGTATGCACAGCCCTTTATATTGTGACCTCTTGAATCATATTTTTATTAAGTTATGTAACAGTGTATAAATATTAATAAAATCAAGATGATGGGTAAGACATATAATGTGTTAGAATATAATAAAGGATTTCAGGTACCAATATTTTTTCTTGCTTCTTGAAAGCAAGAAAAGGCACATTTTTATGAATCATCAATGGTAAAATAATGAATTAAGACCTGACGTAAGAGGCAATAGGTTAATACAATATATCTTATGAAAAGCAGATCCACCTCATACACATATTCCTTCGAATACTTTGGATATTCTCAGTGGGGAAAAAAATCATTAGCTGCTTATGAAATGTCGTCTTTCTCGATTAATTTTTTTTTCATAGCGTCTTCTGCATTTTCACAGCATTGTCACCAGTAATCAGAGATGGGATTCATCAGCATCAGTGGCTAGACAGAAGGGTAAGGACTGATAAGCAGGGACAAGGCATAGTGTCTCCCCCACTAAATGTGGGCTGGTAGTGACAACCGCATGGGGTCTGATGCTGCATGCTCCAGCAGTCCAGTATAATCAAATGACACGACCCAAGTACCTGCATTAAAACAGAGCCAGTGTGCCAGCATAACAAACACCTTCATCAAATGCCCAAAGAACATACTCTGCTAGTGTGCTATAGCCACTCCCGGCACAGGTATTCTTTAAGTATGTCCATGCCATTTTTAATGCAGGTCTTTCGCATCAGTCATAGCAGCATACAAAAATCTGGAGATCCTTCAGAAAAAGTATACGGCTAAATCTACATGCATGGTGCGTATGCTGATTTTGAGCAAATTCAGATTCTTCAGGGTTGTTTGAAAAATATTACACATGGGGTTAAAGGGTAAGGAATGAATAGTGATGCAACAACGACAATAAACATGAGATTCATGAAATAACAAGGCCCTGTAGAAAATCACATTTATATCCAACGATTTGCTACACAAGCAGTCAAGTCTGGCAACATGAGTTATCCATACTCACTGTCCTACACAACTGTATATTACAACGTTATTACATCCAGTTGTGAGGATCAGTCTCTACCATATTCTGGTTGTCGTTTTCCCTGTTTGGCCAGCAGGTGTCACTGGCCATCCCATTACAAGTGTTTGAGAATGACACTCACCTGTGTCTTGCTATTCTTAACCCTAGTGCTTGGTTTATTGTCAAAGGTCTGCACCTGTTTCTTGTTTAGACCTGGTTACCTGTGTATATATATGCCTGCCTTTGCGCTATTCTTTGTTGGTCATTGTATGTGGCATCTGCTAGTAGTTTTGTGATTGCTGTAGATGGTTTGGTTGTGTTCTCTCTGCTTACCCTCACATGTAGGCCCAGCCCTTGTTTATCCTTGTGTATCCAACCTGCCTTTGTTTTGACCCCTTCTGGCCTGTTCTGTTTTGTGTTTGTTGGAGTCCTGTTATATTAAAGTAGCCATTTGCTATGAACCTCACAGCAGATTGTTGTCCATCATGCCCCGTCATGACATGAGTCTCCAAAGCTTTAACCAATTCAGTGAATCTTTGTCCTCGGAAGCACTCATCCTATGTGGGTAATTGCCTTACTGTTTTAATTATAAGATACTTAATTATATTATGTGAAAGTAAAAATGTTAATTTCAGTAAGGTATCAGGTTCCTTGAGTAAGAAAAAACTCTCAGCTGAGGTTAAATTACTAGTGAACTTGTTATTTTTGGTTTGATTTTTATAATTTTCCTTTGCCTTTGCTTTAGGTCCAAAGGTGGGAATGAGTGGGGCATAAAATTCCACATATACTCATACAGTCTGTCTCCATTTATTTATTTAACAACAGCAGACCTATTGTTAGTTAAAGAACCTCTGGGAGCCGGTGTAAGTGTCACTATATTTGAATTCTGTTCAGGCCTTATCTCTGATAATTAAAACAAGCTGCTTGCCTTAGATAGCATTCATCTAGTTTTAATTCAG
The DNA here is from genome assembly GCA_026776725.1 of Gnathonemus echidnorhynchus. Classification (NCBI taxonomy): domain Eukaryota; kingdom Metazoa; phylum Chordata; class Actinopteri; order Osteoglossiformes; family Mormyridae; genus Gnathonemus; species Gnathonemus echidnorhynchus. The sequence goes on along the minus strand of JAODJU010000095.1, from coordinate 18,405,112 downwards.
GTCTCATGTTATTACATATTTTTAATACCCAAAAACTACCAATATACATTTATTTACAGAGAATCCATGAAATATGTTCCTTTCCCTAAAACATATAACAATGGTACTTTTATCCTTATTATTTATTTAGTCTTGATTTCTTTTTCCCATATTTAAAAGAAAGAGTAGGATTTCCCTAATAATAACACACCGAGAACTCTAGGAAAAAGCTGATCTGTTTTGAAGTAAGAAGGGAAAATAAGCAATGAAGACGAGAAGAGCAGTTTTTTCATGCTGCCCATTTTGCGTTTTGTGTCTGTTAGTTATGAAGAGCGCTTATGCAACATTTTACTATTGTTACAACAAAATGAGACTATTTGTGTAACATTGTGCAATTTTTATATGTAATTAACTGTAATATGGACCTGCACCTGATGAATTCATAACTATGCACAATAAACTGAGAGGGGCATATTTAAGAGCAGTTTATCCTGTATGAATTGGTCGGAGGTACAGCATTTGCCCGGTTGTTGGTGAACCTCAACCTTCCCACGATGACTCACCTACCCTGTGCCAATAAAAAGTCCCAATTAATAAAATCCCAGTGGCCCTAATTGGACTGAAGAGCTCATTTAGGATAAATAAAGTCAGTTGAGGGATTTGGGGGCTAATAATGTAGTATCAGGAATGCCCTTTTGATCTTGTTTTGGTTTTCAGTCTTTTTTGTGTTTTGGGGTTTTTGTTAGAATTTTGAAGTATTTTTCTTTCTCATCACTGAATGCCACTCTTGTACACCTCAAACACAGGTGTAGTTACAGCTAGTAAAATATTACTATGTTGGATATCTGATTGAATGTGATGGAAAAATAGCCTCTCATTTTTTATTATTTACCATATTTTTGCTAGACAGCCTCACTTTTATTTTCCTGTACATGTAATACTTGCATGCAAGTCTGTTACAAAAAAGGCATTTCTCAAATGTCTTCGTTCTCTTCATGTCAGCAGAACAGAATTGTTCCTTATATTTCATCTATTTTGTGACAGGAATTATGACCCAGAGCTATAAGAAAGAAACATTGTATCAGTCAACAGCTTATTTGTTTTATCTTCAGGGGCATTTAAAGACAGTAAAATACATTTATTTCATATATCAGCCTGCTGTCTACACAAATGCATGAATTACTACTTAGCTAACAATGTCAGGCAGCTTATGTAGGGCAATTTACTAAATAAACAGCAATCACTCTCAGTAATCAATATTTTATTTGGTCAAAGTTTGGTCAAAATTTATAAATATTTAATGTTAAGTCTTAGAATTAAAATGCAAAACACTGAACCATTTTGAGCCATACTGATGTTTTGTAGTGCATGACAATTTTTTGCGAACATTCATGTATGTGTACATACAAGATACATATGAAAACTAAGGAAGGCCTACCATTGTGTAGTTGGGGTTAGATGCCTGTGACATACTCGTATTCCTTAATACTGTCACAATAAAAGGAATACAATTGTCAGATGGCAATATTATATTGATAAAACAGTTTGGTTAATATCAGACCAGTGGTGTATTCGCGGGTATATGCAGCCTGGAAACTGCGAAAATGTGGAATGTGAATGATGACCAAGGCGCTAACAAGACCATGTCATACATGACATCATATTTGGATATCTGCTGTTTTTCAGTTGGGGGGGGGGGGGTCTGTGTCACATAATTATGCAGATCAGGAAGTTCTAGTCAGTGTGATTTCAGAGCAAACACAATTTTGTTACCCATTGCTTTTAATCATCAATATATTATTCTTATTTAGACTGACTTTTGACATCTTTCTCCCCCTACAGTTTTTGAGATATCGACTGCAAAACAAGTTTTACTCACTCTTCCTATATCTAACAGGTGTGCTTGTGGATTTTGGATGCAAAGGCCTGCTACTTGGTTCTGTACCTTTGCCACCAGACTTCATAGGCTACCTCAGGTTAGGTCATGCAAAAGCCAGACCAAGAGAAATTGACCTAATGTAATCCTTTCCACCCTGTTTTCTTACCCTCAATTTGACTTTCATTAATTTCTCAAAGGCTTCCAACTCACTCACTGTCCGTGCCACAGCCACAAAACTTGACATATGAACTCAGGCCATGCCTCCCAACATGGATTGAAAGCTGAATGGGCTTGCACTCATGCTTTGTCATTTTTCCATCACTCATTCCTCCTGTTGACTTCCATTCATTTTTAGAGCTTTCCCACTCACACTGGACATACCACAGACACCAAACCTTATATTCAGTTCTGGCTATGTCACAGTCCACTCTATGGAGGCTGAATAGGCATGCATTCATCCTTTTGTCATTTTTTTCATCACTCATTCCTCTCATTAACTTCCATTCATTTTTAGAGGCTTCTCACTCAATCACTGTACATGCCTCAGCACCAAACCTTACATGCTACATACAGCTACATCACTGACCACTCAAAATTGGTCTGCACTCATCCTTTTTCATCTGCTTATCCCCATTCATTCCATTGACTTCCATTCATTTTTAAGAGGATTCCTATTCAGTCACTGTCCAGACAACAGCCACCATACCTAATAAGCTACCTTCAGCAATGTCATCCAACACTCAATCGAGGCCAAATTGGCCTGCACTGTCTTTTGTAATTTTTTCATTTTTCCTAGCAACCGCCACCAAAACTACCATAGCACACCATAGCAACCACCTTGGGTAGCATAGCAACACACGAGCAATGGCCTCAAGTACCTTAGCAGCACACTAGCAACCACCTTAAGTACCATACAAACACCATAGCAACCACCTAGTACCACCTTAGCAAACACCTTGAGTAACATAGCAACACCCTAGTAAAGATCATAGATATCATAGTGACCACCTAGCAACACCATAGCAATCGCCAAAGGTATCATAGCAACCCTATAGCAACACCAGAGCAACCACATTAAGTACCTTAGCAACCCCATAGCTACCAGCCAGCAACACCTTAGAAACTGCCTTCTGTTTTAGTTGTTATTTTCTGTAAAATAGAACACAACAGTTTTTTGTGGATAATCAACAATTTCACATACTTTGGCTACCAACTATTTCACATAGCAGCAACCTATAGCACTTGCTTGTTGCTGTAAAGCAATTGTACTCACATTTCCTCAGGAAATGCACTATTCTAGTTAAATTCATTGGTTTAGGAGCAACCCTGCCTGAATCTGGGTACCAACAGAAAAACATAAGCAGCAACAGCCATGGAGGAGATAACCCTCTTGCAATGCACTCTCACCAAGGCCATCTGACCCCTGACTCCAGGAGTCTATACAAAGACCATAGATAAAGGGCCTGTTTCCCTCAGTGGGGGCAGACAAGACACAGACAGACATTAAATTGGCCGTGTGAAACATCTTTCTGTAACATCTTCATTTTGTCGCAAAAAATTGCTTCAGCTTAAGGGACCTGCCTCATCATTTAACTCTGAAAGAACCTGAGGTTTCACTGAAATCTATCAAGTGCTACAGCCATAATCGCCCAGAGGGAGGTGGGAGGGGATGCAGATACTCACCTGCAAGGGAGGTTCTACAGGCATACATGTAGCCCACATGAAGGGAAGTTGGATTTACTGCAGGTACTCACTTGCGGGGAAATGGGAGGTGCTGCAGGCACTCACCTGGGGGGAGGTGGGAGGTGCTGCAGGGATTTTCTTGGTTGGAGGTGGGAGGTAACTCAGGCCCTAACCTTGGGGGAAGTGGGAGGTGCTGCAGTCATTTACTTGGCAGGAGGTGGGAGATGATGCAAGCCCTCACCTCGGGGGAGGTAGGAGGTGCTGCAGTCATTTACCTGGTTGGAGGTGCTGCAGGCCTCACATGGGGGGAGGTGGGAGATGCTGCAGGGATTTACTTGGTTGGAGGTGCTGCAGGCACTCACCTGGGGGGAGGTGGGAGGTGCTGTGGGCCTTCACCTGGGCGGAGGTAGAAGGTGCTGTGGGCACTCACCTGGGGGGAGGTGCTGTGGACACTCACATGGGGGGAGGTGGAAGGTGCTGTGGGCCTTCACCTGGGGGGAGGTGGGAGGAGC
>JAODJU010000095.1:18355008-18392652 GCA_026776725.1 Gnathonemus echidnorhynchus | reverse complement strand
ATATATTCATTCAAATTTATTTTTTTATTTATTCATTTATAGAGCTTTGTAAGGGGAATTAAAGAAAAACAAGAGTCAATGACTCGAGTGTCTGAGTCACGAAGCAGTGCTGATTGTCCACCCATTTGCAAATAGTGGCATTCATATGATAATGATACGATAATCCCGCAGTTGTTACTGGGTTAAGAAAACATGTGAAAATTCCCATAAACAACAGCACATGTCTATGTTCTGTTTACACTGACCGAGGAGCTTCGACCTTTTATTTTGTGATGTGAGAGAGTTTTCACAGAGGAAATACAATAAAAAATATGACTCTTCAATTCAAGGATTACTGTGAATTCAGATATGCAATGACTTTTTAAATTACAAAATGTCACTTATTTTCTAATTTTCATCGTTACTATAAAAACTTGTCAGTAACACTTTACTTAAGGCCATGTTTTTAGTCATTTATAAACACATTCATAATGCACTATAATGCACTCATAGAGCATTATAAACATGGTTATTGATAATTATAAAAAGGCATAACACATTATAACCATGTTTATAATGCATTATGAATGTTTTATGAAGCTCTCATCTATAATACATAGATACCTTTATAATTCAGGACAATGCATCCTTAAGGCATATACCTACTGTACCATTATCATGCATTACACAGGTACAGTACATTACACTTGAGAGCTTCACAAAGCATTAATAATGCATAATAAACATGGCTATAATGTGTTATTCCTTTTGAAAAATATTCATAGCCATTTTTATAATGCTTTATGAATGCATTATTATTTGTTATGAATGGGTTTATAAATTACTCATATCATGGCCTTAAGTGTTACCAACTTGTCTTTATAAATATATGCAACTGGTAACTAGGTTGTTCTTTTAGTGTTTTTCACTACTTTTATGAAACTTTAAGTGTAATACTACAAAGCAATTATTTTATTTAACTTATTATGCTTCTCAAAATACATGTCATTCATAAAAAGGCTTAAAATAGTATGTGTTGTATTTGGTGAAAATAAGATATTTACGTATATTAACTTTTGCACTAAAACACTTGTATAATTCACATGTGTCCCAGTCCAACAGTAAAATATACAATATATACTATGAATTATTATATGATGCAAAGTTCTTGGCAGAGAGTAAGCTGTGTGACGTTGAAATATTAGTGTTGCTTGGTAATATTTGGCTGGTGGGAACTATATATATTTATATTTTTTTTGTCCAAAAATGTTTAAATAAATAATCAAGCAAAGTATTACCCATTGTGGCTTATTACTGTTAACTTATAAATGCTACTTGATGAATTGGCCTGCGGCCTCGTGTCTATGACTAAATCACAGCCATGATATATTGGAGTACAACTGCACTCCCTTTCATGGGTTATTTCTTAATTAATAACCAGCTACCAGCCAATCAGAAAATAGCATTTCTCGTTTCCAGGTAAATTCTGAAATAAGTTACATGTGCAGTCTGCAAACAGATTATTACATCGATGTGCACACATATGGAGTGCAGACATGGTGTAAGTGGAAGAGCAAGATCTGATGAATGCGGTAGGCAGGACTCTCAAGTGTCACGCGTTTACCATGAGGCACACATTGTGTCCCTAACTTGTAATTTCACTCCAAACTTTTGATGGAACTTGAGAGCCCTGTAGAAGTGACACAGTTTAGGCAGAATAAAGTGTAGCCAGGGAAAGAAGGCAGCTGGAGGCGCAGTACAAATGTACTGTACTTGGCTTATAGTATCCTGGCCTTCCGGCTCCTTCCACCATTTGTAGGATGTCTAACGGCCCTCTTGGAGGATTTGTATATTAGTGTACTGCATGCAAGTTACCCATTTACATAAAAAACATTTACAATACAATTTATTGAAAGAAAGATTTTTATAGCACTTAACTGCAAGTATATTCGGGAAAAATATGCGTGACTGTATTTAGCATCCAGCAGGATGCTTGCTGGCCTTCTGTTTTAAAGCAAATTGTGACTATACGGTATTGTGAGATTTCCGAGGGCTTTCTTGGATCGCATGGCGACTCACTGGGTAGCTCACTCTTGCATCCTTCCTCTAGGGGCTGGGCTCTGAATCCCACCTCTGTGTGTGTGGGCTTTGCATGTGCTCCCCATGTTGTGTGTTTCCTCTTGAAGCTGGTACCAGAGATGAAAGTATGCTGAAAGAAAGAATGATATGTAGTAATTCATACAGAACTTCAAATTAGTCATACTAAATAAGTCTGAGTTGATTACACTATAAACATGCAAGTTGGTTACACTATAAACTGAGAACTTATTATATTTCCATGTTATGCTGGCCCATCATATTAGGCAAACACTTAATATGCCCTCAGCATACCTCATGCATTTTTACTGCTTTGTTCTTCAGCAACTGTTATGCATCTCTATCTATATGCACACTGTGTAGTAGGTCAAAAATTTATGGTCTGTGAGAAATCGCTTCTGTGCATTTTTTTGAACAGACCAATAAAATGAGGGTCACATAAAAAAAGAAAATCAATGGAATGTATAAATAGGGCTGGGCTTTTGTCTTTTTTCTCTTCAGAGCCTGTGTTGCTTGCTTTTGTCTCAAAATTGCAGTATCTGTCTTGATCTCTCTCTCTCTCTCTCTCTCTCTCTCTCTCTCTCTCTCTATATATATATATATATATATATATGTATATATATATATATATATATGTCTCTACACACATATATTTTTATTGTAATAACCAATTTTGTCAAGTACAACTTGTCATTGGATTGCACCTTATTTTTTCCTGAAAGGCCAAAGACTTCAGGTCAAATGGTGACTTTAAATTGCCTTTAACTTGTGAGTGAATATGTGAGCACCATATGAGAGTCTAGTGTCCAGTCCAGGTTTAAGCCTTCCATAGCAGGCATTGCTACCATACAGGTATTATTGAAATGGATTTAATTTAAGCAGTTTAAGATCAAGGCAACACCCCTACTAAGATTTAAATGGGCACCTGGCTTGGGTTGCCCATCCACTCTGCTATTTGCTGCTGAGATACCTAATAAGGCTGAATCAAAAAGGGGGGATTTTTTCCTGCGAGCGTTAAATTACACACATAGATAGGACTGCATGGGCCGCATATTATAGTTTTAGGCATTTTACTGCAGATTAGCAGTTCAGTAAGTCAAGCATGAAAATTGAATGTAGAGACATTCCATCTGCAGAGTCTACCTGTGAAACATTTGCTTTGGCATTGTTTTACTTTTTATAAACATTCAACTGTTGTTTTCTGGCAAACATGTCCAATGGGTATACCCAAAATATTTGCATTCTGTATGTGCATTCTGTATGGCTGAGAAATCTAATTATCTGTACTCCTTCCCTACTGTTATTTGTTGGTCGATCTCAGTCTCAGATTTCAAAATCAACCTAAAATCTTTTTTGCTTGCTCAAGCATATAAGCCTTCCCTGTCCATAATATGTTTAGTCATTTTCTTATCCGTTTACCTTATTCTATGTAAGCATCTTTGAGATCTTGAAAAGTGCTATATAAATAAAATGTATTATTATTACTATTATTATTTTTATTATTATTATTATTATTACTACTACTACTACTCCATAAAATCATGGGAGTTGAATTACATGACAATAAATATTAATATCAAACAGTGTACATTCAAACAAGTTTAGCTGTCTATATGCATTATAAAGCTTACAAAACCCCTTCTACTAAACAGAATTAATTCCAATAACTCTTGAGAATAATGTTAGCAACTTAATTTACTATACAATATAAACACATGGTGACAAGAAATTTAATAACATTAATTATAATAACAAAGCTTCCTATGTCGTTGTTTATCAGATGAAACATCATATTCATATAGCTAGTAAAAATATTGCTATATAAAAGTTGTGAAACTTTTATACAGTTAAGAAAAAGTAGACAAAGAAAAGCAAATTAAAAGTTTTGCAATAGCTTCATTAATGCAGTTAACACATTTACAGAAAGACACATAATAATTTATTTGCCAAATTTGTCCATAAAACTCATACTTGTTAACACATGCTCAGCTTAAATATTATATTTTTAATGTTATCTTATAATGCAAACTATGAGCACACACTGATGTTTAATACAGGAACGTAATTATTTGTGGTGTGGCTCAGTTTCAGCTCTCACTTTTCTTATTGCCAAACCATAAAGGGACACGATGCATCCGATACCTGAAAAACGTCCCCAATGTGAGAATTCACCAACCAACATAGGTACTTGATAAAATCTTCACTTGTAAATGCATAAAATGTCATTTTTAAGTAGTGCTGAGTGAATGGTTTATTATATGCAGTGTCTCTTTGTATTGTGGACAATTTTAGAATTCATACAGATTCATAAATATGTTCAAAGCATCTTAAAATACAATAATATGCACTAAAAATTTAAATAAAGTGGTTGAGAATGGGGCTACTGAATTACTCATATACTCTTCAACAATTGTGGCATCATGCTGAGACTTTAAAAGATAGCTGGATAATAGCGGTTGATATTTATATTATCAAAGCCTTAAAAATTGTAATTCAAAGGCAAATTGTTGTTCACATATTTGATGTAATTTTTCCATTCTCAGTAGTTAGCAAGACCACAGTAATCTTTTGCCTTCTAGCAGTTTCTTATGATAATCTGGTGCTAATAGTAAAATAGCAATACAGCTGTATATCAGCCTTTTGTCAGGAGCAATACTTCATGTTTATTTGATCTGTAAGGGCTGAGTTAAAATATAGAACACTTTTATGATAATTCAAGGCTATTTTATCATTTTTTCTTTCATCTCCATTTTAAATGTTATTGTTTATTGGTAGCTAACCTGTTCAACCACACCTCACAACCCACTTGAAAGTTCTCTTAAAAATTGAGGTCACCATGTTTAAGTGTCGAGATGCTATTTACATGAACTAAAAAGATTTCAGCATTTCTGTTTTTACTACTTTGCTGAAGACAGGTATTTCTGACTTTAATGTCTTGTTGGTGTATTCAGTTTTCTGCTTCTTTTTGCTTTGTCTGTCACTGGATGTGTGTGCCATTGACTTGGTCTATCGAAACTATTTACTGACAAGCAAAACTGTCAACTCACAAGTGCCATTAGGCCTTCACACTATCCTCCTTCCAGATCACTAAGAATCTGGGTCTCACCATCTTGAACAAACATAAACACGGTGTGTTCTGTCACTGAGTAGATCCTGACAGAACTTTTAAAAAGTTCCACAGCTGCCAGTGCATATGGTCATTCCTCACTCTTCATTTAACTTGGCTTCTCATCCAGGTCATCATTGTACACCATCTGTACTATTACAGCTGTCCCTTGCCTGGCCTTCCTTGCATCATCTGACCTCTCCGCAATTAGTCCAGAGTGTTGCAGTCCTGGCTTCAGTGAGGAGTACTACATAGCCACACAACTCTACACACATCAACATCTAAATATGTTGTTGTTGAACGGAATGGAAAATGTTGGCATATTTCTGCTCAGAAAAAATGGCTCTTCTCTCACATTCTGTGGCTTTCATCCTTTCCGCTGTCTTTCCCCCCCGGAATAACACTATATTATACTTGTGGGGAAAACTGACTTCTGGAATTGGATGCAACATTTTATTTATTTAACATTCCTTTCCCAAGCAATCAGGGCAGAATTTAGGGGGATCACAAGTGTAAATCACATTAATTGGAAATTAAGTTAATTGCAACTTTAGAGTTCATTTAAATATATTATTCGTTAAACTCATCCATGTACCATTTCCTAACCCTGATATCCTTACAACGGTAAGTAAGAAATTAATGCATGGTAATTTTAACTCGACAATTTATCATAATTCAGACATACAGGTTTTGCAAATTTATAAATGGAAAACTTAAAGCAAAGTTATATCATTGTTAGAATTTCGGTTAACGCTTTACATTAAATGTACCTTTATAATGAATTCATTATGCATTCATAGAACATTCAGTGCACCTTCATAATTCATTCATAGAACATTCATAAGCAGCAAGCAAGTACACTTTAACATCCTAACATCCCTTAACAGCTTTAATATACATTAATAACAAACATTACATGATTATACAATTATAATGTTTGTTACCAAATTTTTTAATGATACATACATTTCTTGTTTAAACATACAGATTGACTAAGCTTGACAAATAAAGCTGCTAGATATAATAATTAAATTATTCAGTATGTTTTCGATGTCAAAGCTTTTAAAATGTACTTCAGATTGAGTACATTGCAGTACATGAAAATGTTATTTTGTGTTACTATTACTTAAAATGATTTGTTATTGAGAAAAGGAATGACATTGTTATACATGTGTTGGCCGTGAAATCAATTGTATTAAATGATTATTAATCTTTTTGGGTTGCATTTTCTTTAAAACTTTTTAACAATTGATGTTTAGACTGTAGCTTGCAGACAGCCAGAGAAGTACAGCTCAGTCTCTTCTCCCTTTCAACTGTATTTGTGCATCCATCCATCACCACTTAATCCCAACTGGGGTCACCGAGCCTATCCCCAGGACAAGGGGTACAGGTGGGAACCAACCCTGGGCAGTCACCAACACACCACAGGGTGCACACGCTCACACAGGGCCAATTTAGACTCACCAATCAACCTGCCCTGCACACTTTTGGGCCATGGGGGGAAACTGGAGCCCCCAGCAGAAACTCACGTGAACATGGGAGGGCGTGCAAACTCCACACAGAAAGGTCCCAGGACCGAACCCAAGCCCATCTTGTTGTGAGGCAGCAGCACTAACCACCATGCCACCATGGTATTCACCTATTATGTTTTTAAATCTTTTTTGACTTTTTAAGTTTTTAAAGTTGATTATTACATTCCTCTTAGAGGCTGCTTCATATACAAAATAGCTTACCCAATTTTAATTTAGTGGAGAGGGGAACTCTTATATGTGATTTTTCCTTTATTTTGTTTATCTGAATAATAAACAAGAAAAGAAAGTGAAAGTATATGAAAGTATATAAAATATATGCGGGGAAGAAAGAGTTAACTTGGTCTGCAGATGATATGAACAACCTGACCGAAATTATTATTGTGGGTTTTGCACCCGTCGTGCTTAACGGGGTGTATTGTTCTGTATTTAATTTTTTAACTTTAAACTTATCTTACCTCACTTTAAGACCATTTCAGCACATGAAAAGAGATGAAAACCTCAGACAAAGCTGATTATGGCTAATAGCTTAAACACCTTCATTATAGTCACAAGTATAATTCATCATTGTCTGACTTGCAGCAGAAAGTTGATAGATGAATCTTCAATATAAACATGCAAATATGAATTAATTTAGAGTTCAGAAAACACTTTTTCAATAACATTTCATTATATCTGCTTGGTTGCTTAGCCAACATTTTTAATTTTACCCATTTATAAATGGGTGCAATTTAAGTTATTTGCCTTGCTCAAGGAAAAGACAGCAGAGCTTTGTATACTTGACTCAGAAGTGTTGAAAAAGGTCAGGAAGAAATCTAAATAAATATCTAGCAAATACATTTAGGAAGTAATCCAAGAAGAGCAAGCTCAGTATGAATATGACACTAATTGCTCTTTTAAGGTAATAGAAAAAAGATTTACTATCTGAATTCCAGATGATTTTTAATTAAATGCATAATTATAAAGTAAAATGTTTGTATGTGATGTGTCAGATGAGTTTTATCTACTTTTAGGGCTTGGAAAATGAAATATATCAAAATTTTCAAACCATAACATGTTGAGGGGGTGTACTGAAGCTCACCACATTGTATTTTAGTATATATCGTTTGTATAGTTTAGTATATATAGTATGTATAGTTTAGTGCCAAATTTTAATGTATGATTAAATCTATGCTTATTGAGGCAATGTGTACCCATTTCTAATCAAATAACTTTTTTTTAACTTAAAAGACAGAAAGAAAACATCTGTTAAAAATGTGCTCCATTATAGTATTATATCAGTTATTTCTTCCTAGATCAAAAAGTACAAGATTAAATAGGCTGTAAGATTCTCAGCTTGTGTCAACATGCAGAATTCTGAGTTAATAGAATACTGTTGTTAAATATCCTTTCCCTGTGTGTGAACTGACAGTTTGTCAGTATAAGATTTTTTTAATATAATCTTTAAAAAGGACATTGCTGCCTTACAAAGGGTTCAACATAGGGTTACAAGAATGATTCCTGGGTAGAGGAATATGTCTTATGAGGGGAGGTTAGCTGAGCTGAATCTGTTCAGCCTCGGGCAATGGACAATAAGGAGGGACATGATCCAGGTATATAAGATTGTAACAGGTCTGGATACTGTTCAACCAAGTAGTTACTTCAATATTAGTTCATTAGCAGGAGTAGATCTTAAACTGGATTTGAGAAAGCACTTTGTTACACAGTGTGTATAGTTAGAGTATGGAATAGTCTTCCTGTTAGTGTAGTGCAAGCTAAAACCTGAAGTTCCTTTAAATCAGAGCTAGATAAGATTTTAGCAACTCTGAGCTATCAGTTGAGTTCTCCCCAAATGAGCTTGATGGGTTGAATGGCCTCCTTTCATTTCTTATGTTCTTATGTAAAGGTAAAAATGTTGATTCCCCTCATGCTATAACTGTTTATTTTATCAAATATAAAAGCAGACTTTCTTGACAATAGGTGGAGCTTTGTCAGTCTTCAGCTCAGCACATCTTATCCATAGGTGTTTTCTTACGAGTAACATAATAATATTGAAGGTTCAATGATACAGCATATGACGTCCGGTTCTGGCAATTGTTTTCTTTGAAAAGTTCCTAGTAGTGACACTATTTAAACTACAGGAAGATGTACTTTATTGTAGCATTAACATAAAGAGGCCATGCACCAGGCTCCTGGCCCAGAGAGGGTCGCTCCGCCTGCACTCCAGGCACTCAGCCCAGAGGGGGCGCTCTGCCTGTGCGGCTGGTGCCCGGCCCTGTGAGGGCTGCTCCGTCCGAGTCCCTGGCTCCTGACCTCTAGGTTTCCTGGCTGTGCTCCTCTTGCCTCCAGGTGTCCCAGCTTCGTCCTGCTCAACTCCAGCCATCATGTCAGTGCTTGCTTCGTCTCATGGTGTTCCATCAGCACCTGCCTCATCTCCTGGTGTCCCCTCAGTGTCATACAGCCCTGCTGGGCCCTCGGCGCCATCTAGTCCCCCTAGCCCTTCGAGGCCCTTTGGTCCTGCGGTCATTCACTGCCCAGCTCTCCAGGGTATGGGAGCCTTCCCAGGCACCCCCCCGTTTCCGTTAATCACGCTTCAATCCCTGTCCCATTGCCCCAGCTTGCTTTTGTTTTACCATGACTTGTGTTCTCTGGGGTCTTCTCATGTGTTTCTGGTCTTGTCTCTGTGGTTCCTCCACCTGTCTTCCCTGTCCTGGTGTGTCATATTGGATGTCCTCTTTACTGTCCCTGTCCAGTCATTGATGTCGATCTGTCTTGTTGCCTGTGCCCTCCCTAGTTCCAGTCTTCCCGTTTTGATCCCTCATGATCCAGTTTATTTCCAGCTTCATTTTACTGAATTCAATAAAATCCCTTTTGTTTCATCACCACGCCTGCCCCCGAATCCTTCATCCTGTCTGCTTTAACAACAGGTTGAGCTGGATTTAAACAAACATGCTAATAGATATGATTAATGGCTGAGAATGTTGTAGCATTCTTCATATGGAACCATATGTCACTCTGACAGTTCTTGCTGTATTGCTGTCTTGCCTTGCAATCTCTATGTTATATAAAAGAAAAGTCTCAGAAATGATGTCAGACTCAGACTCCAATCATACTAGGACTATGCTCCCTAACCCTAAAAATATAAATGACTAAACTTGCCCTTAGATCGATGCAAATTTAAAGTAAACTGAAATTTTCTCTAAGAAATAGAAAACAGACTGATGACCTTGGACAAGGTTTTGATGTCTAAATTTGCCCTGCAAGCATTGCATATATTCAAAAAAGCAACATAATGGTTTAATGAAGAGAACAGTGCATTTGATTTATTTACTAAAAATTAGATAACTGTAATTATGCAATGTCATACATAAATATACACGTGATTAGTTTAAAAATACTTTGAACTGATCAGACAATATCCTGACTAAAATTCCTTATCAATCCATGTAATATAATTGATAATTATGTTGTTTATGTCACAACGTGAAGGAGGAAGGACTTGGGAGCAGGCGTATCGGTGAAACAAAATGGTTTAGTAAACAAATGAACAAGGATGTGAAATAAACAGGATCCTGGGGATCAGAGCAGGGGGTCTGGATCTAGGGAGAACACTTCAACACTCTCAGTGTGCAGTACTGGAATTATGGTTTACTCCTTCAAGGGTATTAAGTCAGTCATATATATATTTCAAATGGTTTCAGTGTAGCAAATCTAATTAATGACGTGCTTGTAAAAAATAATACTAAGGGGTAGCATACATAAGAAGAGTTGTGGGTCCAACATTAAACCCAAGTACTTATTATTTTGATGGTTCATCATTTACTCAAGCTGGTTACAGTCTGATAATACCAAGAAATTACCAGGCCATTGAGAAAAACAATATTCGGTAATGCTTTACACTAACTGTACCTTGCTAATACCTTATTGCGTTTGTAGAACATGAATGCATTATGAAGGTGCAGTTAATGTAAAGTGTTACCCAATATCTTGCAGTCCGTCTAACAGAGTATTAGATATATTGATATATATTCAAAGGTACCACTTGAATCAAGAAACAGAAACATATGTGAGACATAATTCATTGTTATGGCAAATAATGCTTCATTGCTATGGTGTTGTCTGAAGCAAGAGTGAGATATGTTTAAGGCATCATTGTAAAAATACAAATATGTCTCTTCATCATTCGGATGCAAGTTTGGATTGAGCTTTGACTTGATTGATTATTACTGGTTTGAGCTCAAATGTTTTGAGATTTGGAAATGCATTAAGAAAATTTAATTTGAGTTCTACTGCAAATGTTCAAAGACAAAGCTTATATATTTCTTCATAGATGCCAAATAAACATATAAACCACAATATTATGACTCGTAGGTGATGTGAATAACAGTGATTATCTTGACAACAGCACTAATCAAAATCTGGAATATATTAAATGGCAAGTGAACAGCTGGTTTTCAAGGAGAAGAATTGGATGCTGGAGAAATGGACAAGCCTAAAGATCTAGCTGCCTTTGAAAAAGTACAAATTGTCACAGCCAGACAGCTGGGTCCGAGCATCTCTGAAACTGCAAGGCTTGAGGGGAGCTCACAGTCAGCGGCGGTGAGTACCTACCAGCTGTGGTCAGAGGAGGGAAATATCAGGAAATGGTGACAGACTATAGGTGATCCATGGCTTATTGATGCACGAGGGCAATGGAGGCTGTTCTATATTTTACAGAGTGATAGAAGGGCTACTGTAGCACAGCTGATGTAAAATGTTTATTCAATGCACAAAATGACCATGTTGAAACACACAATGCATTGCACCCTTCTGCACTGGAAGCTATGTAGCTGAAGACCAGTTAGAGCGCCCATGCTTACTCCTCTCCACTGGTGATAGCACCAGCAATGGACACTAATCATTGGGACTGAACCTTGCATCAGTGGAAGAAAGTGGCCTGGTCCGATGAGTGCTGTTTCTTTTCATGTGATGTGGATGGGCAGATACAAGTGTGCTGTTCCCCTGCACCCTGATGCACTGTAGAAAGAAGACAAACTGGTGGAGGGAGTGTGATGCTCTGAACAAAGTTCTGTTGGAAAAACCTCAGTTCAACCATTCATGTGGAAGGTACTTTGAAGTTTGACACCTATTACTAAATCATTAAGGACCAGGTACACCTAATCTTAGCAACAGTATTCCCTGATGTCAGTGGCATCTGTCAATGGGTTAATGTACCTGCATTAACTGTGCAGGAATGCTTTGTGGGACATGACGAATAGTTCAAGATGGTGCCCTGGCTGCCAAATTCCTCAGATCTGAATCCTATCGAGCTTCTCTCGGATCCAATCTTGACCTGCTCCATCTCGCAACTTGGGGGACTTAAAGGGTCTGCTGCTGAAATCTTGCTGCCAAATACCACAAGACACCTTCAGAGGTTCAGAGGAATCCATGCCTTGGTGGGTCACAGCTGTTTTGGTGGCACACAGAAGACCAGCTTCATATTAGACAGATGGTCATAATGTACTGGTTCTTCAGTATCTACCATTTGCTGTAGGATTCCCAGTTAATTCAGGAAATTTATTAACACTTATTAAAATCAATAATACGGTTGTCTTTATTTTATTAGCCTGTGGAATTATGTTGATTTAGCCTTTAGAGGGTAATATTTGAAACAGTTTACTTTTTTCGGGCAAGATTATTCTGAGCAGAAGCCTGATTTATTATGCAAACATGGTCATTATGCCAGGGAGAATATGTCTACATTACAAATTTTGGTTTTTATAGTATACATTGTAGAGATGGGGGAAAGAAATTAATTCAGTTATGAATCTCTATTCTTTAGTGGGTCAATTCATGTATTGCCATACTGATTCTGAAATCGTTTTATTATTATTATTATTATTATTATTATTATTAATAATAATTTCTAGTGTTAATTCATATATTTTTGAATTTGAGGTGGAGAAAAATTGCTGTTCCTCTATAATTGTACTACGGTGGCCCTGAAGGCCAGAACACGTCAACATTAACACAATGCAAAAACATAAAGACGACACAAAATTTAACTTTTAAATGTGCTGCTTTTTCTTAATGTGTTGTGTTCTCTTAATGCATTGTGTTTTCTTAATATGTTGCAGTTTTCAAAATGGAAGTGCTCTGTGCCACAGGGGGCAGTATTCAACTGTGGATATCGTTCCTCTGACTTTGGTATCTATGGTAGCTGATTAGTGCCAACAATGTAAAAAATTCAGAAAACACTTACCCACGTGGTAAATAGGTGTTAGATTTACATTGTATATGAACAGAAAAAACTTTCACCTCGTGTTTTGAGAGCAGTTTTATAAATGAGCCTTCTTAATGTTTTTGTGTTGTGTTAATGTTGACGTGTTTTCAACCTTCAGGGCCACTGGAATCCTACAGACATCCTCACACCTTGACAGTCAGCACAGCATCCCGTGTGGTAGGAACAAATTATTGGCTGACTTTGCTTAGCAGTAACAATAATGGTGGATGACATCGCAGAGATTTGTGCTGCTCCTCCACAGTGTAAACTGAACATGTGGCGTAAATTTGGCTTCCGTAAGTTAGGTGTTAAAGGACAGCTGGACATGAGCCATGCTGCAGGCAAACTGTCATGCTAAGGTTAGATTTTCAATTCAAGAGAAGTCTGCACACACATGCACATGCCTTTACACATATGTAACAGCTTTATTGTCTTGTAAGTAGCCTGTAGGGTTTGTAAACTGTCCCAATGCTTTTGATGTAGCTAATCTTCCATTCATAATGGAATAATGTAGATTTGGTGTAAGATTTCTTGCGTGAGCTTGAGAGTCTGAAAGCGCGAGTGTCACACCAGTTGTGTGACAGTTGGCGACCCTGTGTTGAGCATTGTGGAGCCGTATGTTTGTTGTAATAACCAGGGCTGCCAACTCTCACGCTTCACAAAATAATTCTTATGGCAAAGCTTTAGAGGTACAGGTTTTTTTTCATGATTCAAGGTTTTAAAATTGTAATAAAAATCATAACATTGCATTGGAATATTTACAGAGATTAGCAATATAAATCTAATCGGCACCTAGGCATAGTGACAAGGTCACTGGTGATTCCCATCCCTAATACATTGTGGCACTTATAACAGTTATATGCTCATAACATACCAGTTTTTCATCACTTCATCGGTTTCAGTTGGCTGTGTTCTTCAAATTAAGGACAGTACCTTTCAAGGAAATGGACTTAGAAATTACATCTATATGTGTGGTTAGAAAAATAGAGGTAAATATGGCCCAAACAAAATGATCCTTCTTGAAGATCCACTGTAGAAAGAAAGCCTGATAGGAAAGATGCCGAAGGAAACAGTCTGAATATCTATTCCACAAGTAAAGATCAAATTCACTAAGATTATGATAGTAAGTAGGTGCCTATTACATTTTGAGCAGGGCTGATCAATTTAAAAACATCACCTAAAGTGGTCGAGTAATTCCCTGTAATTGAATAGTGCCCTGTAATTGAATAATTCCCTATAATCTCATAAGTGGTGACAACCATTTATGAGGAAAGTAGAAAAATCATGTATAAAAACACTTGATGGGCCAGAAGCCTCACAATACAATAAAATATATCAATATTTCTTAATAAGAAAAATCTTGTAAAAAGAAACAAACTGCCCCGATATAACAAGTGTGAGGTGAAGAACACTCAAAGCGCATGGATCATTTAAGCCTGCACTAGGTTTCTGAGTCCAAAGACATTGAATTTCAAGTCAGTAATCAAGTCACTCACAAAACACTTTGGTTATAAATCAATTCCTATTCTTTTGTTACTATGTATGTGCTGCTTAATCAAAATCACAGTTCCAATCTCAAACCTTTACCCATAATCACAATTATGCTCATACTGACATCTGGCTAATGGGTTAACTGACATAACTCAGAAATTACCAAACTAATAAGTTCTCCATCCCACCTTGATTCTATTAATCATGTCTCCTTCAAGATTCAAAATTCATAATGTTTTATGGATCATATGCATATTGGAATACTAACTTGTTCGGCTACAACTTGTGCAAAGAAACACCAATGATGTGCATACAGTATAATAAATAGGGTGTTTACAGGTGCTTTATATACTTGTTTTATTCTGTCTCCTTTTTGGAAATCTTTCTGTTTGTCATTCTATAACAGTTTTATGCATTATACATCCATTTTCCATATTGTGTATACAGTAAAGCAGAGTTCCCCAATTCCGATCCTGGAGGGCCAGAATCCGACACAGTCTGCAGATTTCCCTTCTCAACACACACCTTAATCAGCTAATTACCAAGTTTAATAGGCATGTATGAGCAGGGAAATTTGCAAACTCTGTTGGATTTTAGCCCTCCAGGACCGGAATTGGGGAACTCTGCAGTGAAGGGTCCAAGGGAACCAAGAAGCGAAGGAGACGCCCTGGATGGGATGGCAGCCTGTTGCGGTTTGGACACTTATTTACTTGCACTTGACGCACAGAGAGCTGCTGGTGGCATTGAAAGCCGAGGTCAGGTGGTCTGAGGCCACATTGCTGCCCACTGAGCCACCATGCTGCTCTTTGACAGCAGTTAGCATATCAAAATATGACCATTATGATCTTTTTTTCCTTAAATTTATATGTTGCCTTTTTGTTTCATTACTATGAATATTCGCTACTATTTAAAATTGGGTGCAAAGCTATCAGAGTATATGTTTAATCAGCTTATGTTCTTATATTCTTATGTTCTTTAAAAAGTTTATATGTGTGTGTGTGTATGTATGTATGTGTGTGTATATATATATATATATATATATACACACACACACATACGTACATACACACACACACATACACACACACACACACATATAAACTTTTTTTATATATATATGCACAATGTACGTGTGTGTATATATATATATGTACGTATGTGTGTGTGTGTGTGTGTAACCCATTGCCACAGCTGTATAAATTTCACGGTCAACTGTAAGTGGTATTATTGCAAAGTGGAAACATTTAGGAACAATAGAAACTCAGCCAAGAAGTTGTAGACCACGTAAAGTATGGGATTGCCGAGTGCTGAGGCACATAGTGTGTAAAAGTCACAAATGTTCTGTTGACTCAATAACTGCAGAGTTCCAAACTTCCTCTGGCATTAACCCCAGCAGAAAAACTGTGCACCGGGAGCTTCATGGAATGGGCTTCCATTGCTGAGCAGCCGCATGCAAGCCTCACGTCACCAAGCTCAATACCAAGAGTCGGATGGAGTGGTGTAAAGCACGCTGCCACTGGACTCTGGGCAGTGGAAATGTGTTCTGTAGCGTGACAAATCACACTTCTCTATCTAGTAGTCTGATGGATGAGTCTTGGTTTGGCGGATGCCAGGAGAACGTTACCTGCATGACTGCATTGTGCCAATTGTAAGGGATTTGGAGGGATAATGGTATAGGGTTGTTTTTCAGGGGTTGGGCCAGGCCCCTCGGTTCCAGTGAAGGGAACTCTTAGTGCTTCAGGATACCAGGACATTTTCGGACAATTCTATGCTTCATACTTTGTGGGAACAGTTTGGAGAAGGCCTTTTTTGTTCCAGCATGACTGTGCTTCAGGGCATGAAACAAGGTTCATAAAGACATGGGTGGATGAGTTTGGTATGGAAGATCTTGACTGGCCCACACAGAGCCCTGACCTCAACACCATCAAACACTTTTGCGATGAACTAGAATGGAGATTGCGAGCCAGACCTTCTTGTCCAACATCAGTGCCCGACCTTGCAAATGCAAGAATGGGCAAAAATTCCCACAGACACACTCCAAAATCTTGTGGAAAGCCTTCCCAGAAGATTGGCAGCTATTTCAACTGCAAGGGGGGACCAACTCCATATTGATGCCTGTGGATTTAGAATGGGATGTCAAAAAAGTTCCTGTAGGTGTAATGGCCAACTGTCCCAATACTTTTATCCATATTGTGTGTATGTACTGTATGTGGTCCAGGTATACGTTAAATTGTTGGAACCAAATGTCCCCACAATGTGATAAAAGACTATTATTTTGATGTTATGTGAACGGTATGCCCATAGAAATGAATGGAGAATCCCCTCAAAGATATAATTACAAACCTATGTGTGTGTGTGTGTGTGTGTGTGTGTATAGATGTATAGAGCCTTTCAGATGGAACTGCCAAAGAAACTGCCCCAGAATTTTTCATATTACAGATATAAAAGAAATGAAATAATATCAAATAAAAGATATACCTGGTCATTCTAGAGAATTTCATGATTAAATCTCTCCCAAAGGGTCCTCCTGGATTTACTGCATTTTGCCAAACAAAAACATATCAGAGGAAGCAGGAAATAAAACTACAGGGGTCCACTGGCTTTCTTCCCTGCAGACACACTGACAGTAGTGAGTGGGAATAAAATTTAGTGGGAATAAAATTTAGTGAGCTTAAAAGGGGATTCGTTTCCAGCAAAAGCCAGCATCTGGTATCATGTCTGTTGAGGGGATGCAGCAGGTTCAGCCTGCGTTAACCTACTGATTGAGTTAATGATGAATGCTTGGCAGAGAGGGAGGAGGGCTGGGGGGCACGGAATCGTGAGGAAGCGATAATAGTTAGAGTAAAAGCAGTACACTGGTTTCACAGTCATCAAAGGAGTAATGAATACCGCCTGCACTCAAATGCAACATCAGCACCAGCTGTTCAATTAGAGAACAGCTACACTGACAACACAAGTTGTTTAGCCTGGGATCAAAGACCGTTGGGGCGTAGCATACATTGGCTGGGAAATCACTGTACTATTTGGCAGGGATTTTTTTTTATTATAAGAGAACAGTGTGTGCTTTAAAGGCTTATACATTTCCACAAAATAGGGCAGGGCAGTACTGTTTAACATTAATAATAAAGGGCCAGACTGCAAGCAGCCAACACCACCAGAGACTCTTATTTCTCCCAAGAATGAGGTGCTGCCCCTAGCAAATAAACAGGAAGGAGAAGGTGGGGTTGCAAATCTCAAATGATACATTCATGTTGATTGAATAGTAAATCATTTGGGAGTTGCAACACACCCACTTAAGTCAGCATTTTCAAATCGGTTCCCTGTTAAAAAAGCAAGTCTAGATGAGTCAGGATGACAGTAATGTGACCGTCTGTATTAATTTTCTTATACTGGCCTTAACGTGTTCAGCTCTCTACTGCATATTGTCTAATTTTCTCTTGTGTTGAGATACAACGAACATTTAGAATGTTCATAAATGATTTAATAGCTATAACATGGGGAACACATTTAGTTTTTTTGTCAGGTTGATAAGGTTATTTTGTCCCTGTACCATAGCCTGTATTTTATCAGAGCTTAAAGAGTGATAATTATCAGATTTTTTTTTTCAGAGCTTTAAGGCCATTGTAGAAAATGTAATTGAGTTGATGGATAAATAAAGCTGAGATTAAGTTAAGAGTGACAGCAGGTGAATTGTGTTTACCCTGATACCAAAACGGATTACACGTTAGGTGGTCAACAGATATTCTGTCAGAAATGCGATTTTCTCATGTGGTTATTGTTTCACCGGTGTAACTTCCATCTTTTCTCGAAGCACACAGAGCACATGACAGTAAAGAGTTGCTTTGAGATCCTGTAAGTGCTTCAGTACACCCAGGTTTTGCCTCAGGGAGAACTGTGTTGGAGCTCAAGCCTTTTCAACATTTATTTCATTCACTCAAAGTTAAAAGGTAGGTATCCACTAAAAATTATATTAGTGTATTGAGATGATTTAAGATCTTTAAGAGAATCCATATTTGTAGCCCTAAGATGCTTAGAAACATGTACTATATGTCACCTCTTTGAATGTTAGAGATTTGATCAATTTTAATTTATAACAGTACTATAGAATTACAGAAAAGCCAGTTACTTTGTTTTTAAGCATGTCTTCAAACAACATAAATCAAGTTGTCTTACACAACATCAATTAACTTAAACCAGCAAGACCTATCCTGAATGGAGGTGGTGTGAAACTTTGACCCATTTGAAATGAAAATACTACGGGCACCACAGCTACAACATCTGAAAGCACAATCTTAATATAAAAGAGCTGTGTGAATGTATGCAATGCAGATACATCTACGCGTAACAGACAAATGCATAGAATCTATTTTGTCAGAGTATTTAGACACAGGGCTTATCAATATCTACCTTAATAATAAACTGACAATATAATAGATGCAAAGATTCTTATTCCTTAACTCAGTATACAGTTCTGTGTTTTCAATTACATACATTCTGTCGGGTTGTCACAAAATAGATGTCTCAGGTCTGTGAATTATAGTACTTTACAAAAAACCTTGACACCTTAAACAAATATGCAAAATGTTAAAGCAGATTTATCATTCACTTTGTTTATTAACAAAAAATGATGATAAACAGAAAACACAAGATGAAACGGTAGTATAATAGCATCATGTCTCACAATGTTGAATGGAGCGTAGACGTTCATCAGAGTTTGGGCTCTTTTTCATTGCCTCTATTCCTGAGTGTGATGTGAAGTTACTGGTGGAATCTTGGTAAGATATAGTTTTCTTCTGGTCAACTGAAGGCGACCTTCCTGCTTAACTATTTACACATACTGGTCTAACACTTCATCAGAGGGTCCACCCAGAGACTCTGTGGCCATATTAATGTTAGCAAGGTTCATGTACTTATTCCATGACCATGTCAGTTAGGAGTATTATTTGAAGTGTCTGCTGCTTGCTGTGGCCATGGGTCACTACAAGAAGATCCACTGGTAATTCCACAAATTAATAAGCATTGCTATGGGGGTTTTCGAAACAATATAATGAATTCAATCTCAGATACTATTCGAAATGTCAGTGTGAACATGGAGCAGACACCCCACAGCTCTCTGTCTCGAGGCTTCTTTCCGTTCCCTGCATCTCATTGATGCCACTTCTGTTATTATTCCAGTCCTGTTCCTGTTGCACTCCCCAGAGTCCCTGAGAAGGGGAATAGATCTGTCAACACAAGTTTGTAACTAAAGCGCAAATCTTATGCTGGGGTGACAGGGCTGCATTGACACAAAGAGTTTGATGCACCAATTGCTGCTCACCTTTGACTCTAATTAAGTTAAACGTTGTGGGATATTTATAGTGATTGTTAATCCGGTTGGTATTTATTATTTTTGAGAGGAGTCCTTTTGTGTCATTTATGTGACAGGCTGGGAGTATTTTGTGCACGAGAACATTTCAGAAATGTAAGCGCACAGCAAAATTCCTTTGCAGCAATTATGGATAAGGGAGCTGACCTCTTATGGATCCCACTGAAGAAAAAGACCGTCAGAGTTCTGGAATTCCTCTGGATGTTGCCTGTTTCATCACTCGTTATAGTGGTTGCACAGATTCAGCATGTCCTGTATTTTGTGAGTGCGGCGCAGGTGGGGGATGCAGCGTGTGAAAGGCCAGACGATGCCAGTGGAAGGTACCATGAGGCCGTGTTATAGCACTCTGCGGTCGCTCACTGGGGACGTGCGGTGAGGCCTGGCAGCTGCACTTAATCAAACTGCTGTAGTAATTGATTCAGTCGCACGAGTGACTCTAAGGGCCATAAAAAAGCTGAGCTTGCTCACCTCGGCCGCAGATGTAATCCCACCAGTAAAGTTCATAACAAGAGTACTTGTAACCTTTGCACACAGCTACGTCTATGTGTAAACCCACCTCCTAAATACAATCATATTTGAATATTAGCGCAGAAATTTGTCAAAACATCATTGTCTGCCTCACTATTGGTGTAGATGTAGTTGTGCCCACAAATGATACAATGTCTCCTTCAGCTTTCTTTTAGGCACATGACGCAAAAGAAAAAAGGGAACAAATATAACTTCTGTAAATGTACTTGCACAGCTTTGTAAAGCTATCAGTCATTTAAACATCAAAGCTGGCTCCAGTGATATCGCCACACCTGCTCATGATTGGCGCTGTCCAGTCCTCTTTTCAGTCTGCCTCTCTATGCACCTTAAATGATGCACCTTATCCAGGATCTGTCCATCCTGCCAGCGGGCCCATTGGTGTCCTCTTTGTTGTCTGCAGGTCTTCACATGCATGAAGGCCACTAAATGCAATTTTATCTGTAAACTCTGAGTCTGAGTCGTGACAGATATTGACATTTACTTAAATTGTCTAGCAGAAGCCATTACAAAACATAGTTAATATCTGATATTAAAGTTCTACCAATTGACATTAATAAAATCAGTTTTCAAATTTCAAATCAAATGCTTCGTATTTACCATGTTACATTTTGAGCTTAATCATTTTGATAATGTGCTATAATAAATTTAAAATGATGCTTTCTAAATGCTCACAGTGCACTTTGGAATATATGGATAATTTTCTCAAAGCCCCATGCAAAATCGTTTTTAACACAATGACCATTCGCTAAAAGAGTAACAAGAGCTATGGTATCCAATTAGATGTGCCTTAAACTGTGACGCTAATGGGAGTAAATCTGCAGACTGAAACCAGAATCCTTCGTAATGAGGAAGGGAGCCGCTCAGCCATAAAGCGTTCCACCTCCAGTCAGGATCCCTAAATTAAAGGAACAAATGGTGCATGCTGTAAATTCTTCCCAATTCTCCCGGGCACCCGTGTGCTGACTTGAATCAAGCTCATTTCTGCAGGCAGTCTTCTAATGGTGCCCGAAATGAATTCTGAATTTCAGCTGTTCCACGTGGCAGTGATCTGTAAGCCCGTCTTTGCCTTTGAACTCATCTACAGTGAGTGCGTGACTTTCTTCTCTCTCTTCTGTGTAGACTGTGACTACGGTGAGTACTCAAGTGTTCCCAGTTACTGTCGGGCACTAATTAACACAGCAGAAGACTTGTTAAAGGACTGAACCTTTCAAAAAACGTTTTTCCCCCCACAAGCATGAGGTGTATACATATAAATATTGACATTCTACTTGGAGTACTATAAAAACAAATCAAAAATGAATAAAACATAATAAAAAAGTTCTAGTAACTTTAAAAATGTTTCTCATAAATACCCTAGAATTAATTCATTCTGTGTGAGCATCACAGGAAATCATCCATATCGTACTGGAGCAAGAGCCCTTTCTTTCACTTTTCATGCATTACTTTTCTGAGCATTGGATTTTTAAACACCAGTTTTAAAGTGCAGGTGGTGTTGGCTGAGAGAATGAAGCAGTTTGGGGTGCAGTGGCTTTTTTGGTATTAGAATTTTAGTTCAATTAAATAGTAATTGAACAGGACATGCACATGTGGCTATACCCCCTTGTCTGTTCACTAAGCTTTGTAAATTGTAACTAATTTCACAGAGGCCTGAGCACTGTAATGGTGCCCTAAGTATATGTATCGTTATTCCCACTTCAGTTATTACATCAAGCCTCTAGTATAAAGCTCACAGAATAGCATCGTATCTCTCAGGATATTTCACTTTAATAAACAGCAGGTTAACGGGGATTGTATTTAACTGAGTCTGAAACATAAAATATGAAAGTGTAGTTTTACAGTTTAACGATGCTATCATAGTTTAGCCTCTTAGCAGATGGCCTCTTAGCAGATGGCTTTAGGTGAATTTAATAGTTTACAATTTATGTACACTGAACATTTCCAATAATTCTCTTCTCAAGGCGTCAAGAACAGCTAATTTTCCTGGACCTAAACGTGTCATGTTTTACTTACACACGCTGTTGCTTAAATGTTACATCATGTACTGCCTATTCCTCGTAGATACTAGAGTTTGTGGCTCATGATTTTGAAAGGAAACGCGTATTTAATTTAATGTCCGTTACTCAGGTTCTGTTCCTTAACTCTCTGCTGTCCGTTATGGTGGTTTCTGCTGGCATAGGAGTTACTTTAGACATTCTTGAAAAGACATAACAAGATTTCTTTTTCATGTTGCTTTATTAGACCTTTTTCCAAGAGTTAAACCAATACACTGAAGTCAGGTTTTTTGGTAAAAACCAGTACAAATGCTTCAGTAACACTTTCTATGAATGCCATGCCTATAAGAATGCATTCATAAAGCATTTATAAAAATGGCTATAAATATTTATAAAAAGGCATAACACATTATAGCCATGTTTATAATGCAACATGGATGGTTTAAGCAGCTTTCATCTATAATGCATTATAAATAGCTTCATGATGCAGTACTAAACATCCCTAATTTGTATACCAACCATTATAATGCATTCTGAAGGTATCTATAGTGCATCATAGATGAGAGCCTCATTAGAGCTTATGAAGTATTATAATCAACACTATAATGCTTTGCGACTGTCAATAGAAGATGCCGTAATACTTATACCTACCATTATTTTGCATTATGTAGATATTTATAATGCATTATAGATGTCAGCTTCAAGTGTTACTAGTCTTTCCTGAGAAATTCATGATTTCAATTTAGTGCCGAAGAAATGAGCTATGAGAACCTATATTAACTGTTTCCCCTTCCTTTTTAAATTGTATTTAATATTTGACTCTCTCCATGTTTTGTAATTGAATATTTTTATAACAACTGTATCAAAAGTCTTCTGTAAGGTATGAGGATTAGGAAGCAGATGTTTTGAAGCGAAGGAGATAAAAGATCCCAGTTCAGAGATACACAAATGATGTGTCAAGGGTATAAGGAATACAGTCTTAACATCTAGAAGTGTATGTAATAATACTGAATCTCGATGAACCTGTTACACAGAAAAGAGTGCTATTTCTGAAAATGGTTATAATTGGCCCTTTAATACAATGAATTCAGTAGGAGAACTGGGTGAAACATATATGTTTATGAAAACAGGTTAAATAATGACTTTCATTTGCTTTCCTCTGTGCTTCAATCTGTGTGCAATAAAACATGCTTTTTTTTTCTTAGCTAGTTAGCCTGCAGAGGATAATTCATGAGCACAATGGTATTGCTTTGATTGCTATTGCCGAGGAAGACATGACAAGGAAATAGATCACGGAAAATGGAAGAATATTCTCCTGTGGAATTAAAATGAAACAAAAAAATGCAATCCAATGAAAACATTAGGGCTCCACCAGCTATGGTGCTTGGACCCCTAACAAACAATGAAGTGAAAAAAACTTTTATTGTTTTCCCCAATTTAATAAAGCCTCAATGTAATACTATGAAACCAATTGAGATTACTTTGTCACAATGTTTTTGGTAATACATAAAAAGGAACATTGTTTCATATGTTAATTTACGGTAACATGTAAATGCATTTATGTGACACAGAAGCTAAAATGAATGCAATGCAAAACATATATTTTGCCCTAAGATAGAAAAAGTTATCTCTTATTTTTATTTGGCACATTAAACAGTAACTTAGCAAAACATAAAACATTTCAGTTTTGGCACAGTTGCTACTACATGTGAGTTGGGTATGGTATGAGTCAGATGGTTCTATCAGTTCCCTCTGGTGTAGATGCCAGGAGGTCTGATGCAGTGTTATCTTCCAGTGGTTTAACGGTAATTACAGGCGTCTCTTGTACTTTGGCACCACAGATCTGTTCTGCATAATGTCTCCATATGTTATCTCCTACATCAACAGCAAACCTGAGAGGGCCTATTTTGACTCCAATTTTTCCTCATTGCATCTTTTCAGCTCAGTAGTCTCTTGCAAGAACAACTTGACCTACAATAAAGCCTTTTTTAGTTCTGTTCTTCATATGTTTGAACTGTTTATTTTGGACTTCTCTTCAAACACAAGTGTTCATGAGATCCATGTGAGACTCCTCTTCATGAACATCATTGCTGGTATTTTATGCTTTGTTGCATGTACTGAATTTGAATGCACAAAATGGAATATCCTTCTTGACCAATGACTTTCAGTCACTATTTAATTGTCTATACAACCCTCTCAGCCAAACTGTTTGTGGCTGGATGCTGAAGAATAGAGGTAAAAATCTTCTTGTTGTTCTTCATAAACATTTTTAACTCCTCAGAGATAAATTATAGTCTGTTTCCACTAATGATTTGAATAGGCAGTGCTGCTCTGAAAATTATGATTCTCAGTGCAGCACTTGTCTTTTCAGATCTTGTTGAATTCATGGCGACTACTTCAGGCCATTTAAAATGTGTGTTGACTGTGGAACATCAATATACCCTGGGCCCATGGTAATGAATGCTGCCCCCACAGAGTCAGTATGCTTCTGGTGGGTTGTTCTGGGTCTTAGAATATGCCAATCAGAGTAGTGTTTTGTCATGTCCTCAGTTTGCTTGTTAATGCCAGGCAACCACACAAAACTATGGGTGATCTTCACCATTTTTTGTCTGTCATAATGATGTTGTCCAGGAAACTCTGTGTGCCCCTTGGAGCACCTGCTCTTGGAATAGATGTGATACCAAAGAGACAATGATTGTATTGTCATAATTGTCCCTGTAGATGGTTAAGAATTTCATTAAGTGACTCTTCTATTTCCATTTGAAGGTATACCTGCGCTAGCTTATTCAGTTCAATTCAATTTATTTTTAAATGGTGCCTTTCACAGCAGAATTTGTTGTGAAATTCTGTTTACATTAACAGAAGGCGCTTTACATTAGTGTGTCGTAATACATTTCTACATTTTTTGTGCAGAATAATTCAGAAACAGGGAAAATGAAAGACAAAGAAATTTTCTCCCTCATGCTTGCATTATGGAAAAATGTTTAGGGCCCATAGAACCACATGTGACTGTCATACATGGCTCACATGGGCTGGCTGCTGGTGCTGGAAGGGAGACAGTCGCTGCAGGAGGGACTACGGCCAGATCTAAGCTGGCTGTGTGCTCCGATTCAGCCGGATGTATAAATCCCTCAATCTGCTTAATCTCCACCAAGGTACTAATGTGCCCCTCCAATGCACAAATCCTGTCCTTCAACACCACTATGACTAAAAATTTCTGGCATAAAAAACTATGAGGAACGTCACAAGGTTCATTTTCCCCCTCCTATTAGGAATACAAAAAAGTTCTCTAGATGTGCCAATGGACACTAACTGGCTATATACTGGGTCTACTATCACTTTAAAAATAACAGCAGATACAGTATGTAATTCTCTGTCGATTATGACCTTTTAAATAAAAAAAAACTGCAGCAATGGTTGTGACACACTCACTCCATTCCTGACTTTTCCACTTCCTTTAGAGTAGCTAGTATAAAGCAGGCCTTGAAGAATATCGAAGTACCATTTTCGTTTGTTTTAACCATTCCTTTGAATGCCTTTGAATCCCTTTTTAATACACCTGCTAGAAGTTTGCAAGAAGCTTAGAAAGCACCTCACCAATGTTGCTACTGTTGCTTTTGATGATACAATCAATGTGATTATTGTATGCTAATTGAACTGGGTGTTTCTCAACCAAAAGCATCCAAGCAGTGCTGGGTCTCCACCACATAATATATATAAATTCAGCTGTTTTACCCCTGTATACCACATCCACATTTATTTTACCCTTGGGAAACAACTTTTTCCTTGGTATAGGTTTTGAGCGTCACTGTTATTTTCTGCAGTGGTATTTCCGAAAACAGTTTTCTTTTAATCAGTTGCATTAATCACTGACAAGGCTGACCCTGTGTCTAATTCCATTTTCAATTTCTTTCCTGACACCTCTGGTGTGACCCATGTAATCCTGAAATGTGTTTCTGTAATGTTTTGCAGTTCTAAGCATGATATGTCATCTTTGTCTGAGTCGATGTCATGTTCAGACAAATCCATGTCTTTCTCTGATTTTTTTTGTGGACATTTGTGCTTTTTTTCTTTTGTCTGTTCATTTTTCTCTTTGAACTTGGGGTGCCTTTTGTCTTCTTTACATACCTTCTCATTGTGACCTCTCCTGCGGCATTTTTTGTCTTTGAACCAAAACACATTTGCATTGTGTGAGGTTTTGGCACAATAGTAACACGTTTGTCTTTTTCCTTATTGTGTACTGACATTTTATGCATTGCACATTCAATTTCCTTTTGTTGCAATTCAGAGGCATCCTTAGCTACACTGATACCACTATCTCAATTACACGTGCCAGCATTAAGCCAGGTTCTCAGAGCAATCTCTTTCGAGTGCTTTCATCCCTCATGTCGCATACAAGCCTGTCTCTTATTACATCGGATAGTCCAGCTCTTTATTCACAGTGCTGTCA
Source organism: Gnathonemus echidnorhynchus (assembly GCA_026776725.1). Taxonomy (NCBI): domain Eukaryota; kingdom Metazoa; phylum Chordata; class Actinopteri; order Osteoglossiformes; family Mormyridae; genus Gnathonemus; species Gnathonemus echidnorhynchus. Next base: position 18,365,875 of record JAODJU010000095.1, on the reverse strand, counting down.
TTCGACACAGTTCTGCAACGTACTCAGTTATGCTCTCACCTCTAGACTGGTTCCTATTAAAGGAATCTGAATCTTTTGGCTATGCCCACTGGTTTTGGATTGAAGTCTTTCTGTAAAATATCAACAATATCTTAGAAAAATTTGGTTTTTATGTACTAACAAACTGCATATCAGGCTATAGGTTGGTAGGAGACTTCCTTACTACCATCAGTATTATTAGCTGCACAATAATGTTACACTTTCTCAATATACATGAGCCAGTCTTCACTGGGGCTTTCATATTTGGCAATTTGTACAATTTACCCCAGCATTCTGGATTGGCTCTGTTCAATTTCACTCAGAAGTATGTGACCACTCAGATGCCAATTTCCCTGCTTAGTTTCATCCAGACTAGCCCTCCACATTGTTGTGTTTATGCACTGATAATTATATGTAAATCCCTATACTACCTTGTATACCTGAATGTAATGTATCAGTGCTTGACTGTAGTATATACAAAATAGGTTTTCTATATCCTAAATGTAAACTAGTGCAAATTTTATACAGTGTACAAAGTTTTACAGTACTTTGAATGACTTTACTAAGATGAAGGATTATATATTAAATTTAAAAATCTGTTGTTCATATTAAATTTGCAAACAAAAGCGTTCCAAAAATGTATTTGCTATTGAATTTGACACAAAGGATGGAGCATGCACAAGGAAATAATTATAATCATTATAACCATCCATCCCAAATAAACATCACCTAAGAAATCTTCTTTTACATGTACACAGTTTCTATCAAGCCATGTCAGGACAGCAAGTCACTGTAGCTAACTATGGATGCTAATCAATATTCTTTAGAATCGGAATAGCGGACTGATCTCTCTGTAGACTTATAAACTGAGCTGTACTTAATATATAAACAGCACCATTAATCTTGCCATTTATCTTTGTCTGTACATCCACAAAAAAGAAACAGCAAAACACAAGTGGTACCCTTGTACTCATTTAAAAAAAATTGTGATGTCAAAGAGACAACATCATAATAATTAATGATGACGTCTCCATTAATAGTTTTCCGAAAAGCTACACTGTATATAAAGACTTAAGAAAATCTGAGGCAAAGATACAGAAAACAAACACTGAGGAGATCAAAAAATTTGAACAAAGACAGAAGCATTGGAAAGCAGGGATGGTACAGTAGAAATGGGTGGAAAGTGTAGTGGATAATACACAAACTCCCTGTCTTTGATATTCCATTTATTTATTTGCAGCAAAACGTCATCTCTTTGATGTTGGGAAGATCAAGAGCATTTCCTAGGTATAGGAGACTATACAGCATGGGCACTCACCTATGTTGCACACAGACAATATAAATCACCTGTGGCCTGTTTCACAAAGCAGGATTTCTTGCTTAGTCGGATAACTTGGCGGATTTCTGATAGTCTGGGCTAAATGGACTTCATTTTCATTCACCTACAATTAGCCCAACCTACCTTAAATCCAACAAGTTATCCAGCTAAGCAAGAAATCCTGCTTCTTGAAACAAGACCCTGAACAGTAAGTTTGGCTTTGAAAAGAGCATTGAAATAAATCCCACGCAGTAATTGCAGCGGCTCCACCTGAACACACAGCTTTGCGATGACAGTGCTACACAACTCCTGCCATATTCTGGACACCTTGCTAGACAGCTTGTCTAGCAATGAGGTTAGATAGGTCAGTGTGAGGAGACATGGCACATAACAGTAACAATAATAATGACAATGAACAGCAAACAGCAAATAGTAGTAATAATAACACTGCTAACAACAGCAACAATAATAATACTGCGGGGAGGCTGATGCAGCCTCTACAGTCCTGGTGCACTTGTGAGTGTCCGTTGACAGCAGTGGTGATTGCTGTTATAGAGTCTGACTGTTGCAGGAACAAGATATCTGAGGAAGGGCTCTGTAGAAGAGCACGGGTGGAGCAGCCTGTTGCTGAAAAAGCTGCCTAGGGCACTCGGGGACTCCTGCGGGGGTTGGGAGGTGTTAAGATGGCCTGGAATTTGGCCATCGTCCTCCTCTCACTTGTCACCTACCAGGTGTTAAGGGAGCACCCCGGCGTGGACGCAGCCCGGCGGATCAGTTTCAGCCTCTTCCAATCCAACACAGCAGTGCTACTGCTGGTGCATAACAGATTTCAATTTTTATTTTCACACTAAAGATGAAAATAATAGCTTTACAATATACAGTATACAAGAGTATTTATAACATATGCATAAATGAACTGTGATGTATAAAATAGTTTGCGCACAATAATAGAACAGCACACATATTAGCACAGCTTCTCATGCCATGTCATTGCCATATGTTTACAGACTCTAGAAGGTTTCTTACCCTAAGCTTTGCTCTCACCTTCATATCTTTCTGTCTAATAGTAGAGAAAGATGAGATATGCAAAGACAGAATTTGATTGAAGTTGATCTCACCTGTACAATGACAATAAAGGCATTCTGTCTATGTGTGAAAAATGTGTATTACTATAAACCATATTAGGAAAACAATTTACAAGTAACGATTTAAAACAAACACATCTGAAAAACAGCAAAAATGCAAGAAGCTTAGCTGCATATTATAATACAACTGATATAGCACATTTCATTCCATCCTGCCACTGTACCCTGACAAATTGCTTTGTTTCCATCAGCAGATAACAGTCTCAACTCTGATGGCAAAAGGATTCTGTTCTTAAAACGCATAGTAAAGCTATGCATAAAGAAGGAATGAAGGGCAGAGCCTCTTATGGAACACAAAGATTCTCAACCACACCTCATAATGCTATCATCCATCTCTGTCTCCTCTTGTTTGTTGTTTTTCTGTTTTGTATTATCCTTTGTCCATGAAGTGTGTCCAAAATACTCAGATTTCTATGCCGATGCCTCCTGGAAAATGTTCCTATTCGGAAGGCCGCTTTCCCATGATCCTTGAATTGATAAACACATGCCAAGGCTAGCCAGTCTAATTATAATTGGCCTAAGTATTAGCATTTTATATCATAGACTACAAGCTAATGTTTTGAATAAATACTTTTAAATAGAATTATTTTATATACCAATAACCTGTCCATGCAATCTTTTGACACTTTCATGTCATAATGTTCTGCAGCTTATATAATGAAATTGAATCATTTTATTAAGCACATGTGGACAGAAATACCACACTGCATCAGAAGAGAATGGCACAAAATATTATGATGATTTTATATTCTAAAAATACCTCTCACCACTAATTGGTTTTAAAACTGACAGGACCGGCCTCATTAAGTCATCTTAGAAAACACAAGTTATTGGTTTATTTTCATCCATGACAGAATTGTTCAGCTTCTTGTACCAAACTTCTTATTTGAATTTAAATAATATCTGTTCCAATATGTCCACTGAAGTTTGGAAGAACTGCTTTTAATTATTGCACTGCTTGGATAAGCCACTGTTTGTGTGACTGTGTGTATTGTCCCTGCAATGGATTGGCATCCCATCTATGATCCCTGGCATGTTCCTTATGCTTCCTGGTATAAGCTCCAGGCTTGCACTGGAAAAGCATTTCTGGAAATATTAATAAAAAATGTACTGAATACATGCATACATAAATTGCTGTCTGCGCAGTTTTTTTCCTGGAAATATATTTATTAAACTTCTTCATTGAATACAAACACTTTGACTTGACAAACTGAATATATATTCTTTATCAAACAGTAATTACTTCAGTAGTTACAGTATGACAGCTTTTTACTTGCATGGACTACTCTAGACAAATTAATTTAGCATATGTAGATTGAATAAAGGAATAAGGTACTATTATGTGTTTCCTACATTGTCACTAGCAAGATCAACATTGTTTGCTCACTTTTTAACAGCCACAGAGCCTCTAATCTGTAGCAGCCCAGCCTTAACCAATGCACATAAAACCCCAGTGAAGCAGTATATCATCTGTATACCTGGGAACTATTTGTATCTCATACAGATGTCATCATGAGAAATGCAAGCACACTATTCTGATTTTGTAGACATCAAATTTCTGCAATTCTATGAAGACTATCTTCAAATAAAAGCCTCAAGTTAAAGTGTCTGCCAGATTTCTCAGCTTTTCACTGCATGAATGGCCTCCCAAGCACTTGTAAGGCAACTGCAGGCTGCCAGTACGTTGTTGCAAATCAACCGGATAAACAAGACAAACAAAAAAAAACATCAAACAAATCACAGTGTTATCGACATCCCATCTAATGTATAGCCCAGTCATTCGCTCCGTGGGCCCCCTCCCCATGTCCCTGACAAACAGTTAGAAGATGGATGGATGGATGGATGAATTATATTGTGAATATTTAAGCTGATATAGGATGTTGTGTACTTCCAAAATGGAAATGACACTGTACAAATCAAATGCAAAGCCAGCTTGTTTAGAAAGGAAAACAGAGACATGATTTTAGGAGTGGCCAGTTTGGTTTTTCTCCCCAGCACCTGATAGATACACTTGTTTCTGTGACTAACAAATATACACAGCCAAGAACAGGCAAATTTCAAAAATGAATCCCACTGGATCTGTCTGAAGAGTTTGAGATCTTCCATGATGTTTCTTGAGGCTAACGTAGTGGTCTTTATCTTCATCTCATCTGACCTCTTCCCCCTTAACTGGGTGACTCATACTTGCTGCAAACTACAGATGCATGGTAAGATTTTTCTGGAGACTTCTTTCCTGTCACCACACTCAGCCCAGTCTTATGTAGAATGCTGATATTGCTGAGCACTTTACATTTTCTCCAGTCCCAGTCACTGAGCTCCGTAGGTTTTTTCAACATGATTGCTAATCTCTTTTTTTATTCCCTTACAAGTCTCCTTTTTGCTTGGACACCAGTTTTTAAGGGAAAATCCTTTGTAGGCGATGCCAGGGTGGCATGACGAGCCTTCAGCATTCTGGTTATTGATTCAATGGCACTCACTGAGATGTCCAAAAGTTGAAATTGTTTTCTAACATCTTCATAATCTATGTGTTTTTACCACTGTATCTGCAGCTTCGGTGGAATGTTTTTAGCTTCCATTTCAACACCTTTTTTTCTGATTCAGTGCCTAATCACTGTTCCCTAAAAATAGGATTTGTACCCAGAAAATATGACAATCATTTTAATTCTGCACAGGTAGGGGACAATACTAAAGCAATTTTGCCTTTTTGGTAAAAGTGTAAAATTTCAGTTGCCAGTACAGCAGAAGTTCAGTAGTCATGCAATCAACATAACAGTCTCTACATCCATCTTGTGGAGGGATCTGCAGCCATTCAAGGCAACAGAGGGTCAAGGCTGGGGTTCAGCCTGAATGACGGGATGTCCACCTCTCCAACTGTACTTTTTATTTTATTAGAATAACCTATGCAGTCATACAAAATGGATGTAATATATATTATATATAACATAATTCAAATGACAATGAATACAAAATGAATCCATCTGTCTAGAGCAGGGGACATGATATCTTCTATACATCTTCCATGACTGGCTATCCAGTATAGAGTCACTGTGAGCCAGTCTCAGTGCATGACGCAGGGGGCCCCATAGGCAGGATAGGCGGGGGGCACCCTGGACAGGATGAGGTGGGGGGGCACCCTGGACAACATGGGATGGAAACACACTGGACAGAATGAAGCAGGAAGCACATAAGAATAAAAAGTTAATATTTCTGTTAACGTTGAACCAATGATCAACTGAGCTCAGCACTACACATACATATATATTTTTTTGCATAAAAAAATAATGCTTGGGTTTTTTTGAGAAAAAAAAAATCCATGAATTTCTTGGTCTTGAAAAATGGCATATTTGTCAATACAGCTCTCATAAATCCATTTTGAAAGGTTTAGTCAAGGTTATTAATGGTACATGCACAATAATATTGATCAGACAAAGTCCCTTTAATCAATACAGCACAACGGCGATAAAGTAAGATATAAATAACTACAACAATAATGAGAAGAGTGGTTTACAGCTGAATTAGTAAGTGCTTAATTGATCAATTCTGCATAACCTTTGGGCTAAAAGCCTTTGCCAAAAATGCAAAACTTCAGAGAAGTATTATTAAATAGCCAGGATATTTTGGACCCATTTGTTTTACGATAAATGAATGAACAAACAAATAAAGATAAATAAATAAACTGGAAAGCAACAGTGAAATAAATATCAGCAGTCTTTAATACAGGAATTCTTGTGTCCAAAAAATGTGTGACCATTAAAGAAATACTATACATCTTCATATGGAATTAGAAACAATGTACAATTTTTTATTTACTCACACTGTTGTCCTGAATATGATTATTGTTTTTTTATGCTCAATGGGTATCCCAGAATCAATAATTCCACAAGCTGTTACCTCGCTGTCAGCAAAGCATGAGAAGGTGTTTCATGTGCACTCATGATAATTGTTTCCATCTGCTTAAATCATGATTGATTATTTACACCACACCCGTATGGATTGCTGATTAGCATGGTGTGCATATAAGTTGGGAGGTCTCTCAGAATGTAGAAGCTGTAATTAAATGGGTCCCAGCTGCTGAATGTCATTTTTATCCTAAATTGTAATAGTTTTAAATCACCTCTGTTATCTTCTTTTTCCTGCTGGATCCACCAAAAACAGTAAATTATAAAATATTAAAAGATTTAGGTTTGATTAGTTTGACTTTACACACAATAAAACTTTGTTTTGCATATATTCCTAATGGAAGCCTAAGGCCCTTTCTGGTTTTTAACGATAAAGCAGACATAGTTTATCAGTGGTTTAAGAAATTCTTTTAGTGCAAGAGGGAAATTTATGGTTCTGTCAGTGATGGCAAGTCTTCCAGATCACAGAATTCTCTCTTGCCATATATTGTACTCTGAATTTGTGTCTTGTATCACGATGATGGTAGACACATACCAATGTCAGTAGGAGAGTGACTTAGTGATTGTTCAGTATTACTCTAGGGACATTTGACTTTTTGGCTTGCTGTTTGGGAACATTTTGTCAGGGTGGCCACACCTGGGAAGAATGACTACTCTCTCCAGTATCCTTATTCCTTCCAGGATGGTGAACATCAGCATCTTTAGCTTTTATTTTATTGTAACGTACCTCTAGAACATGTGCTGAAGACATTACTCTGATAGCAAATGTCAAAATTTGTCATGGTCAGCACCCGTCCGCCCCAACCTTTCATGTCTCCTCCCCATTTGGCCAGCAGGTGTCGCTGGCCATCCTGTCATGCCTGTTTTCCAAGTCCATAGTGTGTGTCCCCAGCTCCTCAGACTGCCGCATGTCTCTATGGGCTGAGTGTGTGGCTCTAAACCCTTTAGTCATGAGTTTGAGGCCAGGTGCCTCTGCATTTATTAGATTTTGTTCCCTGGTGTTTCTTTTGTATTAGTTTTCTTGTTCCTAGTTTGTGGTTTGTGTTCTGTTTTGGTTTTTACTTTGTGCCCTTGGTTATGTTTTACCTGTCTTTGTTATTTTCCTAGTGTTAGATTCTGTTTCCTAGTTTCTCTGTTAGTCTCTTAGTTTTATTATTTAGTTTATTATATCCACCTGTTTACCTGCTCCTGCTCTGTTCTCCAGTTAGTCATTGTATGTTGGCCAGATAAGGTTACTCTGAGTATTGTTACTGTATGATGGTACTCTGTTCTGTAATAGGTGTTGTCAAGTTACTCTGTGCTACTCTGCCTGGTTTCCTTTGTGTGTTTAATTTCCCCAATAAACCCCTGCTGTCTCATGGAGCCACAAGTGGATCGTCACATTCCTTTTTCTGCCTGCACCATACCCTGTTGCCATGACAAAATTAGAAGACATCGATATTTATATGGAACAGGGCTGGCTCAAATCAGGCCTTTCTGTTTAACACAATATTCAAACAGTTGACCTTAACTGACTATTTGGATTGAGATAACTAGGGGAGTAATAACCTTTCCTTTTTGCATGTTTAATTAACTTACACATCAAGTGAATGAAGCGCCATGTTATGATGTCATTTTTACTTACTTTTCTCTGGCTCACTCATATGTACCCAAACACCTGAATCATGTTTTCAAAGGTAAATGAGCCACATTGAAAGCTAACATGTACATTAAGCAGCCTATTTACCTTTGCAAGTGCCCCCAATAATGGGCCTGAATTAGAAATTATTTGCCTTGTGCTTGGCTTTAGCCTTGTTATGGCTTTATTGCAGAGAACTGTTTCACAGGATGAAATATTTCACTTCATTTGTTTTTTGTCTAGGTTTACATGAATGCTGAAATTAAGGTGTAGCAATCACCTAATGGCGACAGTAGTTGCAGAATGTGGTTGCCTTGCTATGCAAATTGATCGAAATATTGCAAATAAGATGGCCTTCACGTTTTATGATGCAGAGATATTTCCCATAGTTAGTTCAACAACAACAACAATAATAATAATAATAATAATAATCATCATCATCATCAGCATAATTATAACAATAATAATATAGCCATATAAGAAGAAAGATTTCATCTCCCTATCTTTATAATGTGCAAAATTTAACCAAGACAAGGTTTTACAAGTTACAAAATACTTTGATGTCATTCCCTTTCATAACACTGACATACCTTTCTGCATTTAGATATGATGTATGTGCAGGAAAGAAGATGAAATATGTAATACAAGCCTTTCAGAAACCTCTCTCTTAGAGAGATGTTTTCTGAAGTTTAATAGTTTCATATAATTATGGATGATCTTTCAAAAATTGAATAGAGGGGAAAAAGTCATCCTTAAATAAATATTTTGCATAATTATATCTCACCTACTCAGAGATAGTAAATAGGCTTCATATTACTTCTGGCCACATCTGTGTTAAGGTGTCTCAGATTTGTTATCCAAAGCCAGCTCCTTTCTATGGGGCACACTTTGATATACACAACTTACTAAAAACCGAGCAACATCATTATCTTCGTTTCTTTGCTGCAGGATATGCTTGCTTAATTTTTCATGGGAACCTAGAAGGCTTTCACCTACAACACAAATATCAGTTATCGTTTCATGTTCACACAACATGAAATTGAAATGAATCTCTGTAATGTTGCAGAGTGACTGCTTTACAAGAGAAATGACTTTTTAACTGTGTCTTTATTTTAGGAGATTCCTTTCATATGTTATTCTGTAATTTGTATTAGTGAAACATCTCTGCATGTTCCTGGGCGGAGGCAGGTCTCTGCCTGTTAAAGAGCACAGCCCTTCAGGCCCCACTCTCCTTTAAATAGTCACCTAACCATCCATCTGTCATTTCTTTGGTCACTGGCACTAGAAGCACAGGTCATTTAACAGTTTCTGGCACCCTATCAGTGGGGGTCCGTTTGTTACTGCAGCTTTCAACCCAAAATTATATTTCCTTACATTTCATTTTGTACAGCGAGAAGGCCTGGAAGCCAGTTAATCTCTGACGTGTCCTTAATTCTTACACGCTCTTGCAATAATTATGTTACGATGAGAAGTCACCTGACATGTGGGTCAAAACAGCCATTTTTGGTGTTACAGTTCCCAGAGAGATACAATGTAAAGCATATACTGTAAAGATGTTGCTGTGCAGGGAATGAATATAGCCATAATGAACAAGCTTTTTTGCCTCCCAAGACTGAAGGAGCTTGAAACAATCTCTGATAATGCTTGTAGTCCACTAATCTGAGGATTTACTATGCATTTCTAAATCACAATAAAAAAAAAATAAAAAAATGTCCTTTGTAAGGTTGTCATGGACGTATAGTTCAAATGTGGTCTTTAAAGTATTTTCATGAATTCTCGTGGGCTGTGTTACTGCAGTAACCAGCGGTTACTCTATACATCCAGTCATTAAAACCTTATGGAATCCTTTTCAATGTTGGATGTTTTATAGAAAAATAGCTTGTGAGGACCCAATTGACGGATAAGCAGTATCAAAGCTTGGGCCATATTAAATTTTGATGGAAAATGTCACTGATATATAGACGTAAAAAATGCAGTGTTTGCTTATAAAGATGAATTTTTCAGATTTCTGCTTTATTAACTTTTATTTTATTGCTTTATTAAGCTGTCACAATCAGAAGAGTGTCTGGGTTCTCCCCAGTCATTCTATGTTTTGCCATTAATCAGACTGACATGGCAGAGATTGTTGAGTGTTTACAGACAGCCTGACGTTTGACTTGGCTTGGTAAATGTTTCAGTGTGTTATCTAAGCAGATTTCCTCATTTATTCTGCCCTCATGGGTGCCATTACATACAGTATAGTGACTTCCATGGAACGGCAGGGAGCTTGTCTCAGTTCCACAAATGAGAACAAGCCAACCCTGGTAATTTATATGACTCAATCACTGAGGAGCCAACAAGGTGCTGTGGTATTCTGATTAATTGTAGCCCTCACTTGTTAAGAATGAAGAATATTTGAGAACATTGGAAAATAGGTCTGAGGTAACAAAGGGATGAAGAAGAAAATGTTGACTACTATAGGTATCACATTGTCAGGATCCCAAAGAAGAACATTATACATCACTGCTTCAGCGGCGACCCTATTATATATTTGATATTAAATGCAAAAATACTGTGTACATGACGAACACATCGTTTAGTAAGAGTTGCTCAGGCAGGCATGCAGTGGTGGTTTTAGGCATGGGCGAACGGGGCAGCCGCCCGGGGCGGCATTTTTTCATAACACGTGGGGGGGGGGGGCGGCACACGAACTTGGAGGAAAAAATAATAATCTGTGCCGCTAAGCGGTTTTCTATTATCTATGATACCTGTGCCGCCCCTGCTGATGAAGGAGCCGCACAGAAGCTGAGCGAGCGGGGGGGGCGCAGAGTACAGTTCACCTCTCCCAAATGAAGCGGACAAGGAGGGGGGCTAAATTATGTCAGTGACA
>JAODJU010000095.1:18328558-18353204 GCA_026776725.1 Gnathonemus echidnorhynchus | reverse complement strand
ACTCTAACTACACGCTGTGTAAAGAAGTGCTTCCTCAAATTTGTTTTAAAATGTTCTCCCGCTAATTTCCACTTAGGTCCATGGTTCAGTTCTGTCGCTCGCTCACCCATTGTAGGTGATTTCTGGGTGGACAGGGGTCAGCATGGGCGCTCTGAGCAGTCTGCGGCTATGTGGCCCCATATCCAGCAAGCCGCGATGCACTGTGTGTTCTGACACCTTTCTATCATAGCCAGAATGAACTTTTTCAACAATGTTTGCTACAGTAGCTCTCCTGTGGGATTTGACCAGACGGGCTAGCCTTCGCTACCCATGTGCCTCATGACTTTCTTTGGACGACTTTTGGTAGGTACTGACCAGTGCATACCAGGAACACCCAACAAAGACCTGCCATTCTGGAAATACTCTGACCCAGTCATCTAGGCATCAAAATTTGGCCCTTGTCAAAGTTGTTTGGTTACTCGTAGTTGCCCATTTCTCCTGCCTCCAGTACAATCACTATAACAACTGACTGTTCACTTGCCTAATATATAATGACACTCATAGCAGGTACCATTGCAATGAAATAATCAGCATTAGTCACTTCACCTGACAGTGGATTTAATATTATGGATAATCGGTAAATTATGAAAGGAAATGCAATGTAGCATTTACATTGCATTAGGTATTATAAACAATCTAGAGATGATTTGAGGCATACAGGAGGATGTGTGTGGGTTATATGCAAATGCTATGCCATTTTAAATAAGGGATTTGAAAATCCATGGATTTTGGTATCCACAGGGTGTCTTGGAACCAATCCCCTGTGGAAACCAAGGGGCAACTGTATAGTGAGCTTTTCACATCATCAGTTTCTAAAGCTATTTTAAAATATCATAATACCAATCATACTGACAAAAGAGAAATACATCCCTTTGTCTGTCTAATAGTTCTGCTTAATAGTTTATATTATTGCAATTATACAAGTCTTTTGGTTTTAGGCCATGAAGTAACATTAATATAATGGGAATAGGAGCAGCTTTGGAAGAGGTGTGCTCTTAAGGCTCCAGAATTCTCTTTAAATGCCTAATTAATCAAAATCAGGGCTGCCCATAACGGGTGAGCGAGGGGCACAGTTCCATGGTTTTAAACACTGGAGTGGGGGGCATGAGTGTGTGACCATGGTAGCTGTGCTCAGGGGGGAGGGGAGGGGGAGGGTACTTTTGATCGTCTTTGAGTGGCAGCGATTAAAACCAATGAGTTTATGGAAAAAGAAAATAACAACTATCATGCAACACAGAAGAAACAGGACAAACAAACATATAAAAAAGAAATCATACATGAAACGTATTAATTAAACATTTACAAAGAGTTAATGGAAACGCTAACACAAAAAGGCGACATATGCCTGTAAGTAAATTTATGTTTTATCTTTTCATTCATGTGTTCTTAAGTATGTATTACTAGTAAATTCAGCCTTATGTTTTTTGGGTAAGACTTTCTATGAATGCCATGTCTGTAAGAATCTATGAACACATTCATAATATGTAATAATGCATAAAGCATTATAAACATGGCTAGAAATTTCTGAAAAACTAGCTATGTTTATTACGCATTATGAATGTTTCTTGGAGCTTAATTAAAAAGCACTATAGATACCTTCATAATGCAGTACAAAGCATCCTTAATTCTTGTACTGACCATTATAACGTGTTATCAAGGGATCTATAGGGCATTATAGATGAGAGCTTCATTGGAGCTTGTGAACATAATGCTTTACAACTATAATTATAAATTGCTATATTGGTTCAATTCTTAAACTGACCATTATAAGGCATTGTGTGGGTATCTATAATGTATTGTAGATGACAGCTTCAAGTAAAGGTTAACTTTTTTGCTATATGTTTTCTTGAATGATATGGGAATGTAAATTTTATTTATGTAAAATATGATTAATGTAAGGGATTGGGAAATGAATGACTTACATCAAGGAAGACATGCATCTAGACTCTTTGTTGCTTCGGCACCTTTGTAGTGGAATGAACTTCCCCTAGATGTCCGAACAGCGAGTCATTGGGTGTCTTCAAACGGCGACTAAAAACCGACCTCCTTCAGAAGTACTTGGATTAGCACTTCCAGGATCATACTGTTACTTAAAAAAATTGTATTACTTGCCAATAGAGTTTTTTAGAGTGATAGTATTCTCAGCTGGGTTCTTTTGAACCCGTATCAGAATGTATTCACTTATGCAACTTCTAAGCACCTATGTAAATCACTCTGGCTAAGGGCATCTCCCAAATGCCGTAAATGTAAATGTACATCACTCAAGATCTGCCTTTGTAGGAAACCAAGAGACAATTTAAAAGTTTACTTTGAAAGTTTGCAAATTGGAAAATTATAATCATTAGACATTATTTTCCCTTCTAAGAAAGCTTTAAACATTCTGTGGTGAAAAACACAATTGAAAATAGCAGTTTTGTGTAGGATTCTCCTTTATTGTGAACATACAACAGATTGTGAAACACTGCCTTTCAAATAAATTTGTTTTTGTTAACACAGATCCTGACAAAAATTGCAATTAAATCAATACTACTGTCTTATTTAGAGTTTACCTGTCTGTCTTGATGTGCATAAGATAATTCTTGGTAAGTCTGACTACATTATCCATTATTTATTTGTCTAATCAATAAACTGACAGAAAAGAAAATCATCTGAATAGTGTTCCTTGGTGTACCAGGAATACATTTTATGCTGAAGTGCTTGCAGCCTTTTCTCAAACATTTCTTTCCATTGCCTAAATTTATGTTCACTAGATTAATATAACATATTCATCTTAGACTTCACCTAGTTTTGCAAAATTTCAAGATAAATTGCTTCTTCATTCTGCTGCAGGACATCCCATTTTCTTAAGCTTTTAACCCTTCTTTAATACAGGATTATTACTTTGAAACTCAGTCTTTGAGGCTATCATGTACTGACATCAATGTAAACCACATGAGTATGACTCTACTGGTTACTTTACTGATTTGCACTGGCTTGAAATGGACAGTGATAAACAAATAATCCTACAGTACCCACTGAGGGTTTCAAAGCCTCATTGGTCCCACGAGTACTCAATAATATGACTAGAGTTTAGCATGAAGGCCATATATATTTATAGGAAGCATAAAGGCTTATCCTTAGATACTTTATTTAGCTTTTTCTCCCAATTCTCTGGGATAATTATATCTTGCATTCATAGGAAAATATAATAAAAAGAAACACAGAGAGGAATGTAATAATCCCATAAGCTGTGCTGGATACCTCAATTTAGATAAAGTAGTCGTGTCGTTTTCCATTTAACAAATTAAAGATTTATCATGGTTCCTTTTGCACTTGTCTCTGTGCTGTGAGAAGAACTGAAGGTTAATGAGGATGTTCATTTTTCAGCCGTTCATAAAATGCGTTTTTATGCTCTCAGCTGTGACCTAGTTCATACATTCATAGCAGAACATCATCAGGAGCGGAGGAGAAACAGTGCCAGCTGTAAAACTATCCCTGAGGGACACACAGATGTAATTCACTGTGGTTTGAAGTATTTTTTAGCCCCACTCACAGGATACACAACCCCTTTCTGCTACCATTCAGTGTTTTCAGGCTAAGACAATATGTGTTGGAGACTAAGAAAAATATAATGATCAAAAAATGCATTATCTTTTTAACATTTTTCTAATCCTTTGTCAGCTACCATGTGAAATTAACGTCTCCGCAAAGACATTATGGAAGTTAAACTGCTTATGCCTAATTGTACAAATTATGTTAATACTGCCTGGAAGTCTAACTATAAAAATATACATATACTTATAACAACTGGAGTAGCTTTTGAGTAGCACTGTGGCCTCAGAGCTCTGGGCTTGTTTATTTTCTTCCCCTGGCTTTGTTTATGAAGCTTTTCTGTTCCTTCCATGTTTGGGTGGGTTTCTTGGGATATTTTGGTTTCTGCAGTCTAAAGAGGTGTTTTGGTAAATTGGTTTGTCCCCCTGGACTGTGTATCTGCCTGGGGGGTCGCCAACTGGGATCCCAAGGTGTTTTGTTGTGTGGTTGGTGTGGTAACACGCTGCATCAGTGCATGCTCTCTAACCTGACCTGAGCTGTTTGTCCAATTTGCCTTAAAGGTGTGTTTTCCCCTAGACAGACTGTCAACTTGGTCAGTTGACAGAAGAATAGCAATCAAAATTTTTGTACATCTACTTGAATCTGTGTTTTTATCAGAGGTGGAGAATTCAGGTCCAGAGAGTACAAATCCAGACCAAGATTTAGTTTCAACCAACCAGTTGAGTCACAAAGTACACAAAGCATAATTATATATGCTGCATATACTTCTATTAAAGACTAATTTACTTGTATCGATGTGAATCATATTTAATTATATGCTTTGTAAATTGTATTTTAAAAATGTAAATCTTGTAAATGTCAACGAAATGATCACCCATAATATGGGATTTAAATATAAATATAATATATGGGAATATAAATCTAAACACTGTTAAAACAAGGCCCATCGCTGAGGAGAGGTGAGGCCCAGGGCAAGTCAACTTATTCAAGGCCCCAATAAATAAGCAATTAGCCAGCTAGCTAGTGCCAAACGGTAGGGAGGCAACATAGGTTGCATTAGCCTAGGCTATGCAATCGCATGTCCATGACAGGATTTAAATAAAGAGTATAAGTGTAAGGCATAACACAGTATAGCCATGTTTATTATGCATTATGAAGCTCTATGATGTACTATAGATACAGTACCTTCAAAATGCAGTACAAAGTATTCTTAATTCTTATACAGACAATTATAATGAGTTTTTGAAGGTATCTATGCTGCATTATAGATGAGAGCTTGATTGGAGCTTATGAAGCATTATAATCAACACTATAATGTCTTATGTCAATCAATATAAGATGTATAATTTATATAATAATGTATAATAATGTATAATTTATTATTATTTAGCCTGTCATTATCTTGGGATGTTTCTCTTTTGGTCAGGGCCTCTAATGATGGCTGTCATGCCCCGATCGTCCGCGCCTCCTGTGTGCCACGCCCCCTCGTTAACCCAGTGTGGATTCCCCGTGTTTTACAGCTGTTTCTAATCATTGTCATTAGTCCAGTGTATTTAGTCTGCGTTTCCGTTTGTTTCCCCAGTCCGGTCATTGTAATGTTATGTGTGCTTTAGAGTCTCTCAGCCCCGAAATAAACCCGTTTTTGTTCATATTCACGGCTTCCTTCGCCTGCTTCCCCGTGAGACGTGACAATGGCTCTGTTTCAAACAATGGCCTTGAGCCTACATGAGCCTTTTTTGATGTTTTCTGAGTTAACTCACATGTTTAGTCAGGCTGACACCATTTATTGTTAATAGATTGGGGTTTGCGGTCCCTATAAATATGGGAAACTGGAAGAATCAATTTAAAGAACGGTTGCAGAATAAGAGTAAGACACTTACATGGACCAAAAATACAGAAACTGGATTTCTCATGTCAGATGAGTCAAAATTTGAAATTTCTGGGCCCAAAGGAGATGCTGGGAGGGTGAGTACCTGAGTCGTGTGTGTGTGTGTCCAATTGTTGAGTATGAAAGAGGCAGTAGTAGCTTTGCTGGTGAGACTTGGTGATTTTTACCATATTGTTTTTAGAAGTCTAAAGAGGACTCTTCTCCCAGAGCTGCCTCAGTTCTTCTTGGCCTAAGACCAAAGCGTCCATATTTGCTATAATAAAAACTACTACAAACCCAAATCTTGACAACCTAAAACACACTTCAGAATTCTGCAAGAGCAATCTGGTGAAAATGGAAACTGAAGGACATCTCAGTCAGCCTACCCGGTCTCCAGACCCTAATCCAATATCATCTGTGTGGGATGAAGTAGATAGAAGAATCAAAATGACGCAACCCACAATTACCTTATGTTATGGAATTGCTGAAAAAACATGGAAAGATATGTTGCGATATTTTTTACTGAGACGTGTCAACCAGATGCCTTGTGTTTGTGAAGCTATTATCAAGGAGAATGTTGATTATACTACATAACATTCTGGGAAGGCTTTCGATTAGCTGCTGGAACATTGCTGGTGGGATTTACTGTCATTAGGTTTAGTGTGGTTGTTGCGTGATCAAGAACCTTTCTGTGAGTTTTCGATAAGGCTTATACCAACCAACCAACTGAATGGGCTTCCAAATGTTTCCCTTCCACAATTCATGCACAGTCAGTTGACCAGGGCAGATTTAGCAGGGCAGAAATATGGCAAACTGAATTATTGCAGAGAGGGCATCCTATGATGTAGCCAAGTCACTAACCTCTTCTGTACGGCCACCTGTTCTGCTGCCATTGTTAGTTTTTGGAAATTACATGGCTGTGTGCTTAATTATACATATGTGTCAACAATGGGTGTGACTTCATTAGCCAATTTTTCTGATTAATTGGGGCGTAATCATAATTTTGACTATATAGTGCCTTTGAAGTTTACAGCAATTGTTTATATATTTTATAATAATGTTATATATTCAACTTCAAAATTAGGAAAAGTATATCTAGCTCAATGTTTATAAGACGTTTATTCCACCAAGAAACAATGAATTGTCATATTACCACAATAGCTTTGACAAACATACCAAAAATCATTTTATTAATATATCTGTAGATTACAGTTTTGTCATCTCCCTCCTCTTTGATGCTATACATATGTTTTCAGATACAATAATTCATGTGATAATGTTATTGACTAAAGAATTTTGTTATTTGTTCTAATCTAAGCTATCCAAAAATTATGTTTTAAAACTTTGAAACAAATACATTATTAATTTAGCTCATCAACCACCATTAATTCACTTCAAATATGGGTAATCTTAGTGAAAGAACCACATATGCATTACAGAAGTTTTGCCAAAGTTAATGGAACATTGAAACTTTTCTCTCCCACTGGTTTTACTCATTAAAAGAGGAATAAACATGTTGGTTGAACCTCTACCCCCATGTGTCTTTTTAAAAACTGTTTAACATGTCAGTGTCAGCATTTAATGCTGAAAGAAATTTACAAGATGAGATTTTAACACTTCCTCTCAAATCAATTTACTGGTTAACTTGGTAAGGCAGGAAAAAATACAGACTTCCCAGCACATAGAAGCATATGGAAAAATCTGGGCTGCAATTCTTATGGCTTGCCTGCATTAGTGCTGATAACTGAGCTTTAGATATGCACTCTATGCATTATTATACAGGGCTACTGAATGTTTGTGATTAGCCCACCACATCTGCACACTTATACAGATTAATTTTGCTGTCATGTAACTTTCTACACCTTTATCATATAGGAAAAAAACTTTTGATTTATTATTAACTTGTATCTGATGTGTCTCATTTGTTATAGACCCAGCATAGTACACAGTATGCCCATCAAACTGTAGGGTTTGTATCCTGGGTTTCAGTGGAGCCAGGTTTCAGAACCTTTTGAATAAACTGGATCAATTTAATCGATGGATGATGGACTCGATGTGCTTATGTATAAATTTACATATATAAATAAGTATAATTGCTGTTACAAAACATATCGATATGTTTTGGCATAAGAATAAATACTGTGTAGTTACACTGAGTGCAGCACAACTTGTTAAAGAAAGCACTAGCCAACAATGCATTAGTTACTTTTGCTTCTCCATCTAGAATAAAAGCATGCAGATTTAACACATATAGTTCTCCGTAGTCTCAGGAGTCCTTTCATATGAAGTTAGCAGCAAGTACTAAACACTATACATTATATGTTTTTACATTGGGTGATAAATGGACGTAATCCCTCTGTCAATTACCTTAAAACGAAGCCAACCTTTTCCAACCCATGGTGGAAGTTACTTTTCCGGCCACAAACAGCACTACTGTTTTTAATGCGCACTCATGTTTCTTCTGTGATTGCGTTGTTAAAAAGTGTCATCAGTGCAGTTGAATTTCAAATGTGTTTTTATTTCAAAAACATTGTACTTGACTTTTCCACAAATGGTTAGAGTTATGAAACCATTGCATCTGTTCCATTAAACTCTTCTTTCTGTTCTAACATGACAGATGTGTTTCCATAAAACTTTAGAATCAAGCAAAATCAAGCAACAAAATGTACAGGGTCTATGAAAATAAACTGAATTGTGGATAGACCACTCAAAACCTAGCCAAATACTTTTACAAAATACATTTATAAGAACTTTTCGGAAACACTTTACTTAAAGCACTCATGTATAATGCATAATGGATACCTTAATAATGCATTATAATGCATTCATAAAGTATTACAAACACAGCTCCAACTATTTATAAAAAGGCATAACACATTATAGCCAAATTTATTATGCATTATGAGTGCACTATGAAGCTCTCATCTATATTGCACTATAAATACCTTCATAATCCATTATGATGGCCATTATAGTAGAAGGTATCTATTTTGCATTACAGATGAAAGCATCATAGAGCATTCATAATGCATAATAAACATGGCTATGTGTTATGCCTTTTTGTAACTAGTTATAGCTGTTTTATAGTAGTTTATGAATGCATTATTTTGCATTACAAAGGTTTCTATAATGCATTACGATGACTGCTTTAAGTAAATTTTTGCCTTTTTTTTTCCCTCATTATACACCTGATGTTAAACACCTCAAATTTCTCAAACACTATGCTTCTTGGACACTTTCTTGATACTTTATTCCCTCATTAAACGGAAGCAGAATATATTTTTTTTAAATTAGTACAGTTCATATACGGATTAATTTAATGCAAATTAAAGTGTACAACTATTGAATTAAACACATGTTCATTTTTTTTTTCAAAACAAGTTACTGTACATTATTTGACAGATGTGACAGTGAATAACTGTCACATATTGAATTGACACTTAATACTGGGCTGATTGTTTTCTCAGTGGGGGGGTTTGAATTGATGTAGCTATATATGCAGGATTTCAAATTTAAATCTGTTGTTCCTTACCAGAGATCTTTCCCCTATTTACTGATTGTACATATCTATCTAGTATTTACCAACTACATTTGAGACATTTCCCATTTTGAAAACACGTAATAAAAGTAGTTTGCTGTAAGGCATTACAGTCTATCATAATTCATCAGGTCTGATAAGCTGAAATAAAGGAGAAAAGCCATCATAGAATATTTGTCAACTTGCCATTCATGTCAGCTCAGAAAGGAAGCGTTAATATTTGGAATCCAGAGTTTGATCCATTCATCCATCTTTTCTCGCTGCTTATCTAGTACAAGGTCATGATGGCTGTTACAGAAAGCATGGGACAAAGGGCAGGGGGTGCCTTTCATGGGGTGTCACCATATTGCAGATTTCCATAGATGATTTGTTTTAATATATATCACGTTAAGGATGTTAAGTGTTTTTAGAACGAAATGTATTGTCACCTTGACTCCATAATCAGACTGACAAATATAAGCACTATAGAATGAATAACCATAAGTCTTTTCATCTCATTCAAAGGTGTGAAGTTACAGAGTACAAATACTTCATTACTGCATTTAAATAGTTTTTTTTTCCAGATTTGTGCTTTATTTGAGTATTTTAACTTGTAACTTTTACTTTCACAATGGTGACTTTTTACTCCGATACATTCTGCTCAACCATCGCCCATCACCAATGCTTTGTGCTGGATCCTGCCAAAACACATTCTGGGACATCTCTAGTTTGTCTGTGTTCTGGCACCTATCTGCGCAGATCTGGCAGCTCTCTAGTTAACAAAAACTAAGACAACAACATACAAGAATAAAATTGAATAAACATGTATTTTAATTGAATGTGCACCTTTCATGCAATTTCATACACTTTAATAGTTTAGATTTATTCTTAGAGATACGTAGCATGTTTTCAGCACTGTGTTTTGCATGCGTTCTGGAACGTGTGCCCACCTTATTAAACCCTCCACATTCATATGCCCTTTGTGTACCAGCACCTTCTGTCTGTTACCCAGTTAAACAAAAATACTATTGCATGCAGAGCACCTGAGTAGGGCTGCACAATTCAACGTAAAATATGTGTCATAATTTTTTTCACTCAGAATCGAGGTTATGATTTTCTCTTAAATATATTTCCTTCTTTATTATTATTTTTATCACATCACATATTGTCTTTTAGAGATGGAACAAACAATTTGTAGAGATGCACAATGTCGGTTAACGTACCGAAACTGCCTTCCAGTATTTAACCTTTATCAATATTCAGAGTGGGAAGCACTAGAGCCACTGTTACAGTAACGGTTATTATTGAATTGGATGATTTTCTGTAGTGGAGGTTTTCTTAGGCTAATTCATCTCTTACAAGAGATCTCAAACTAAAGGCCTGTAGCGTACTGATAATTCATTATTTAATCTGGCACATAGGCCTAGATCGATCCTTCGTTTTCCACAGAATAAAAAAATCATCCCACTAATCCAGCAGGTTTAAAAAGTTTCACCAATTTTTCTGAATAAAACCAAAATATGAGACTCAGTTTTACTTATTGTGCTGCATTGTAACTTACAATGCTATATTCAAAACTGCCTCGAGTAAATTTAGGATAGGCCACTTTAGGATAGGTCACTTTTTGTAAGATCAATAGATTTGAATGTATAGTGCTTTTTTAAGTAAGTACTTTTAAAACCAAGGATTTTTTATTTTTATTTTACTTCAGCAGTGTTTTACTGGATTACTTTTACCTGAGTAACATTTTAGTGTGGTATCTTATCTATACTTTTACTTAAGTATGAAAATTGAGTACTTTTTGCGACACCGATCTTAAGTGAAATGTAGGCTGTTTATATAGGAGCAGTTTATAGGGCATGTAATATTGTTGAGGATTTTTGGGATACAAGTTAAGGTTGCAAAAATGTGACTTAAAAAGAGAAGCACTACTATTAGCTGAACATGTGAAGTTCAACCGTCTAGTCAAACATATCAAGCATAACTGTAGATTAAGATACGGCACGTCATATATGTATGGATATGAAGCAATGGTTATCCATCTCCTAAACAAAGCAGATGTTAATTTCAGGCACTTTAACAAATCAGTCATTTGTTTAATGATTTCTTTCATTGACAGTCATTAACTAAGTGGAGCCTATGTGAAGTGGGAAAGAATGTGATCACAAAAATGGCACATGCTGCATTGACTTTTAGGAGGGAATTACACCTGTTATTGTCGAAGTACATTTCCACAGTAGTGCAGTATAGAGATTTGTGAATATAGTGTTTTTTGTGAATATAGTGGACCTGAAAATATGTCCCCAAAAGTAAGGAAGTTTGATGTTCTACCACACTTTGGAACATTTTGGTCCCCAGATGTGATCTCTGCAACCACCCCCCCCCCACACACACATATGTCAACCTAATGAGGCTGTGATTTAATAGTGTTCAACTCCTTCTTATTGCCCCATTTTTCTACCGATTATGGTATTTTGTTTGAGCTCCAGATAATTCGCAAGACAATGCAGTTTACTAGCAGTTTTCTACCTGAATTCCAAATTCAGTCCAAATTCCAAGAAATTACCATCACAGTCTCTGAGGAAACACATTTTTTTCCCTAAAATGCACTTTCTGACATTTCCACCATTTAAATCAATTTGTTCTTGTTCATCTGGACGCCCTCCAGTGGCTCTCGGCTGCCCTGCCAGCTACCATTACCCAGCCACGCTGAATCTTCTAAAGCTAAGCTGTTCAGTTGGGCATCATGCTCCTCTACAATGACTGCTAAATGCAATTCATGTACCCATCAAAACATTGATCCTGGAAGACCACTATCCTGTATCACACAAGCATTTTATCTCACACCCATGTCTCCTAGATTCTGCTTGCTAAAAACGTTATTTCCTCTTTGAGAAATATCCATCAAGTTTAACTGCTTTGCAGACATGATGTATTACTCTGCCTGACTGTGGTAAGGTACAAGGTCTTCCAAGTATGTATTTTGCAGAAATCAAATAGACATCCTGGGTGTTAAATTAACACTGCTGATTTATGCTGTGTAGAGGATTAATACATGTTACCACATGATTGCCATCCAACAATATATACATATGTATTCAGAATAAATGTTGCATGTCTAATTATATTGATTTATGTCTAACTCCTTTGTCTAGGGTCACTTATAATGGAGGAAACTAATTGCAATAATGAATGAGATGTGTTGAAATGGAAACACTATTAACATACAACCAATTTATTGAGTGGCTTAAAAGGTTTACACATAAGTTATTCATAAGTGCCAGGTAATTAAATCACAGGCTTTTCAGCCATATGCCTATATAGCATAACAACAATAACAATGCCCATCCATCCATCTTTTGAGGGCTTATCCAGTGGCTCACAGGGAGTCTGGAGCCCATTGCAGGCACCATTGGGCAGCAAGTTGGAGACCACTCAGAACAGGGTTGCAGTCTATCACAGAATGCACACACTGGCACACTACAGACAATTGAGAGATGCTTATTTGCCTTTATAATGCATTCTTAGAACATTAGCAGCATGTATATATACATTAACAGCTTTAATATACATGAAAACAAGCTTTTTATGACGATTACAATGTTTATTTATGTATATTACAGCTGTCATGTCTTGACAATGTTATGAAGGTATACTTACCTGCTGCTTATGAATGCACTATGCACACATTATAAATGCATTATGAAGGTGCACTGAGTATTCTATGAATGTGTAATGAATGCATTATGAAGGTGTAGTTAATGTAAAGTGTTACTGTACCATCCATCCATCGTTCTTTAACAATGTCGTTGGACTGTGGGAGGAAACCAAGCATCCCAGCAGAAGCCATCATGACTCCAGGGCAGCATGCAAACTCCACACACACTGAACAGGGACACGACTCAAGCCCTCTGGCCTGGACATCTGAAGCAGGAATATGACCAATTGAACCACCATGGCATTCATTCCAACAAATTTTAACTTCACATTTCTCGAGTTCAGAATGTGATTTCTTTTAAAGGACCCCCTAAATAATATCAAATTCAAAGCACCTTATGAAAATTTGTAACCTAAGGAATTACCAAATGTCAAAAGTTTTGCCATATTGAGTAATTTTAAGTGTAGAACAATATTTTATTAATACAAATACATTTTTACCCTTGTTATCAAAGGGATTTATTGTCTAATAATCTTCCTTATCCATTTTGGATTTTCATTCATTGCTTCTTGTGTGATCTCCAGTTCTGTCTTTGAAGTTGTGTTTCCCCTGTTACTTGTGCCCTAGCCTCCCCTTCTTGATCCCCTGTGATCCCATTTGTTTATCTGTTTTTTAATAAACTCCCTTTCATTTGCCCTTATGTCTGCTCCTGCTTCCTTCATTCCGCCCGAAAATGACAGTCATGGCCTGAAATCACAGGAGTCGAGGGCAGGCATTAGGGAAAACAAAAGGGCTTTATTGAACTTAAACAGGAGCTGGGAAACAAAACAGACTATGAGGAGTCAGAGAACAAGAAATAAAAGAGTGGGGAAGGACTGGGGCAGGCACATAGACTTCACATTGATGACAGGACTAGGGAGCAGTGGAATGAGAAGCACTTTTATACACAGCTACATAAGGGAGCAAACAAGAGGCAGTTGGAGTGAGAAACAAACAGGCAGGAACAAGACGTAAGCCAAATGATTCCCAGGCATGGCTCATTAGGGCCATGCCAGTGAGGAAACAAGAGGGTCAGATGGGCAGCGTGTGACAATAGGCATAGTACTGGGTGAAAAAGGATGGAAACGTCTTTGGCAGAAACATCATATTGTCATCATAGTACACCATCTTTATTTGTTACTGTTTAGAGATGGTCTTATTATACTATAATACACCCTGGAAAAAAGACATTTTTTGCAAACAGTACAGTAATTAAAAACAAAATTGAAACATAGCTAATGCTACATGAAGGTAAAACTTAGGAAGCAAATATGGTATAGGCAGTTAAAAACTTTTATTGTAAAGGTTAGTATTTCTGTAAACTCTGCTATTATTCTGTCTGAAGGTCCTATATATGAAATGATTGGAATAACTTACAATTCAAAATTTATACCTTTTGTCTGCTCTGGACCGGAAATTCTCAAGGGTGGTAACAAAAGGCCAGACTTTAGGCAAGGATCTTGGGAGAGGATGAAAAAGGCGTTCATTCCAACCACAAATGAAAGCATCATTCAATGAAATGGCGGGGTTGAGTCCCATGGCTGCAGAAAGGGCAGAGAAGAACAGGTGCCCTGGCAGCCTATTCATCCAACAGTAGCACTGACCCAGGGTGACTGTAACTACTTCGCAAAACATCCTTTGGAAAGATTAAATTTAGTTAGAGTATGATCTGAAGTCATAAAATGTCAATGATGTGCGATGCTCCAGGGAGTATGCGGTGTGCTATTAGTTCTGCTCTTGGCAAGATGGTTGATTCTCACGTCTGTGGCCATGCTGTCTATTCTCCAGTATTGTATTGTGCCCTAGAGAGGGAAGCTCTCATTTCCATATGGTGGTAATTCATCGTTGTATTGAATTTAATGATCTGGGGTCCAGTAGGGGAAGCCTTTATTGATCTTTGGCTCTTTGTTTTAGCCAATGAAGGGACAACCTAAATAAGAGGATTATGCATACACAACATATGGTTCAGCAAAGTGTAAACACCTCTAGGAAGAAATCTACACTTTCTTTTAGAGCACAATACAGTGCATCATATATGATACTGAATAATTTCGTGAACCATTTATTCATGTTGCATTGTTTTCTCTTTTTTAAAATCCCATCTTTCATGTTATATTCAGAGGAGGTAATATATAAAGTAATCATCTGCGACAATATTTGTTCATAAAAATACTAGAGCTGCTTTTTATCAGCAATAAATAAAAACATTGATCACACATTTCCAAAGCTATATGAAACTATAATGAGATTGTTTTTCTGTCCTTTTCCTAATATTTGCTTTTATTCAAAAGGTTAACAATTGAAGAGTTGGTTTGACTTGCCAAAACCTACACTGCAAACATTTTATTAAGAAAAATTGTGTACATTTAAAGTAAATGTGTGTAGTTTAGTATTTTTTACCCCTTACATATTTTTTGCTGTTAGTCAATATACTTAAAAAATAAACTTTGTAAGGTTTTTCTCATACTAAGGTTTATTTAAACCCTAAGGTAACTTAGCAAAATGTTTTAATATTTAAGTTCTCTCAGCAAATTGGTAAGAGACTAAATGTGTCCTCCCTTCCATGCCTGGGACCGTCAAGGACAGACAATGTGCAGCTTCAGAACAGAGCTCTGTTGGCCATTGGCTATTTATTACCATGCAAGCTGCACTGTTCAGCACAGCCACGAAGAGATATTGCTGACTGGGACTGCATTTTGACCAACTGGGTGCCATTTTTAAATTGGTTGTTGTCCAAAAAGCCAAGGAAGAACATGGTTTAAGAGTAAGTCTGAAGGTCCATCATGTCATAATTTCATTATGGAAGCTGTGTAGCTTTTTTGTGATCATCTTGGATTCTTTACTGGTCAAATGAAATGTGCTGTTAGTTTACGGACATAACTGAAATGTACAAATCACTTTAATGTGCAGATTCATATTGCAGTGACCCTTGGATGCATGTTTTCACCAAAGTAGGATGACCATTCACGTAATAACTTGAGGAACATAAATATTGTTTTTTTTTTTGTTATTTCTAAATGCATTTGGATTTCAAGGACCTCTGAACTTCCATTCATCTGTTTATACACATATCTTCTACACAAACATTTTCTTTTGAGACTGCTTGTCAATTAACTTTTTCACTTAGAACAGCCATTTTAGAACTATAATTTGGGTTTCAATTTATTAGTACTTAAAAATATTTTTTTCCTTTTGTTTTTCCTGTTTTCTATTTTTTGTAAACACGTGAATAAAGTAATGATTTTTGTTATAAATCCAAAAATTTGCAGCATTTTTGCTGAATTAAGCAAACATGAGCACTGTACATAATCATTAGTGTCCCCCTATCCAACTGCCATGAAGTTAATATGCATGCATGTTGATTTATGAATCACATGCATTACAGCGAAATGAATTATGTTTCAAGAACACAGAAATACATCCTGCACTTTCAACAAGTGTTTAGTTTGTATCAGTTTTGTTAATGACATAATTTTTATTCGTATGGATGAAAATAATTATTCTGTAGTATATCTTGCAATATTTTGAGAATTTATGGGCTAATGACAATAATAACGAGATGGATATGTGCCTAAAATATTTATGGAAAAAACAAATATTAATATAACCCAATTTTAATAAATGTATTTGAAAAAACATTGCACATTCCAGGTCTGTTCCTCTACTTTGCTGAGTTGTCTAAGGGATAGGAGTTATGACTGCAAGTTGACCTTGCCTATCAGACAAGTGGATCAATGTCATATTGTTGTTTATACAATGGCTTTAAATCTTATAATACATTTATTTTCCACACATACTTTCACTGCAACTTTATAATTCACTACCCATGAAATTTATGCTACTCTTTTCTCCTTGTTAATTTTTTAATATTCAGATCGCATATATCTGCTTTGGAAATGTTATTAATATTTAATATTTAATACATAACATTAACACATGCTTAAAACTTTCTTATTCCATACAAGCAAAGTTGATCCAACTTTGGAGGTCAACAATTTGGTTTGTATATGTGTGGATTATTTACATGATATGCTATATATATATTATCGTATGAAGCATTAACTAGCAGAGGTTATTGCTCTGAGCACACCTGGAGAGTCTACTGTACGAAGTTTTTTCATTCTGTACTCCTGGTTTTTAAGACTGTTTTCCCAGACAGGGATTTGGTGAGCATGGAGCCTATTCCAGAAAGCACTGCATAGTGGCCAGCCTGGATGAGGTGCTAGTCCTAGACACAGACCCTCTTAAACTGCATGCAAACACTGGAAGAAGATAAGGAAGTGTGAGACCACAGTGTTGCATGCCTAGGGAGCATGTCACCATGGATTAGTTTTATTTTTAAAATAGATTATTGTTGTGCTACAGGAAACAGTTTTCATGGAAAAACTCCATGAGAGACTGGGATTTTTATTTGGTGAGTCCCTTTGAAGAGAGTGATGGGAGTAGAGAAAGTATGGGGAAACAGAAAGAAACTTCCATAAAATTAGCATATTAAAATAAGGTTCCTCATGAAGAAGTCTGCCAGTTTAGTAGGAGAGCAGAAGTCATTGGTCTCTATGATAAGTACGAGTCAAAACAAGAGGTGAACTTTCCCCAGGGTTCTATGCAGGTTGCAAGCGCAGATTACTATAATTGGCTGTCCTTTGTGTCTGAAACTTTGCCCCAGCACCTGTTCTGCGTGAGAGAAAACTTCCTGTGTGGAGGACAGTGCATTCTTGTAATCCGCAGAGTTGGAACCACTGGGATTACGAGGCCAGAGGTAAGATGCTGTATTTCTTTAATTATGTTGATTGACACTAATTGCTGCTTGACGCCCTTAGTTTGGGATCTTGCTCAGAGCTCATTAGCAGGACTATGAACCCTGATCTGGTAAATGCAGGAGAAACGTGCAGCCTCTCTATCACTGCTGCATGCACTGTATACATGGTAACTGGAGATGCCTGTTGGCTTTAGTCTTGGGTGGCATGTCAGATCAAAGGTAGTTAGCCTTCAACTGACATACATTTCTTAAATTTCATATATGCAACCCATTCGCAGTGTTTATTCTATGTTTAACCAGTGCAAACTACGCAAATTAGCTATCAGTCACCTCACAGCCAAGTGTCCATAGAATTTCATACTTTCATATCTATAAAGCTATAATTGAGACAAGCTGCTTAGGAGTCCATTAAATACCATGATGCTGATGATAATTAAGAATGGTGGGTTTTTTTTAATAAAACCTTTTTTTCCTGAATTTAGCTTTTTTGAAGTAAGGAAGAGCATTGTTTCTATCTAAAAGGAAAAAAATGTAATACATTTTGAGATTAAAGTTTTACGATTAAAGTTGGAAGAAACTTTCAATATTAAAATCAAACATTTTGAGATTAATGTAAAAATAAACTTTTGAGATCAAAGTAGGAAGTTTTGAGGTAAAAGCTAAATTCTACCAATAGCTTCACCTAGCACAGCGGTTCCCAAAGTGGTGGCTCGCAAAATGATTTGCAGAATATCTCTATAACTATTATGTGATAAATAATTTGACTATAACTGCAGTTGGCCAATCATGATAAATCTGCCAAGGAGCCTCCCAGCAAGGGCATAGATCTGGGTATGGGCGTGTGCTTACCAATATTGTGGGAGATCTGGGAGGGGGGGGGGGGTAGGTGCTGATTTGGTCTCTACCAGTGTTGAAACCAAACCTATGCCCTTGCCCCCCAGTCAGCAAAATATGCTGCCAGGACTTGGTAGCTGGCACTGGAATAAAAGTTGGAGACCACTAATATAAACATGGCAGAAGTCACACGTCTCTGACACTGTAATTTTGGGGTCGGGGGCTGGAAAGTTTGGCAACCCATGTCCTAGCAGTTGTGACACTTCAGTGCATGTGGAATGAACCCAGAAAGGAGCTGGATGTGAGGCATACAGTCCGCATGGTGTCATCATTTAAAATGATTAATCTCCTACAGATACCTCACAGTCACTGGCAAGTTTCTACTATTTTTAACTTTTGACTTTTTTCTTTAAAGTTTATTTCAACTTTAATCTCAAGCTTTTTTCTTTTCTTTTTCTTTTTAGGTGGCCGTAGTTCTCTTCCATATTGAAGCAAGCACTTCACCATGTCTTGTTTTAACATTTCATTCGAGTTGGTTATCAAGGCTTTGAAACTGACAGCGAAGTTATCTGCATTAACGTTGTTTATAATTAGCCACACCTTCAGGCAATATCCTGAATCCTTGTCTATTTTGTCAGTTAGTAGATCAAAGTATCTTTTGATGTTTGCAGTAAGTACTCCTTGATCTTCTTCATCATTTACCTCAACCTCTCCATTTGAAATGTGCTGAGAACCTTTACCTCCTTCTCTAAGACCATGAAATGTCTGTCAGGAAGGGAATGTGAGCTCCTGTCTCATAAGATGCTCCATTTTGACTTTCGCAATAATTTTGCAATGTATAATTCTGACATGCTGTACAGAACATTATAATTCACTAGTATGCAACAATGACACTAACAGGTTTATTGAGAACATGTAAATTATTTAATTAGCTTTAAAAAGCTGTAAGAACTGCACATTGTACTGAGTTTAACTGTACGAAACAAAGAAAACTTTGAATAACTGGTTTGTTGCTTGCTTGATTGATTGAGTGACATTCAAAATACTTCTTCTGTTATGAGCACCCAGAATACACTACACGTCCCTCTTTACCGATGTTTGTGGAAGTATACTTTTATCCTTCAGAGTGTATAAATGCAAATAGGAAGCTTAACTTTTGTAGTGGAGGGAAGCAGCCTGCAGCACTGACTATGCAGCAGGCAATTAACCAGTCAGATGGTGCACTAAGGACGGAAAGCATTTCAAACATTGGCTGGGATCCCAACATTTCTGTCTGTCTGTCTCTCTGTCTGTCTATCTCTGTTTGTTTTTGTTTTTACAGACTTTATGATTGCATCTCTTATGTGACCATGGTGTTTATCAGGAAAGTAGTTTAATGAACTATTCTTTTTCTTCATGGTTGAAGGCTATTGAGCCCTTGCAAGCTGCCAAATTGGCTGTCGTTTAAACCACCCAAAAGCAGTATTTTGTCAAGTGATTTTTAAGGGGATCTATATTTATTGCATTATAGCATTCCACTGCTTAGTGTCCTACTAAAAATTCTAATAAAAACAATTTGCTTTTTACAAACTCTATTTAGCTGAAGCAAAACACGGAATCTCACAAGTTAGCAATTTATAAGTGTAAATGAAATATAAAGACCACATTTCACTTTGTGAAATTAAAATATTAGTGACAATTCCAATGGAGCTGGGCTTCTTTTGTTTATAGTGGCCCTGGCTACTGCTACAAGATGGAGGTTATCTAAAGAGATCGGGGTGTAAGAGTTCAAACACTGACTTTATAATATTCAAAAGAAAAAAATAAATCTGTTGCATTGGAGGAGTCAATGTCACCCTCCCCCTTGAAGCTGAGCCTGGTTCTTAACATGTTTAATTAAAAAAAAAGAAACATATTTGTCCATTATAGTGTAAACAATGCATCAGTCAGAAGCCAACTATGATAGGCTGTGTTACATCTGAAAATGTGGATCTCATTAAGCTACGGGGCGAGTTAAAATGTACTAAACATGCAAATTTTGTTAATACATTTTAAACCCATCAGCTTCTCTGGATATCTTAAAATTCAGTCTAGCCAGGCATTAGATTTTGTAAATTGTACAACTAACCTCCTGAAAGTTCACTAGCTTTAACAACCCCATCTAGACTGAAATAACACTTCAGAGGACAGAACTTTTAAAAACTAATTAAATGTAGTAAACTTCTTGAACAAAGCATGTATAGGTTTTATACTTCACATAAAACCATTTATAAACAATCTGCTTTAGGCTAACCAGTATACAGTAGGCATGGCTGTGTGATATTTGCTCTTGTGAGTTTCTGGGTATTTTCTCCTTTAGGGCTCACAGCATGTATATTCAAAAACAAGGGGACAGTTCATATAATTGGCTAGTTCCAGAGCCATTTCAACTGTGTATCCTATACAGCTTTCCAGGAATAATGGAACAAAGTTCTGTGAAATCAATATATTTTGGAGAACATTGTATTGTGGGCAGCCCTTTGACTGCCCCCCCCCATTCTTACACTTCCTGTGTGGATTTTCTCTGAGTACTTTGGTTTTCTCCCACAGCTCAAGGAAATGCAGTGGGATGATTTGGTGACTCTTAATTATCTGTAGTCTAAGATTGTGTGAATCCCGTCCAGGGTGTTCCTGTACTACCCCAATCCCAAAATCCAGTAATAGTTAGAAAATGGATGGATCTTGCTATTTAAAAAAAAAAAAAATCTATTGCAAAAGTTAGTTAATTATTTTGCTTTCTTAGAATATCAAAGCCACTTTCAGCATACACATTTCAGCCATTTTTTTGAGCTAGCCTTATATAATAGAGCGTTTAATTCTAAGATTGGTGGCTGCTATTTAAGGTAAAATAGACCGGTTTTAGCTTTGACTTCTATTTATCTATGTAATTAACACCAAAAGCTCAATATTGTTGAGTATATTTGGACATTAATCAGTGCTGTTGAACAATTCATGTCAAAAGAAAAAGCACCAGCTTTCAAGATATTGCAAAATCTTCCCTTAATGAAACCAATATCTCTTAAAAATGAAAGAATGGAGCAGTAATAAATGAAACAAACAATGATGGGGAGAGCCAAGAACTGGCCCTTTCTCTACGTGGACCTAAACTAAAATCCGGATTACACCAATCTCACATACAAATATTGCTGTTGGGTTATCTAAGATCTCTGTTGCCCTGTTCCCAATAGCTTTGGTCACCTCTATTAAACTGTGCTTATCCTCGGTGCTGTGCACCTCTAGACTGGCTGGGCATGAAAGGTAGTGTGTGTCTTACACTGATGGAACATTGTGCCACACAATAACCACTAATGGGTGTCAGGGATTGGGCTGTATTGCTCTTAATGGTACTTGTGAGGATTAGTGCACAGACTCACTGCAGGCAATATTGAACAACAAGCGGTGATCCTTGATGGAGGAATCCTGGGTAATATAACATAAGTCCTGATAATGAGCACTTACTAAAATATTACATTACAGTTCATTAATGGTAAGCTTGCATGTTAGTAAATATTCTTTATGATAATAATAAAAGTGTAAGGTATTATAATAAAAGTCTAAAGTTAGTGAAAATATGCAAATTACTAATATTTTCAAGATTATAAAAATTGCAAGAAATGCACCATGAATTCTTTGAAAGCAGTTCTTATACATACCTGTGAAAAATGCAATGATACCATAAACTTGCAATGATTCCTCCAAATTTCTAGAAGACACTGCAGCCTCACAGTTACATTCTGTCATAGTGAAATATTTTGGCAATTTTATCAAGCCCACTGAGACAACTGCAAGCGTGGGACATCAATCAGATTCAATAAAATTTAATTTAACGTGCCACATTTTTACAAACAGGATGTCACAAGTGCTGTACAGTTTACTCTCCAGACTGAAAAAACCTAATTTGCCAATACAAGGAAAAGAAAGGTATTCCTCAAACCCATATGGAGAAAACCTTTGAGTTTGACTCCTAAAAATTATCATCATGAGTTTTTAGATATGCACTGTTCAGTTAACCAAAACCAGCAAACAATGTTATCCAAAAAAGACTCTGAAACCCAGAATTCCATAGCAGCTGTATAAAACAACAAATGTCATCTCCTGATGCTGTAACAGATGGAGCAACAAAATGACACAGTTAATAAAATTAATTTATTTTGATCCACAGATACATACATAGATAAAAACATACATACATATATACAGACATACATGCATGCATGCATACAGAATTGGCTTGGCCATTTCGCATAGGGGGCACTTTCTTGGTGGGCTGGCAAAATTGTTTGGCAAGATGTATCACTTGGCAAAGGTTCATGGGGCTTCTGAGGATGCCAAAGTCCACGGCCGAAATCTATTCCCAGATCAGCCCTACATGCATACAAACATACATATATACAAACATGTGCAATACGATAGAGTGACAATGCTCCTGTAATCTATTCCAGGACACGCAGGAAATAAGACAGGGAACACCCTGGGTGGAATACTTGCATCATCTTATCGGAATTAAACTTACACACATCGTACGGTTAGGGGGACCAGTGTCTCCAATGTGCCCATAGTGTGTGTATGTTCCCTGAGACTGACAACCATCTCATCCAGGGTGTCCGACGCTGATTGGAAGCAGCTCCGTGCACATCCCCCTATGACACGCCTTTTGAGTTGATGGATGTTAGGTATGCCACATCTATGTGTAATGATGACGTGAAGGCATGTCTACAAAAATATGATACGCTCCCATGAGTACAAGTGCAACCCCTTTCAGAAATATAAACAGTAAAATAGGCAACATTTAGGGGCAAATACGTCAAGTAAAGTACCTCTTAATAGAAATAGTAAATGTATAAACTGTTCAGATTTATTTATGATATTGGGTATCTTTGCAAGTATTATTTTATGATTTAAAAAAGGTCAAACAAT
This sequence comes from Gnathonemus echidnorhynchus, assembly GCA_026776725.1. Taxonomy (NCBI): domain Eukaryota; kingdom Metazoa; phylum Chordata; class Actinopteri; order Osteoglossiformes; family Mormyridae; genus Gnathonemus; species Gnathonemus echidnorhynchus. The sequence goes on along the minus strand of JAODJU010000095.1, from coordinate 18,330,025 downwards.
TGTGCATATGTATGCTCATGTTTGTTTATAGAAAATGCTCCAACTAATACTCTCTCATATGATAAAATGGAAGAAGGCCAGAAAAGCTTGTAATTATGCTGAGGTACGATACAAATTCAGCAGATGCTGGTGACAAGTAAAGGGCGATCATGAATATCTGTGAGGAATTGTGAGGCCATCAAATCTGAATTTCTAAACAATGGCAGTTAATTTGATCTTGAGCCAACCACTAAAAATACAGAACAGACATTTTTGTTTTCTTATTTTTGCTATAATTTCAGAAACAGAGCTGAACAATTTATCTTGGATGGATGCTTTTAACGAGTTTGTTTGCCGTACTGGATGTATATGTCATTACCTTGCATGTTTATAGAGGCAGTAGGTTATTTGCTAGAAGAACTGATAAGTAAACATTATTTGGTAAAGCACTGCAGACAGGTGTGTTCATTGTTATTCAGAGGAGGCTCTGGTTTCCTTCAAGACCTCCGGTTATGCCCATAAGAAAGCTCCACTCTCCCCCACCAAGAAACTGGTCATTTTACATGGTTTAAGTCCACTTACTTGGTAGATCCTGTTTGACACATGAATATGAATAATTATATTTTACCTGGTGACATGGTGCTATGCAGATTTTTCCATCTAAAGTAGAAAATTCACTTGCCCCTTATACTTATCTTGACTGTGATACGATCAGATTGCTGTGCACAGTTACCATTAGCACACCACATTTTCCTTGGATGTCTTCCGTTGGAGATGTCTAAAGGGAGACTGCAGGTGCGGTACTTCCAAAAGTGATAAAAGCAGTCATTTTTAATTTGTGAGATTGTGGCAGGTATAGTACCTTTGTGAAGAACTTTGTGGTAATGGGAACCATTCTTATTATTCATATCACTGCCAAGCTCTAGTTGATTGTCATCATGTTTAAAACCAGTGAAAAACATTTACTTCTAAACCTGACATAATAGTGGAAAGAAAATTCCAGGGAGCTTTGTTTTCCACAGAAAATACTAAATTATAACTCTTCATCATTGAATGAATATAATGACCTTAACTTATGTGCTTATTTTTTAAAAACTCATCATAAAATAATAAAAGACACAAAATCATGTGTGACTGAGTATTATACATCATGCAAAAGCAGTTTTGTAACGTAACATTTTAACATGCCAGTTTCTTATTGACAGTTGGCACTATTGAGATGCCTTTCCCTTGTCCAAAACCCCTGTAGTGTTTTATTTGAGCTCATACAAAGATTCATACATCTAGAATACCCTGTTATAAATACTTATGAATCTATATATATGTTTTTAGAAACTAACAAACTGCTTTACTCTCATATCATTTATTACTGGGTAAAAAACAGCAGGCATATTATACAGTGTCACGCCCAGCTCCGTTCGATCCTCGTGTGTGCCACGCCCCCTCATTACCTCCTGTCGACTCCTGATTGTTTCTACCTGTGTCTAG
>JAODJU010000095.1:18317596-18328458 GCA_026776725.1 Gnathonemus echidnorhynchus | reverse complement strand
CATTAAAAACCCACGTTTTGCCCTACGTCCTGGCTCTCTCGCCTGTTTGCCGGCTCGCTCACCTGCTTAACGCAACATACAGGTAATTTTTTTGCATTTTTCCGTGGTTCATTTTGTTAAGTGGCATATAAAAATAATATGAATTCAAAGGAATGTAAAAATGAGCATTTTGTCAAACACAAGAGAAGTGTTTTTAAAAAGGTAGATGGGGTGGTGTCTGGAAAGATGTTGGGTTTTGCTTTGTTGAATGAAATAACGATGAGAAAAATATGGATGAACAAATGGATTGAGCAAGGCCTTGTCCACACATACACGGGTATTTTTTAAAATGTAGCTTTTTCTATGTGTTTTGGCCTTTCATCCACATGGAAATGGCTTTTTAGGTCACAAACAGGGAGAACAGCGTTTTTGGCTTGTAACGTCAAAGTGCGTGTCGTTATCTACTCTGTTTGACGTCAGTGTGTGCGCTGTTCCCTGTTTACCGTAGGTGAGTTTGCTCTTGACAACATGTTTTTAGCATTTTCATGTGGATGGAGATTTTATAAAGCGATGCTTGTATGGATGTGATTTTTTTTTAATAGCGGAGAAGGAAAATACCCGTGTATGTGTGAACAAGGCTTAAGATTGAATAACTGAATGAATGAATGAATGAATGAGTCAATCAATCAATCAATCAATGTGATCTTTAGTGTATGTTCAACATGAAGTAAGTGTATGAATGCACAAAGTATAAGGGTAATTGGCTGTTTGGTAGGTAACTGTTAGAATTCCATTGGCTAATGATCTTTACCCAATACTGGGTAATTTTTGTCTATTTGAAACTTTTATATTAATCTAAGGATGTTTTCATACCGGCACTTTTTACTTCAGTTAAAACAGAGTATGGTTCAGTTTCCCCCTTGCCGCTATTGTGTGACAGTAACTACACCCGGGTGCGGACCAAAACAACCAGACCAAGACCCTTGAGAGGAGGTGGTCTCGGTCCTGTCCCAAACGAATTCTGGAGCAGTTTGTTTGTGGTGTGAGCGTGATTCAACCTCATTCCGACCCAATATCCAGTTGTACTCTGCGAGTTTGAGCTAAACGGCTCCCATACCCAGGTGTGCTTTGCATTTTGTGATGTGGCAAAGCAAGCAACCCAGCAGCAGCAGCTAGGTGGAGAAGGGGAAATGAACCAAGGTCCTTGGTCTAGCAGCGAGGTACGTTGCCTTCTTGAAATCTAGACGGATGACTAGATCTGTCAGCTCCTAAAAACAACTCATAAAAACTGAAGTTTTCAGAATTTTCAGTCCATGGCTGAAGGAAAAAGGATTTGACTGGTTGACTGGCCAGTGCCATGCGAAAGTAAAAAGAACTAGGTAATAATGCATAAAATTCAGAGGTATTCAAATGCATAGCGCAGAACACAGGACCTTCCTCTATTACCTTCCTGCTCCCACCACACGACACATCTGACCAATAAGCAGAATGAACGTTCTCACATGGTTTGTAGTGGCTTGGAATTTTCTGTGTGAAAGCAAACCAAACCGAGGGGAAACGAGTTTACCAAATCATGAACTGATTCGGACCAGAGAACCTGAACTACAGGTGTGAAAACGCTGTTGAGATATACTGTCAGAATAACAATGTAAATGATTGACTCTGAGTGGGTGTAAGTGATAGTTACACATTAAAATCCTGGGAAAATTCTGTTTGAGGGCAAAGAAGCAGAAAGTGTCGGTCTATGGTGTTGAGTATGGAAGCTGGCAGTATTAAATTAATGTGAGCTTTGTGCAGTGCTTTGACATCTACATGAGTTGATAAGCAGTGTGCTAGTTCTGCACATCTCTGGGATGCACATTAACATATGCAGTTGGGACATGTGCGCCACTGCAATACCTCAGAAATGCTAGAAGTGGCAGCTTAATAAGGAGGGACTACCTTTGGAAATCAAAGCACATCTGTTTGTTGCTGATGCGTATATACACAGGGCACCATGGCCAAGCTAGTCTTTTGAGGGGATCAGATGGATCTTTGAATCACAAAAGGGTGGAGGGTATGGACTGAAGCCAGGGTATTGAGGACGTTCCAGCTGTAGAATGCAGTTTGAGTTTAAATAAGGCACCTAAGTAATCTGCATGATTGATTAAGCCAAGACTCTTCAATAAAAGCTGAAATCAAGAGCTGCCCAGTAACAGTGCTAATTCTGCTGGGACACGTCAGCAGCACATTTGGTGGGAATGTTTTTAGGAGCACGTGCAAAATGGAGACTGTCCAAAATGAATGGGAAGATCTTCAAATGCTGAAGAGGTAGTAACTGAGATCCTATGAAAAAAAAACAGAATAGATTGCTTCGATGAAGTGAGCAAAAGCAGGTGAACATTGGAGGAGCTCAGATAGACAGATAATCACTGAGAAAGCTAGGGGGAAGTATCAAGTGAGGAGGACAGACAGTGGGCCTGGAGTAGGGGTGCTGGGGAGGGGTTATAGGAGTGGACAAGGGAGCACTAGGGGTTTAGCCAAGGACTAGATGGTACAGAGAAACTGAGAAGTGGAAAAGCAATACAGGGCAGAGACCACAAATGCAGCTACTGTAGCTGGGTCCTGTGTCATGCCAACCTGTACACCAGAGGAGGTAAGTGGCAAAAGGCTAGGGAAACAACTGCAAAAACACCAAGGACACAACAAAAGCTCCTTGGGCACCATTAGTCAAGGAGATAGTTATGTCTGCCAAGACACTAGTGCAAGAGGCACAACTGCGGAAAGGATTTCGGGCCAAAGTGGAAGCTGCTTGGAGCAGGGAGTGAGGACATGGTGTCTAGCCAAGAAGCAACCACCGTAGACAAACTGGAACCAGCAGGTAATGGTGCTAGAGAAAAAAAACAGTCAATGTACTGCAAAGGGCAGCTGGAGGGGGAGGCCGGGTACTGCAAAGGGCAGCTGGAGGGGGAGGCCGGGTACTGCAAAGGGCAGCTGGAGGGGGAGGCCGGGTACTGCAAAGGGCAGCTGGAGGAGGCAGTAGAAGAAGCACAAGCAGGTTGGGAAGCAAAAACTGTGGCCACCAGAATGTTGGTGATCAAATGGACAGACTCAATCATGAGCAGCAAATCAAGAACAGCAACATCATGCCTAGGAATGGTCACTGGTCAGACCAAAGAGAAATTTATCAAACGGGGGTTTTGTTATTGGAACCTACCGTAATTCATGCCTAATGCATTCCTATCTCATGTAGACTTATTGATTAGTGAATATGGTATAGAGTTACTCTGATTTTCAAGAGTAATATCGTAACATTCTAAAATTCTCTAACTATGTGCAGAGTAAATGTCTGCAAAGGACAAACTTGCATTTTGATTTTTAAGCTCTATGCTACCGGAACATATCTCAAATACTTAACATAAATATTATCTTCTGTTGTATGCGTATTTGTTACTGAAATTCAAACAGCATGATTACACGGTTATAGTGGAACATACAGTACTGCAAGCAGATGTTCCAGTATTTTTTAAAGCTTGTATTTTGATGTATTTATATAACACAGAAATTAGAGGAGAACATTTATCGTCGCTAAATATCTCATGCCCTTACATACATAAATGCATGACTTTTAAAACAAGTTGAGTTTGCTTAATCTTGTCTTAACATGTGATACCAAGTTGCATTAAAGATTCAGAGGGGGAAACTCCAAAGGCAGTATAGAAGTAACCATTCTTACCCAGGGGAAATGTATCTGCTTTCTTAGGTTCCATTGGTGGGTTGGCACAGTATGCTTGACAGGGAACACAACGTGTATCCCCTCAGTACCAAAGCATGCACAATAATCCAGTGAGAAATACCATTAACCTGCTGGGGTGACGCGCAACTAAGAGTTATTTAAAACCTTTACATAGGTGCAGAGGTTAACATAATTTCCCAGTGGACTCACAGAGGCTCAAAGAATTGTCCTGTTCTATGTACCACTGTCCCTCCCCCCAACAAGGATAAAATTCATGTAATCAACAATCATGAACTGCAAGGCCATGGTACCAAAACAGAAACTGGGTTAGACTATGTTTGTATCACATTTTCATATACTTTCTTATCTGGAATATAATAGATATTATTATAAAAGAAATGTTACATTTTGCCATTCTGGTTATGTTAAGTACACAGATTTCAATATTGTAATACTGGATATATCTATGTTGCTTGCCATTTTATTCAGAGTAATGAAGTGAAGCTCAAGTAAAGAAGCTGAATATTAGCCAAGCAGCAGTTATGCTTCGTTTGTTTATGAGCTCATTGGAAAATGTTCCGGCACCAGTTAGACACTTAACTTTCTGACCTATAGATTTTTCTGCAGTTTCACCTTGTATGTGTAAAACAATGACTGAGGTAGTAGCAGGTCCCCATAACCCTGACCAGGATAAGCTGTTGTGAAATGACTGGATGAGTGAATAGTGACATTCATTCAACTGAAGTGTGGCAGTTTATTTACTTTGTGTCTGAGACTGTAAAGCGATGTTTCCATGATTCCATGATCTGTTCATGCGACATCTGACGCTAAAGCATTGATAAATGAAACTGCAGTTCCACTTCTTTCTTACATATCTAAGCAACCTGAATCAACAGAAAATTGTTAGTCCTCAATCAATCTGCAATGATTATAATCATGCAAGGGATTCCTATAGTGTGTTTTTCATGATTAACCCAGAAAGCTTCAATATACTGCTTTCTTTTTTTCCCTTTTTTCCAGCTCATCATAAATTTTACTTTCAGGATTTCTTTTTAAACCACCAGGGAGTTTTGATTTTAGCCCTGATTTCTGCCTCAGTTACATTTTCCCACAGTTGCTTCTTTTTATACTTTTCCAGGTTTCACATTTAACCAAACCAATTATGAAAAATACAAAGCACCATTGTTTTCTAACAAAATTGTGCCTTTCGACCGAAGTACATAATTTAAGGTATTAGGTTATTATGCTGCTCATGTGCTTTCCCTTGGGGCCATCGTTGCGATGCAGTACAGTGGTTTGATTGTCTAGTTTTAAATAAAATAATGTCATTCTGCAGAATGGATGAAGACATGGATGATGTCAGTATCAGGACATGTGTCAAGTTCATGAACAGTTAGCAATGAACCTCTGACGGTCTGGTGTCCAAGGGCATATGTTTGATTGATAGATGGAATTGATATGTAGCTTCCACATCCATCAGTGCTTGAGCAGATATTCATGCATCAACATCTAGCCATCTCTCAAATGAAAAATATGCATGATGACGTGACCTTATATGCACAGTGTCCCCTGCCTTGTGGCCTGTGATTCCCAGGATAGGCTTCAGGTCCTCTTCGATCTGGATACTGGATGGATCTTGGTGCTGGATATGTGGATGGAAGATGGATGGATGGACTGCTATATGGATGGATGGATGGATGGAATAATAGGCGTTAAAAGTGGATATTGCAGTTTAGATTTTGAAATGCCTTAAAAGGTTTTTTTTTTTTAGTTTTTTAAAAGGTTAATTATCTCCATACAACTTAAAAAAACATCATTATAACCATAATGAGCTGGTCAGTGCTTGGGGATGGTTAATTGTTATTTGAATGCCCTGGCAACAAATTGGCACAATCATTTTCATCACCTCACAATTTTCAGAAATGTATTAGCTTTGAGATTTGGCATCCAATACCTCCTATTCTTCATTATTGACAGTCTATCAAACAAGTTACAATTATGACCGTAAAAGATGGAGTTAATGTCACAAAATCTTTTGAACATTCTTTATACATTCCTTTCCATTTCAATATTATGCAGCCCCAAATCATATCTCAGTTTTTTTTAAGTAGTTGACAAGCTTTGAATGACTCTACACATATTATGTCCATCACTCTAAAGGTTTTTTGGCATAATTAAACTTTAAACATTTTTCTTGAACTGTCTATATACATTTCATAGAAGCACTTAAATATTTTATTACAACTAGTAGGAATGGCATTGAAAATGGGTTACTTAGCAACTGCTTCCCGACTTTATAATCCTATCATTGTACAAGAATTTATATTAACAGGTGCATGTATGCAAACTTGTGCAACAATAAAACACCTGACATTTCCTCTTAAGTTATGGATTCATGTAAGTAATCGAAAGGCTCGTGATTAAGTAAAATACATACTTTTGCATCGAGTCAGGTTTTCTTTCATCTTAATGCACTTTGATGTTTTGCCATTGTTTTTTCTTAATAAATTGTACAAAAAGGTCAATGTATGTAAATTAGCTACAATGAAATATAGATGCGTCTATATGTTCTTTTCCCACCTGTCTTTTGGTAGAAGTAAGAGGTGAGCAGCTTCGCTTGTTTTAACCCTGGCAGATTTGCTCGGACATTGCCTAGTCCTGCAGATCTCAGGGGTGTAGGGCTATCAAAACCTCCAGGGAATCTGATCTGGCTGACATCATCATCGTCCAATCAGGACACTTCTCCACAAGACTCAGCACGAGTTTTGGGCTGAAGTGATGCCACTGGCTTGTGCTAGATGTCAATTGACAAAACCAGCCCATGGTCTGAAATGTCAGGCCTTTAAGGATACTGCCAGGGAGGAAGTGCACTCAAATGATTTGCGCTTCTGATATACATATACATCTTTTGTGCACTGTTTTTTTTTTCCTTTCAAATAAATATAATTGAAATTATTAATTTGCAAAATTGTTTGCATATTGATTGAGTTGTGTAGTGTGACTGCTGCATCACAGAATACAACCAGGCTGAGTGTTACATAATATCTTCTGCTTCATTGCTTCATATCTTAGTTCATTATGTGGTGTTTCCCATATGTCCGCACCGTCCCCAGGTGACAGAAGGAAAAGCATATAATAATGAAGCACCATAAATGTGTGTGTGTGTGTGTGTGCATGCGCGTGAATGTCTGCGTTCTATGTTCATAAGCCTATTTATATTTAAACCTGTAGTTTGACCTTTCTACATATTTCCTTTAAACCCATTTCAACACATAAATTTATAAATGTACAAGCAGGCAATTTCTCCAAATGTTTTTTTCTATCCTGTTTCGGATGCTTTTTTTTATATATACGGATCGTTTTCACAGCATCTGCGTTCAGCACACAGCGGCTTAATGTATCAGCACGCTTTAATGCGCTAGCTTCTCTAGAGATAAAAAAGGGGGTGGAGACAAAGGGAATAGCTTTATGTTGCCTACGTCCAAGTGTAAGTGTAATCCAAGTGTAAGCTCTTCAAAGGAATGCTAAAGAAATAGTTCTACTCCTAATCACAAATTAGATGTTCTAATGTAGTATAATTACGAATAAAATTGTGCTAAAGTTAGAACAGCAAATTTGTTTGAGTTACATCAAGGTATAATTAAGCTATAGTCAAGGGTTAGCATTTTGAATATTACAGTATACAGATCCTTATTTTCCAATCATATTCCTAAATTGTGTTTTAAATGTGAGTCACATTGATTGATTTTACTCAATAAAGATCAGCATAAAGTTTTATGTTACCTAATTGCGATTATGCGGACGTGTTTTAGCTTTTAGGACTGTGGGAATGTTGCATGGAAGAGTGCAATAACAGCCCACCAAAAGACACCAAAAGGGAACCTCGCTAATGCAATGGTATGAGTACCTGGGTGTTAAGTGCAACTAATAACAATAACCAGTTGCGCTGTTGTAGGAGAGTGATTTGTAATTAACTGGTTGCCGGTATATTAGTGACGCTGCTGCCGATGTTAAAGTCATCGACGGGGGCGGACCTTCGTGGGCTCTCTTGCCGAACACTGAAATCCATCCTATCCATTCAGTCCCCGAACTGAAAGAGTGAACAGCTGGAATCGGAAATACCCGGTAAGTCATCTTCAGGAAGAGAAACGTATTACTGCATGCTCTTCCACATGTAACTGTAAAATATGTGCTGCATTTAATTGCCTCTAAACTTGTTTAAGAATTTTATATTTTTTTAAATGCAGTTATTGATTAGCGTGTATATATTTTCTTAACTGTAATCGCATATTATCTTCTTCTGTTTTGTCGTCTGTATGCATTTCATATTTAGAATTTTAAGTTTTATCTTTGTAGTTGGATATTACCGAGCACGTGTATATGCCGTGATGGGCATTTATATATATACCCCACGTATATCAAACGTGTATAGTGAACTTACAAGTTTCTATGCTCGTATTGTGAAAGATCCACTGCACATAAAAGCCAAATGATAAATCCGTCCAATTTGTGGCTGCAGCACGAGAGACGGAAACATTTATAACCAAAGCAGAATTGACAAACGGGGATGCTTTTGTGTTCAGTGTGATTACAGAAGCATGCAATATATTTTTCTGAAAATGTACGGTTCATCTTTAGTATTTTAACAGTCCCGTCTGAAGTGAAATGCATCAGAAAATGACCAAATAATCATAAAATAGCACATCGATGTTTACCAGACATTAAATTACTTAAAAGTGCTTTTCAAAGAATTTAATTTCTTTAGTGTATCCTATTCGGATAGTTTATTCCTAAAAAGGTGATTAATCGCATTTTGTGTGAATTCCCTGCCTTCTCTAGGACAACTTCACATTCACAAGATGTGCAGCTTGCAGAATAAAGATAGTTGTCATGAATGCCGGTCTATCAGAAACATACGACGGCAGCATTAACGTCGAGTTAAATGAATTCATATTAAAGATATGCTGTGTGCTCGAGTGAAAAGAACAAGAGAATTGAAGAAATATATAAAATGCCTCGCATAATTTTCCTGCCGAAGCTGACGGGTGGCAGAAGCGCTCTTCCTTCATCCACTGAATGGCTTTTTCGGAAAATCCAGTAGTGTGCAGCGGGAACAAGGACGGAAATGAACAACTGAAGGATAGCGCAAGACTCGTTTGTCAGGGTTATGGTGACCAGAGAGGATTAAACCCTAAAATTTGCGTGTGAAGAAAAGTCAATAAAAAGAAAAGGAGCAAAGTAGAAAAGGTGCACCAGAAAAGAACTGTCAAGACATGGGTATACAATACCTCCTTCTTCTCTTCCTATATTTATACTTTGACCCTTTGAACGTGCATTGTGCAGCAACAGACAAGAAGATTAGAAACGTTCCCAAACGGACTCAGAAGGCGAAGGAGGTGAACAGTACTGCTGTTCCTCCAGCAGCTACACGGAGAGTCGCGCAAATCCAGCCACCAACTACAGGCAATCATGAAACATGCCTTGGTTATTATGACGTGAGCGGACAGTTTGACAAAGAATTTGAATGCAATAACACTGACCACCGTTACTGTTGTGGAAGTTGTTTTCTTCGATTCTGTTGTCAATTTAAAGGGAATCGCTTAGATCAGAGAATTTGTACTAATGACAAGTCGCCAGACTGGATCAAAACTCTTCCCCCTTCCCCAATACCAACAGTTGATCCAAAGATGGTTCAAACGAACACAACAGTCTACATAACCTGTGGGGTAATTACTTTCATCATAGTCTTGGGAGTTTCTGCAAAAGTCGCTTATGATAAATCGACACAACCCCCTCAGGAAATGAATATTCACAGGTAAGCAGGTATTTGCAATTTATACACAGACTGATTCCATCTTTCTTGGTCAACATATGTCTGTCGTCGCCCTTGGCTCCCTTTTCTACTCGGTGTATGTAAATTCTTTCTTAAACGTTTTAGCAAATGTAGGCCTATTAATGCAGACGGCATGCACATGAATCATTTTGCTGGGTGACAGAATTTGACTGCAATACTAAATGTTTTTCATAAGTTTTGCTATAATAAGTCATGCCAATGCTGTGTCATAGCCACAATGAATCACCACTGTTATCAAAGTGTATACCTCAGTACAGTGATATAGAAACCTGGGGGGATATATACCCCCCCCAACCCAATATTTAATTTGACTTCACCTCTCCCCCCTCAAAAAATGGGCCTTTATATTAAACGATTGTCCAATATCAAACTCTCTCCTTGCCCTTGCCTTACAAATGTATCCTTCATTTATCAAACCAGGAATGAAATTCGCCCTAATCAATACTTAAATTTCAAACTTTCTTCAAAGAGGAAATATGTTTATCTTTTAAATGCATATACAGTATTTACAGTAGACATGCTTCTATGTGAAATAAAACTGAACAAACACTGTTTCCAAAGACCAAGAATGATACCTTTCCCTTTGAAGTACTGCATGTGCGGGTGCTTGCTTTAACATGCAAATATATTCAGCTTAACACTGAAAATGGATGCTCATGCTAGAATTAAGGAAAATGATTACACGGTTCATAATATGCATTTATTTGTTTGTTTGTTTATGTATGGTTCTCAAAACACTTCTGTTTCTATATGTCATGACAAAACTGAACACATTTCATGGCTGCAAATAATCTACAGTATAATCATTTTGAAGCTGAAGATGGATACCCTGTGCTTGTAGAACTTAAAATACTTGTACTGTATGCCTTATCTGCACAGTCCAATTTAATCTGTCCTCAGTTTCTTAACATGATTTTTTATTTTTTTTTTAATCCTTTTTTGATTTCAACCATTTTGACCATTTTAGCCAAGTGGGTAAATAATCATGAGTACAAGTTCCAGTACAGATTATATTAATAAATACTATTATAGTTAATATTCATAAAATAGAAAAGACTACGTCTCTACTATGGAGCTATATATGAAGCAAGAGTTGAGATTTTTCATGTTGCTGATGTTACTGAGGAAACATATTAAAAAGTGTAAGAGGAGTTTGATGTTTAGTCTGGGGGAGGCAAAAAAACTGCATCCAGCTTACCATACGTGTTAACGCATGTATCTGCTGCACACATAACCTATTACCTTGGCACCACACACAACCCGCTTGCCCTGCCCCCCCCCCCCCCCCCCCCCCCCCCCCCCCCCCCCCCCCCC
>JAODJU010000095.1:18303203-18317586 GCA_026776725.1 Gnathonemus echidnorhynchus | reverse complement strand
CCCCCTTGCCCCGCCCCCCCCCCCCGCCCCCCCCACTCCAAACTCTGCCAACGTATAAAAGAACACTGACTGATTAACAGTTCAGCACAAACAAAAGACCAAAGTTAACATCATTGGTAGCAGCAAAGCACAGAATAACAATGAGGAAAATGAAATTCCATTTGATTTGTAGGAAAGTAGCTTCATTTTATCTAGATGAAAGTAACCAAAGGGAACCAGTGTAGGAAGGTAAGTAGAATACAGTGGTTGTAAGGTGAGTGAAAAACACAGAAGTGTAGAAGCAACGAAAACAAGCGATCAAAACAGAAAAGCACAACATTTATAGTTTGTGACTTGATTATTATATCTTACTTGAGAACTTCAGTGTACATTACTTCAGTAGATTGTTTAGGAAAGAGTATTTTTGCCTTGTAACATTGTTCAGCTGGACCTACTGTAATAATTTGATCTGAATGTACAATCTGTGTCTCTTACACATAAATATCACATATAATGCATTTTCGTCTTCATAATAAGGATCTACATACATCCCTGCAAGAAGGTAGACCAGCCCTGAACAATACAAACTAGCAGTTAATTTCAAACACTCTAGGTACTTCATGAACTTTCTCTGGATAATACCTTACATTTTACTCTTAGGTCAGATACACTCAATGGACATTTTCAGAAACACAGATAACAAAATTAGTGACATTTTAGCCTACATGTACAGATGCAGATCCCCATCATAACAATATGTATATCACTGAAGTGTTATTTAAAAATGTATAAGAGGAGACAATGAATAACACAGGTTATGACATCACTGATAATGCCAAACCACTTGGTATCGAGCAATAGCCTTTACGGAGCGCTCAATCAATCAATCAATCAATCAATCGATTTCTGGAATTAAAAAAACTCTCAGATTAGTCGTGTTATAATTCTTATTTTTGAGCCATAAGCAAATGATCAGGAATTAATGGCATTAGGTGTATTTTAAATGTTGTCACTTTAGCCACTTAGCCAGTAAAATTATGAATGTTCTCGCAACAAAGTCACATCAAAGTAGGGAACAAATTCAACTAAATTAGAAAGCAGATTTTCAGTTCTTTGAAGTACTTTTGGACTGAACCGTTGCTAATAATTACACTTAATATTTAAAGGTTTGTATGCAATATAGCTTACAATATGCAGTGTAGCTGAATATTCTGCAGTTCTGCACATATTCTAAGGATACATCTGTTAGGAATCACTGCATTGAAACACTGGAACTGCTGAGCACTGCCAGCAAGATTAATCTTAGGTTCCTTCCCACAATTGCCCAGCAAAAACAAATCTGAACATTTTATTGTCACGTACCTTGATTATCAGGCTGGTTGCATCCCTTAAATGTCTTTTGTACATGATATTTCTTGATTTGAGTGAGTATTTGGGCTGTTGTGACAGACCAAAATGCAAAGTGCAGGAAATGGGTGCTTGTGCTTTTCCAAATACTCAGAATTATCCGAAGTACATCGCAGAGCCAGTTTCACAGACTGAGATTGGTTTGGCCATATACTGTTTGACTTATATATTGTTTGACATATACTGTTTATCATATGAATAAATTCAGGGGATACATAATATGTATGCTACAAAAAAGTGATATGTCTTCATTGGAATGCCATTTAATTGTGAATTTACATGCGTAGGTGTAGCATTTAAAATAGCAAATGCAAACTTGGATAATCTTAAAATAATAGGTTACCCAAAATCCCAAATTGATTTGCTCCCTACGAAAGTTAAAGTAGTAGACTGGAATATTAGAAATCAGAATGCCTACCTAAATCTGAGGATATGCTATCAAAATCAATCTCACCAGTCTGGACTGAGAAGGCTGTTAATATGAAATCCTAATATCATACCCGATCTTGTGAAGACGAGGGCTTTGTTTTGGTTATTTTAATAAGATGACAGTGACATTTTTCTAAAGTAGTAGCACTATAACACCATGATTCTCACAATCCAGACAAGACAATTAGAGTAACAAAATTACCAGTTTAAATTGAGGTCGCTGATGTTTCTGCAGTGCTGAGCTTTAGCCTGGCATCTGCAGCAAAAGTAATTTAATTTCCAACTGAAAACCAGAAGCAGAATGAATAAATGTGTTTTGCCTTCATGATGCATGGCTTTTGTGCTTTGTAGTCCCTGAAGGTTTGTTCCATCTGCACTTGGTGTGGCCCTGACAGAAAATATTTTGAAGTTCAGCTCATTTACAACTGTGATTATGATTAACATTTTACTGGCATCTGTTTGAAGAGCTGTCGGAAAAATAAAAATCGTAAAAAGCCCAATGGATTCAACCATTCAAATTTTCTGCCAAGAAGTGTCATGTACAGAACGCTTTATGTATGTGAGTGTGTGTCTGGTTGCGTGAAAAACACAGATATTCTATAATATTTAACAGTTTTTTCACCATTTTTTTCCCTTCATTTTTTGCTGTTTTCAGAGCCCTTGCCGACATTTTAAGGCAACAAGGACCAATTCCAATATCTCAATATGAGCGGGAAAACATCGCAGCAATGGATGGCACGCCCAAAGAAAACACGCCTGTTCGAACGTCTTCAAAAAACCACTACACTCCAGTTCATAAATCAAAATCCAACCATGGTAAGTGTATTTGCAGAGAAAAGGTTAACAAAAAGAGACTGATTTACATTATGGTAATATATTTCTATAACTAGTAATTAACATGTTTGGTGGCAGCATATTGGTTGAGATTCACACTCTTCTTTTTATGCACCCTATGATCCATAAGAAAGTTTTGCCTTTTTTCCATTCTGATGAAATTCAGGCCATCTGAGGTTTAATGTCATAGTACTGTTATGTAAGGAATCTCCACTGGTGAACCATGAAGTGTTGAGTTGCAGGCCAACAACTTCTATTTTGTTCAACACCCTCTAGTAGATTCCCACACATCTGCTCTGACGTGGCCTCTTCATATGATTGTGTACATGCTCATGCTCGCTTTCTTGGCAGCTGCACAACTTGCAAATGCACAGCTTCCAAATATTCTTTTTCACCACCCAGTAATCATCAGATTTGTCCAAGCAAACTGCATATTAAGCTAATTGCATGAAAGCCTGGCCTTCATACCTGGCACATGGCAGGATAACAGGAAACAAGGCCCAAGTGGATATTGTAATTCTCAAACCATGGTGAGGTCTAATGGTGGAAGTATGTGATATTTGTGTGGAATGACTAGACGAGAGGGGAGAGTCATGCTCTCAAGTTATGCAACATTTGATCTCTCCCCAGAGACTGAACATGGCATCATATATTACTTTGTGCAGTTTCCCCTAATTTCTGGTGTGATTCTATAGCGATTACATCAGACAGTATGTAGCTAAGTATTACTTTCTCATTTATGGATTACTTTTGTTTTAACTAATCTATTTATGAATACTTAGGGAAAAATACCTTTCTTATATACGCATGGCATTGAATCAGATTCCACTTAAGGTTAATAATTGGTAACAATCGGTAACCATAGGGCAGTTTATCGTAGTATTGATTATAGTCAGTACACACTGATGTTGTGGGTGCACACTTCATAGAGAATGAGTACAGAACCTCTGAGAGCGGCATGTAATCCAGAGTACTGCACTGGCTTCTGTTCAGGCAGTATGATATTGAACAGACATATAACAGAATAACTTCCCATGTTTCTTTTAGAGATGTTCTTTTGATACAGAATTTATATGAAAAAGTATGCAGCCTGTAAAAATTTTACAATATTCTTCTGACATTCCATTACAGAAAGAACAGCACCAGCGATTAAACAGAATAAGCATAAAGAACAGATACTCTGCAATACCCTCGCACTAACCCACAAATTAATAAAGTATTCATATTTTATTATGCGTAGTCAAAATATCTTATACATCTACAGACATTTCGGAATTTGTCATTTTTATGTATCTTACAATGCAATTACGTTATTGGGACTCTGATGAATCTTAAAGAAAAAGAAACCTTAAAGAAACCTAGGTAAATCATTTAAAGGAGCCTAAATATTTAAATAAACTTAAACTATATAGACTATACTTATTTTTAGTGCATTATTTGCCCATGAAATGTGTTTGTGTTTTTGTGGCAACTAAACTAATCTATGGATGTGAATTTGGATGTGTATTTTTGCCTGGATGTGTAAGTTTGCATTATCAAATCAGAGCATAAACATTTTTTAAATATATTTGTCTATATAAGGCACACCTGTGGGTGGATGCCTGAGTATTGCAGTGATGAATCTGAGTACTGCCACCCACATGCCTGAGTATTGCAGTTATGAATCTGAGTACTGCCTACAGTTCCCTGTGCCTGTTTAGGAATGAAGTGGGCATGGGAAACACACCCCAGTCACCTTTAAAGCCTCACGTCATTATTGCAGTTTTTGTCTGTGACAAATATCTTTGATTCAATGCATTTGCAGATGCTTTTTTCCAAAGTGACATACAGTTGATGCAGCAGGGTCAGCCAAGCCCTGGAGCAACTGGGGTTAGGAGCCCTGCTCAAGGGCCCAATGGCGAATCACCCTGCCAGGCATGGGATTTGAACCGGCAACCCTCCCACCATGGGCAAATTCTATCCTAATGAGCCACACAGTATTGCAAGGTTAAAGTGTCCTACAAGCACTTGGTGAATATGCCCTGAGACTTTCAGATACTTATTTGGGAGATACAAACTGTTGTGCCTTAATGTTTAAAAAGTAGTATAGAACATTTCCTTTGCATAAATTATCAGTTGAGGCATTACCCAAGGTGCATTTTAGAGAACTACTGTTCTGATGAATAATTCATTATTTCTTTGATTGTAAAAAGTAATATAAATTAAAAAGTGGACATAGTGATCTATTTCTAGGTAAGAATGTGTTTATATAAATGAACACTTTCATACCAGTTGATCACTGCCATAGAATCACACTGGTGGGCCGAACTTCACTGGCAAGATCATTGAAAACAGCTTTACATAATTCTGACTTTCATAGGCAGAACTCAGCGAGACTGCAAATGGGAGCTAAAACAATTAACTTAATTTGGAAAAGCTGGAGAAGGGTTTCCTTCCTGAATATGTCTGCTGGAGTTTTTTGCTCTCTGTGTTTTGCATGTTTTGAAATCTTGCTCTGCTTCCAGAAATCAACTTCTATAATATATGTGTGTGTGTGTGTGTGCATGTGTATATATGTATTATTTTTCATTGCTTTAAGATATCAGCTCTGCATGCATAAACATTGGCTGGATTACTAAACTACGATTTAATTAGTTTAATTAAAAGGAATTATGCCAATGGGCATTTTTAGATTATACCTTCTCCTTTTTTGGTGAATCAAATATTGCTCAGTGTTGCATATATTAATAATTTTGTGGATATTAGCTGTGCATGTTTCAAAAGAATGATCATTTGGATTTCACACGAAACAAAGCTTCAGCCTGTGGTTTTTAAGTACTTGCGTATCTCTTTCAAGAACTTGCATAGCTGACCTGGCTACTCGTAATGCTTAGGATGTTTTGTAATAGGACTTGTGTCTTTCTGTGCAGTCTGAAGAGCAGGGATGTAAGCCAATGTCTCTAAAAAAAGGCTCTCTATCTGTTTTTAATGGAGATGGGGGTTGAACAATGAAGAAACATAATTGTATCAAGGCTGTGTCTATTTCTGTTTTCCATTTGCAGCCTTTTTGACATTTTGATGTATGTACTCTCCCTTTATTACCTGTTTATTATCTGTGATTATTACGCTCTTCAACCACAGCAAATCACAAGCATTACTGATAATACAGTATAATGTGGGCATCAAAGCCATTTTTAGGAGAACCTCAGAATGTATAATAAACACATTTGTAACATAGATCTTACTTTTTGACGATTCAAAAGACTCGATTGTGTAAGATTTGCTGAAGTGTTTGGCAGAAAAGGGATCAACTAATATGTAAAAACCCCAATGCATTAGAATTCATAGAATTATATTAATTATGCTTTCTGTTGAAGTAGGGGACATTTGACTTTTTGAACAGAGTTCCATGTAAATAACACAGAATCATTTATACTGGCTTGATAATATAATTATGCTTATTGCTCATGCAGCGCAGGTGTATGTGTGGTCTGTGATATTTTGTGTACTCTTGGTACAGGATGAAATTAAATGTCACACGTGATTTTGACACTTTAACTAAGAGAAACAAAAGATGCTGTGTTTGGAGCAGAAAAACTGGTTTTTAAGACTTTACGCCTTAACTCCACCACTATTTTTTTTCTTTTGCAAGTGTGACCTTCGTAGTATAGTCATGATTCTGGCCTTGCATCAGAGACCATAAATTCTTAATGTGCAGACTTCTCAGCACTAATCTCACTGTGAGTCTGCAGAGATATCAACTGAAGGATGTGTGATCTGTTCTTCTGGAAAGTTTTGAAAAGTGAAGCAGTAGATGTTGGAATCGTGCGTCATGTGTGAACAAAGCATTTTCTGAACTGTGAAAGTGGCCTGAGTCGCGTGTGTTTACGTCAATGGTATTACGGAAATTGCTCTTGGCTGAGATGTTTATCAGTGTTACTTAAGGCCTTTGTGGAAGTTTAACAAGGTAATCTGAGAAAATGTGTAGGCCTGCCGCCTGTATGTGTATTTTCACTCTCTGCTTTTGTGGTTTTGTGATTTTCAGCACATTCAAGCTGCAGTTGAGTTTATGAATTAACAAAAAATTCTTTGTGCTTTTCTATTTATTGCAAAATCAGCCAAAGTAAAGCTACTTACATTATCGGCATAACTAAGAAAGGTGCATGTTGTTAGGAAAACAAGTGCATTATGTATTCATAAAAGATTATAGCTTATAATTAAAAAAATCATAGATCAAATTCTGAGCAGGACTTAATCTATTAGTTAGATAATTATTTATCTATTAGTTTTTAGTTAGAAAAAGTTAATCTATTCAAGGAAATTGCATATAAGTGTATGACATACAGCATGTATCAAAGGGAAACAGAGTAGGGAATGACTATTTTAATTCAGCATAAACATCTTCGGTTTAAAAAAGGAAATCTGGAACATTGCTAGTATTTCATTCATTAGTTCTAAGTCGCAAACAATTTTTAAAGTATCCCAAGGAGAGCAGGCATTGCTTTACAGTGACACTTTACAGCTAAAGTGAAGACCCACTGTGTATGTCTGTGTGATTTTAAATTATAAGCAACTGTATTGTCTATCAGCTGTGATCCAAGTGACAGCTGAGCAGCTTAAAGCCTCTGAGGAAATAGGACGTAGTGCTTCAGATGTAGTGCAGTCTAAAGCAGAGCCCTGTCCCTGATGCTGTGGTGTGTGTTTTTTAGGAGGACACTACACGAAAGAGAGCATCCGCAGTGGAGGCCATGACTTTCACAACTTCATCTCCTCTGGGTTCGTGACATTGGGCCGAGGACACCTTAAAGGTAATGTCTGTCATTTTTGGGTGCTGCAGTTTCTGGCTCCCCCCTCAGAATCCTTTCTTGCTCTCAAAGTAACTTCTATACTGCTGTGCAGAATTTAATTTTTCATGACGCTTCCACTGGTGGAGAAAAACTGCCAGTGTACTACAGAGCAAGGGGTGAGTCCAGGTGGAGCAGGGTCTGAAGACAAATGTGTTCAGTCAGGCTGAACACTGTCCGCCCACATGGCACAATGACTATCTCATCTGTCAGCTGTGTGGTTGATGGCAGACAGATGTGAAAATGGGAAAAGTAGAAGGGGCCAACAGATTCTGATCGAAAGGGCATTTTACGCTGGGGTGTCATCTGCGTTAGGCCTTAACTACACCCATGTGGATATACACAGGTGAAGTCTTCATAAGACGTTAAACAAATTACTATTACCAGCAAGTTAGTATTTCAGTTATCATTGTTAATTGTTTAAATAGCTTATAAAATTATTGTGATTACTATACACTTTTATGAGTTCAGTAATTCGGGCATTATTACAAATGAATAATTGTTTTCCTGCCTACACTCAAATACCATGGATAATCTCCCTTAGTTTTCATCAAACATATCTGCTAGTCTGATTAATTCTAACGCCCTCCTTGATTATCGTTTTTTTTCCGTCTTATTGTGAAACATAGGTTACATGTTCATCAGACAGCTCAGCTGAACACAACAGACTTTATCAGGAGACAGCTTCTCCTACACAAGAAAACAGAGAATTGAATGATGAAATGAATGAGCTTAGAGACAACAAGATTAAAAGTGTTGTCCGAAGTTTTCTAGAGTCTGCAGGCTATCCGTTGGAAGATCTGGAGCATGTGTGTATCGATGCTGTGTTTTGTGTGGAAATTGCTGGTAGTTGCTCAGATTGCAAGAATGAATCGAGTTTTGGGTAGAAGTCCATGACAAAGGCAGAAACACTAAAAGTACGATAAGTAATGTCATTATACACTCATTCTCCCCTACACATCATATGACTTTGGCATAATATGAGTATGAAAAGTTTATAGGAATCCAGATATTCTTTTTTCCTGGCATGGATAAAGAACCTCAGGAAAGCAATTACTTATGCAGTGTAGCTTTTATTCTCTTAGGTCATCTCTGTAGTGTTCCTCTAACATGTGACACCCACTGTGACACCTCAGGGTAAAACAAACTTCTAAGCCTGCATTGACACATACATCAATTTAAGCATGGACTAACCTTGATTTACATGTCAGTGTAAAAGAGCTTTATTTGATGGTGGGTGAAAACTTGCAGCACTTTAAGCAATTAATTACTGTAGGTATAAGAGAACTTGCTGTCCAATTTTTATTTTGTATCCATTTTGAAGTGCTAAATTCTGAAATGATAAAGCATATAATTTAGGATGCAATCACGTTTTGAGGTAAAGTGCAGTTCATGTTCATCTTTAACTTAAAATAATAGGGTCAAAGACATGAAAATTTAAATTGTATCTTTCAGCTACATAATAAAATCAATTATAAAAAATATGTATGATTTAAGGGAGCTCACAGTGTAATTTAAACATTAATGAGAGCTGGCTGGTCAAAGGTTTTTTTTACAAAAAATCATAAAAAAAATCACACACAAACACATTTGCTGGCATTTTTATCTAGAGTGAAATGTATGTGCTGTATCTTAAAGCTATAACATCTCAAATCATTGTAGAGTTTGTGCATTGTCCTCCTAGAAGAACTTTTTATATATAACTGAACAAAACGTTAATATCAAATTTGAATCATTGATAGTAGTTATGAGATGAAGAGATAAGGGGTGGAATAAAGTCTCAAATAGAGAACTTTATTAATTGTATTACATCTTTTAAATATTACTCCTAATTCAGTGGGGTTTAGGTTGGTATGTATATAATTATTATGTACATTACAATTATAATTAGTGTTCTGTGATTGATAAATGTGTGGGTGATGCCACTGAAGCTTGCAGAATCACACAGACAGAGGATTAGGTGGTGTGCCTGTATTTCTGAGTACTCAAAGATTCTGTTTTTAACAAGCGTGACTTGTAAGTGCTGTCATATTAAATTAACTGCTTTTAAAAAAACAAAAGATTTTTAAAAATCGTATTGAAGCACATAATTTTTCAAGTCATCTGAGTTGAGTGGATCCTAGTTGAGTATATCAACACAAGCAAAAGGAATCTTATCTGAAGCTTGGATTAGGGTAAATCAAGAATAGGGAGGGTTGGCTTGAAGTGAAGTTTTTTTGGTTTTATCTGACATAAACTTATGGTCTCATTGATGTCTTAATTCCCCATGTATTACAATCACATTACTACACAATATGAAGAAGCAACTCTGAACTGGACAAGCAGATGGAAGATGGATGGGTGGATGGATGGAGAGTGAAGATTTAAGAATTAGGTTTCCAGAATTTTCAGTCATGTTTATTTTTTAACCCATTACCCTGACCATGAAAAGCAGTTGGAAGATGAATGGATGGATTTATTATTTGAGAGTTGTGGTAATTACTGCATATATATACAGTATATCATTTAGAGAGAAGGGCTGATCATGAAGTGTGATAAACGTGCGTAATTTTCAGATTAATATCTTTGCTTGCACTGAATTCGCTTTTGCTATTCAGTGCTTGCCTTACTGACAGATTAGCATTTTTTTGGCAATACTGCAGCCCTGCCTAGCCGGATTTGTTTTTCAGAAACACTTCATACTCTTTGTCGTCTCGCCTTAAGGTGAGCAATCAAATTTGTCTTGTTGAATTGTTTATTAGTAGATCCCCCTTGTGAAATTTTAGTAGAGTAATGTTTGCAAAATGCATTTCTAATTACGTTAAAATGATTCCACACAGCAGACATTTTTCTAACTGTTTAGTACACAGGTGTGCAAAGCAATATGGGTCACCATTTTAATTAAAGGGAATTATTGGCGGTAAATATCGGCTCATTTTTAATCGTTGGCCAACGCAATCAACAGCATAGTCCAAACATGCTTATATGCTACCATATAGTCTGTGATGTATTATTATAACTAATTTCTAGTCACTGTCACTAAAAACCCACAAATCTACCCCATAAGGCACAGATTGGTTACCAAATAAGTAACCGTTCTTGTCAGGTAATTCCGCTACTGACCCGTGACCTAGTGTATGTAGTGTATGTGTATGAAAATATGGGACGAATGGGAATTCATAATGGAGCCTTTCATGATCCACCTTGAAATATGCGATGCATTCAGTGTTGGTCAATAGAATGACCACAAGGACACTACAGTGAGTCCTGCTGCAACACAACTAATGCATTATTGAAAAACCTCATGTTCAATAATATTGTGTACTAAAATTCACATATCCAATGGGAAAAAAGGAGTCAGTGGAATGCAACTCCAAAACTTAGTAACTTACGCCAAATTAAATGAATTAAATGATAAAACCAGTGAAGCCAGTGGCCAATAATCTAATTATACGCATTTTAATAAGAAATAATAAGAACGCATTAATAAATTATAGGCCTATCATAAATCGCCTAAGTGCACTTAAATCCCACACACAAGTGAATGGGAGAATACACTTAAGTCAAAAAAGTGAGTAGCTGTGAGTTTTTTTTTTTTTTGTTTTACTTAACTCTATGGTAGAATTGACCCCCAAGTAGTTAGCAGCAGATCCTTTAAGTCCTGTAAGTTGCAAGGTGGGGCCTCCATGGATCTGACTTGTTTGTCCAGCCCATCCCACAGATGCTCGATCAGACAGATCTGAGGAATTTGGAGGCCAAATCACCACCTTGAACTTTTTCCTCAAACCATTCCTGAACAATACCTGCAGTATGGCAGGGAGTATTGTCCTGCTGAGAGAGGCCACTGCCATCGGGGAATAACGTTGCCATGAAGGGGTGTATGTGGTCTGCAGCTATGTTTAGGTAGGTGGTATGTGTCAAAGTAACATCCACATGAATGCCAGGACCCAAGGATTCCCAGCAGAACATTACACAAATCATCACCCTGCCTCCATCTGCTTACCTTCTTTCCATCTTGGTGCTATCTCTTCCCCAGGTAAACAGTGTACATGCACCTGGCCTTCTACATGATGTGACTCAAAAACTCATCATACCAGACTTGTTCCGTTGCTCCTTGGTTCAGTCCCGCACTCACATGCCCATTGTAGGTGCTTTCACTCTACCGGTCTGCAGCTGTGCAGCCCCACACACGTCAAGCTGCGATGCACTGTGTGTTCTGACACCTTTATATCATAGCCGGCATTAACCTTTAAGAAATTTGTGCTACAATAGCTCTCTGGGATTGTTTCAGACGGGCTAGCCTTCACTCCCCACATGCATGGATGAGCCTTTGGTGCCCTTGACCCCATCGCCGATTCACCAGGTCGGCCTTCCTTTGTCCACTTTTGGTAGGCACCCCCTAAGACCTGCCGTTTTGGAGATGGTCTTACGCAGTTTTCTAACCATCAAAGTTGCCCAGGTCCTCATAATGGTCGCACGTAACCATAATGATTACCATAATGACAAAGTATTATTTTAATATTTTGTTTGACCGAACATACACTGGGATTAAAATCTTTTATCTGCTCATTAAACGGGATGGTCTGTGACAGAATTCCTTTCAGGTTACATTCATTTCAGGTTACATTCATTTCAGGTTACACGGTGGTGTTATCAGCACTTCAGGTGTTGATGGTTCTGACCTTTTTTTCACCTTGTGACAAGTCATGTTTGATAATTACATGCTGCAAGCACAGACAGTCACCAGTGATAGAGATAATCAAGATAATGATACTGTTATCTTCATCAGAAAACACACAAAAGGGGCTTGGTGTATTAGTAACGCATATATGACTATAAACAAAAGTGAAGCCACTATTGATTATTTAGTTCTCAACCTGGTGGTTAGATAATAATGTTCATTCATGTCAAGTGTCAAAATCCACAACAGAATTCGACTTGCTCGTGTTTCCCCATGCCCATCCTGTATTCTTCCCTGCCTTGTGCCCGTAGCCTCTGGGATAGGCTCTGGACCCTCTGCAACCCTGAATAGGATAAGGGGTTTTGGAAAGTAAAAGGACGGACGGACGGATGGATGGATGTGTTTCCCCTTGATATACATGAACTGTGCAATGCCATGCCGTGGTGAGCAAACCTGGTATGTAGTGTACATCAGCCTCTGAGAGTGCAAACCTGGTATGTAGTGTACATCAGCCTCTGAGAGTGCAAACCTGGTATGTAGTGTACATCAGCCTCTGAGAGTGCAGTCCTTACTTGATTTTCTTGGAACAAATTTGCATATGTCTATTGCAGATGCTCTAGGTTGTACCTAATTTTTGCATAATGGAAATAGTGTCACGTCTTCAGGAGGCTTTCAAGTTCCTCAATCTCAAGAGACTTGGATGCAGTGTGAGACATTCGGCGGTCCAGCGGTAGCATGGAGCATGGCATGGACAGGGCGAATGCTGCGAGGCTTTACACTGTCTGCACTGTCGGCATTATTCAGTGGGGTTTCCTCTAAACAAACTTCTGCTTTTCAATCCACTGTGATAAAACCTTTTCTCCCAAAGAAGCTTAATACACCATCTAATACACATTTGACACATTTTTCTCACTATTAGGAGTCAGTAATCTTTATTTTATCTTTTGTGCTTTTTACAGCAAAGCCTTGAGAAACATTGCCGTACTGTGTATTTGGAACAATTTTATAGACCAAAACTGATGTATATTGAAGTAAATGCTTACAGAAAATGCAGCTTTTGGTACAGTGTTGTGAGCCCTTTTCTCCATTCCCTCTGTTTCTAATGAAGTGTTTATATGCTGTGGGAAAGGCCTGTACAGCTGTGAGCACTGCTACCAGATGAGCTTCCTCATTCATTCCCAGTATTTTATGCCTGAAAGTGCAGATGATTGCCGTATCTATGAAGAAGATCCATATGCAGACCTCATCCCCATTTTTAAGCACTGGGAAAAACAGCACTTTCTTTTTCGTGTCAATATAACTGTTGGTTTTTGAAGCTGGTTACCTTCGATGGAATAAAGAAAATAGGTGCGCAATAGGAATTCTGTCTGCCACTGTGCAACTTGTCTATTAAAACAGCATGCTAATTCAGGTAATTAGTGACCCTTCATAAATCTTTCCTGGGGAGTCATTTGGATTTAAGGAGAAATAATACCTGCCTTACTTTGCTTTCTTCTCCTTGTGTATTCTTCTTCTTCCAAATCTATTTGAATATGAAATGGCAAATGTGGAGTCATGCAGACATCATTATATGCAGTAATTATGAAGCTCCATATTCATTATGATTATGGGTTCATTAAAAATGTTTTATAGAGTGACATCAAGGCCAAGCCTAATTCTTATTTTTGTAAATTGTTACATTTTAAAATATGGAAGAACAATGTATTATGTTTTAGGTGCTTACTATAGCACCTAAAAGCATGATTGCAGGTTATGTGAAAGTTTGTTTTATGGCAGGATTAATCTCAAATACAAATTAGCATTCTCACTGACTATTAACTTCCACATTAATATACTGCATAGGTGATATTTCAAAATAAATGTTCTTTTAAAGTAAAGCAGGATTGTAGATTTACTTCAGCATTAAGAAACACCTTATTTAGGGAGTTTTGTGTTTCCTCAAGGCTAGAGAAATAGTTAACATTTTTTCATAGAGCACCATGGGATCTCTCTGCAGTAAAAGTATATTACCCAATCAAATGTCCTGTTATTAATAAGGAAACAAAATTAATCTTGAAAAACTGTTAAAGTAATGGATAGATGCAAATAGGCATTGCCAGATTTTTTGTTGGGAGTGATGGGGAATATGGCCGCAACAGCATATAACTATACAGTGGTACCTCAATTCTCGAACTTTAATCCGTTCCGGACTCCAGATCGAATCCTAAAAAGTTCGAGTTCTGATCGAATTTTTCCCATAAGAAATAATGGA
>JAODJU010000095.1:18253032-18303103 GCA_026776725.1 Gnathonemus echidnorhynchus | reverse complement strand
TTCTAGGTCAAACTGGTTTGTTCGACTTTCAAGAAATTCGAGTTCTAGTGAGTTCGAGAACCGAGGTACCACTGTATGTACTTTATTAAACCAGCATTAGTTCTGTTTCAATTTTAATAAACAAAAAAATGTAATCAAGCGCATATTTAATGAAGAATTAACATTGTTACACAAAACTGGCAATTACCTTTGGAAGCTGTGATCTGAGGCTGTCATTGGTAATCTACGGGGAAAATATTACTGAGTGATATTTTAATAATTTATTTTGGAAATTAAGGAAGACAGTATCAATAGGTAGCAATATGGTTTCAAACCTCCTGGGCGATGAGTGATGATTCCTGACATATGTTCTGTCTGTGAAGTCTGCAGTTTCCTCTCCAAATTAAAAAAAATCATAGTTTACATTTATTGGGTTCTCTGAATTGTCTCTTATTTGTGGTTATTAGTGACTGGCAAGTGTGGAACAAACATGGTTTGAAATACAATGTCTATGTACTTGTAAAGAAAAAAGTATTATGGTTTGAAATTTATTCACCATTTTACAGGGTGTTTTCTGCTAGTTTCTCATTTACTACTAACTTTAATTAAATAAAATTTATTTTTGATTGACAGAAAACAGAAAAGTAATCTTAGAAAACTGTGTCAGCAAGTAATATTATTCACACTGCATTGATATCCCAGTTTAGAGCTAGATATGTTTACTACAGGATGTGAAAGTGGGTTGTTCACAGCTGGGATGATTCTGTCACCTGCATGTAATCCTTTACTAAGAGGAATTCAAAGAGCACATCCACAGAAATGATTTTGGTGATTTCAGCGGAAATTGGTGCCGGGTTAAGAATAAGCAAAGGAAGCTGGTGACTGAAGTCGAACGAACAGACAAATAAAATGCATTTTAAGCAAAAATTCTATTAACATTTTTCTATGCAACTGTATCAGTAATATCTTTAATTTTGACATGCTGAAAGTGAGTAATGTAATCTCAACATTCATTTTTTGACATAAACAATAGTTGCTCTGCTTGCATATCCCACGGCTACGGTTGATCAGCGGTCCTTGTCAAGGTGATTCGATCCCATCTATTTCTCCTTAGAGCCAGTATGTGAAATAAAAGCACTTTCTGAAATCCCCCATTTATGCTGAAGTACCTGCAACTGTACGCTGAAGTGCTTCTGTTCGGTGTACAGACAGAAAATTTCACTAAAAAGACTCTAGTGTGCTTTTCAGGCAAACTCATTAGTATTCTGCTGCTCAGATCTTCATCTTTTCAATGAATGCCTCCAAAAAAGATCATTTTCCTTGTCTCATTCACTTCCCCTCTTTAATGTGTACATATTTCTGCTTCTGAATATTTCTCTGAGCAGAAAAGTACACCATTGAAAGCTGGACTATGCTGGGCTTCATCAATGGAGAGTGGCGCTTTTTGACTTTGCTTAGATCTGTGTGATTGTGATGTACAGTTTACCTTTTAATTATGCAAAGACTGGCATAATTCAATGGTGTATGGCCATCTGTTCGCAGAATACTAAGTGAAAAACTCGGTAAGTTTACAGTTTTATATGACCTTGAATTGCACTAGCTCATTTGCTTAAGTGTAATTTGAAGGCTTTTTAGTTATGGTAAAACACGTTGACTTACAGAGCCTCCACTAACTTTCATAAGTCTTTAAAGATGTTTTTGCTTCATCTACTTAAATGAATTTATAATCCCGCCTCCCATATCATGAGGGCTCAGTGACTAGCACTGTCGCCTTGTGCCTCCCTAGGGTTAGCTGTTTAAACTCCCCCCCCCTTCTTCCAGTATGTGGAGTTTGCATTTTCTTCCTGTGTCATATATTCAGGTCAGATACCCATTAGGGTAACTGACTTTCAAATTTGCCCATAGAGTATGTGTGGGTTTTAACCCTTCCATGTGCTGGCCTGCAGGCTGCCCCCTGACTTATGCCCTATGCTGCCTGGGATAGGCTCCAGGCCCCCTGTGACCCTAAGCAGCATAAGCAAAAATTCTGCATGTTTACATTGTCTAGCTTGCATTTATGTAACAATATGCTGTTAGAATGACAACAATTTATTGCCTTAATGCCCCATGACCTCCTACCCCCATCAGTTCCCTAATCCTCACCCAATCTCTAGCTCTAGCCCCCCCAATCACCAGGCTTTTTCATACCATCATATGTTATATTGCAGTTGGGTCATTGTGGGGTTTCCTTCAGGTACAGTTACCAAATTGCCCATAGGTGTACATGTTAATGTGTATGGTGTGTGAGTGTGCCTGTGAGGGGTTGATGGCCCATCCTGGGTTGTTCCCTGTCTTGCGCCCAAAGCTTCTGGGATAGGCTCCGGACCCCCCGCCACCCTGAGAAAGATAAGTGGTTTCAGGACAATGGATAGTTGGTGGGAGGACAAGTAATTACAATATTTACAAACAGTTGACAATAATAATTACAAGTTGCACATCCACCAGAAGGTGGTACGAATGTGGTTTAACAACATGACACAGGTGAAAAAGACAGTGTCATATGTTTTGTGAAACAAATGCACAGCGATTGACAAAACATTTAAGAGTGTACAGACTTTGCGAAATCCTACACAATCTACAAGATAACGCACACAACCCGAACCCGGGAAAAACAGAATTACAATGCAAAAAAAAAACAGTCCCAGAAGTACAGCTATCAGTTGTTCTGCAATGGGCCTCATACTTCTACTTAAAACAGCATCCTCATTTTAGGCCACCAATCATCTTCTGTGTTGGAGGCTCTTCCGGGTTCCACGTGCAAGTCTGTTGGTCACATCCTTTTGAGAGGGGGAACCCATCCACACCGAAAATATCACCATAATATGCCCAGACCACTCGACAGACTCACCACTCCAAAAACATCTTTATTAAAAGTCCAGCTTGTTGTAATCAGGTTCTCCAGATTTTCACTGAGTGTCTGATAATAAATTTCACCAAACGGCAAATGGATTGGAGGGGGGTACCATGAATTTCGCTGATGGATTGTTTCTGATAAATTTCACCAGACTGTGACGAAACAGAATTATAATCATATTCAGAAATCTCATACGTGACCTCTCCCAATTATTTTGTGAAGTAATAACAAGATCCACCAAATATTTCTTGACTAATCACATTCACAAGGTCAAGTATCATCCGCAGTTGCCTTAACCTTTGCTAAGCGACATTTCTTAGTTTTTGGGGCGATTTGTTTTATAGCCTTTTTTTTTTTTCCCTCCCTTTCTTGTTTTATAGCCTTAACAGCCGACAATATTACATTAAATGGCAGTTTGAGGGGGAAAATAGCCAGCGATGAGAAAAGAAGACAAAAATTCCAACATTGAGATGGAAAGAAACCAAAGCTGTCTGTCTTCTGCAAATCAGAAAGAAGCATGTAAGCACTGTTAGGGTGAAAACTAAGAGCGAATTAGTGGTCTTGCACAGGGTCGGCCTGTTTCAGTGTCACGTCTGTGTGCTGATGCTCCCCAGCCTTGCAGCCAGTGTTTGCCTCAGGCACTGCAGCAGCCTGCCAGGAAGGAGAACAAAAGAATCAAATGGAGGGTCAGTACTGATATCGAAATGTGATATTGAAATATTCACAGCCAGATAAAATGCGGTTATGAAAACTCAGGGCAGCAACTGGGTGGCAAGTTTTTATTACTACGATTCTGGCCAAATTCTGGCTTTACTTCTCACAGCTTTGGAAAGGAAAATCAACCACTGAGGGAAAAATATGGATGCTAGTTTGAAACTATCCGCACATGGATTTAAACTGACCTTTTGACTATGTCTTAACTGATCCTTTATACTTTCGGTTCGTTCCTCAGCCATTAGCGTAATGCTTGTCACGGAGCATCTCTTGAGAAAATTAGTATTTAAAGTAATAATTGTACTACTTCTATAAAACAAATATTATTTTGTTGTGTATAGTAACATGACAGTTACGTTTGGGATGATTTTTATATAGCTGATTTGAGCAGGGGAGGGGGTGTATATTGATGACTGGACCAGTGCCCAAATCAGCAACAATTAAAACAAACAATAAGACACATAAAACTTGACGATTACCAGTCAAATGTTAAATGTTTCCATCTTTACTTTCAAAATCCAATTGGAGATATACTAATTGTGACTGTTTAATACATTTACCATCATTGTAACTTTTGCTTTAATACTTTACTACATGTATGTTTTTTGATGCCCTAACTGAGCACAGTACTAAAAAACCTTAAAACAAGAAACTCTATGATGGGTGTTTTATGCTGGAAGATAAACAAGCAGCAGTAATGCTTTGCCTATTTAGGTTTTTAAGAAATTAATTTAATTATACATTACATTATAACTGAAGAACCTCTCTCTGCACATCTTTGTTGAATATTGGCCAGTACTGGTAATTGTCCGGAGTTGTTAAGACCTGAAAAATTGAATAACCTATTTTAGCTTCACTATCATATTGCCGACAATTCTGAAACATAATACTGCCTTATACTACATATGCCTCACACAGCCGGACATGTTTTTTTGCCTCATTTTTAGTTTCTTTGAAAGATCTGATGGTCTGCTTTTATTTTATTCAGTGCTGAATTCAATATTTTTCCTCGGATTTGTTATTATGTTTTTTACATGAGAAGTAAATGTTTGTGTGCATGACCCCTTTTGAATATAAAATAGGACATAGCAGAGTGAAATGATATCCAGCGCTGCTGAGTCATGCCTTGATTAGGATCACTAACCCAGCGTGAGACCTGAGCATTTCTTGAGTTGGCAGATGCAATTGGAATGATAGCAAAGAGAAGTGGCAGGTTGAAGGGTCTGGAAAATGTGTACTGGTTATTGGCTTCAGTTAACCAAAACTAAAGATATATCCACCAACTTGGCACCAATACTTAAGATTGTATCATGAACAGAAGTTAACAAAATGATACAAATCTTTGTAGGAGAATTAAAAAAAAAATGTCTGTATCTGGAAATAAGTTGAAGAGATTTATAGGAGTTGTGATCCTACCCAAGGTCTGGAACGTTTTAATGTAGGCCGTGATCCTTGACCGAGGAGGTATTATATTTAGGAAACTCCACGGTTGTTCAGTGGGCTCAGAGTCTGACTGCTGCCTCTGCTCTTTGGGTATAGGGTTTGCTTCTTTCCCCTGTATTGTGCATGTTGCCTCCTGAAGTCTAAAGGAATACAGTTGGGATAAACTGGCCAAAGAGTACATGCCCTGCAACTGACTGTCAATCGGTCCAGAGTGTAGCCTAGCATTGTGTGTGCTGTCTGAAATATACATATCATTTCTTATTTAACTGGTGACCATGGAGCTTTGCTAAACATTATCTATAATAATAATCAGCTTTATCTGGGATTATGGAAGGGATCACAATCAACTTCATTTCAAGTTTGGTATTATGTTTTCTTTGCATGAATATGTTTGCAAAATCATTAAAGTATTAAACATAGTTTAACTTTCCTGTTTATTAAATAATTTTCTTGGAGTGCCTGTTAATGCATAATAATGTGCTTGAATCTGTAGTAGTAAAACAGGATATGTGTAGTCATATAGTTTTATATGATTAAGTTAATATTATTTGCTATCAAAAATCTATGAATCTGTTCTTTGCTTGTTGTTAGCTTAGTTGCCTCGGGTACAATCAGAAAGATTCTGCATAGTCTGTGTTGTGTAAATACTTTGTATGATGATTCTGACAAATAAACAGGTCTTGTTTCATTTCCAATTTTGAGGGCATTA
Source organism: Gnathonemus echidnorhynchus (assembly GCA_026776725.1). NCBI lineage: Eukaryota > Metazoa > Chordata > Actinopteri > Osteoglossiformes > Mormyridae > Gnathonemus > Gnathonemus echidnorhynchus. The sequence continues at coordinate 18,297,365 of JAODJU010000095.1, read as the reverse complement.
TAGTGTGTAGTTCATTGGGTTAGGGACCCACATATGGATGGTTGTGGGTTCGAGTCCCATGGCTGACACATTAAAAAATATCACCTTGGATCTTTAAGTGAGCCCCTTAATCCCAACAGCATTTCTGGCTGACTCTGCTCTCTGATCAGTGGCATTGTGCTGATCACTTAGGCTGACACGTGCCTACCCAATATTTTTCAACCAATAGCATGCTTCCATTGACTGTAACACTTTGTTAGACTGTAGTAACATTGCAGTCTGGGTAATCTGGCCAATGAGCAAGCTTTCTGCTTCAGATCACATCTCTTAATCCCCTCCCCCACCCCCCTTTATTCCCATTTTCTACCGATATCTCTACACAACATCAACAAGTTGTCATGTCATGACATTCACGAGTCACATATCAGTGGCAGTAAACAAGGTTAGCTAGACATGTTTGAATGTATAGTTGCTACATAAAGTTAATATCTGCATAAATGTATTTTTTATGGTTCTGAAATGGTGCCTACCCACCAGTTTGGTTTGCACAACACCCCCATCTCTGATCCCAAGCTTTTCTTACCACTTTGGACGTAAGCGTCTGCCAGACAACTAAGGGTAATGTAACTGTCATATTAAAGAAAGGCTATGAGCAACTGGTTATGTCATTTACCCAGTTGCAGAATTCATGACATTTTATGGTCAATGTGCTCTTTAGTTAAGACAATCTGCTGTTCTTTTTCATTATTAACTATGTAGATAAGATCGCATTTTGCATAAACTGTACTGAAACCATAATTTTGTCCTAACATCTAAATCTATACAATCAATATTAAAATTCCTATGGATTTATATTTCTAAATTTTCTTGAAAAGTTGAAGAAACTTTATTAAAAACATTATTAAATTTCGTATTAAACTGATGTTGTTATAAATGGTGAACCTTTAAAACTGCTTGCCATATGCTCCTCAGGTATTGCCTTACCTATATGCAGAATCTCTATTATTGTAAGTGTGCTTCCCTTGCCAAGAGCAGAAATTACTATATGCAGTTTGACTTTTTGCATACTAAGCACAAAAGATGGTGCATTCTACAATGTATAGATGGTGCATTCTACAATGTACAGTATAGATGGTGCATTCTACAATGTGTAATATTCGATTTACAAAAAATGGTTAAAATAAATAAAATATACTGTGTTCAGAGACTGATGGGGAAACAGTTGATTTGATTGTTTAAATTATTTAACATAGATGAATGTATTGTGTATTATGCAAATTTATGTTCCATCAACTTAGCCTCTTATCTGAAATTAATATTATTAATACAAAGGTAATTGCTTTAGATCAAAACTTACTTGCAGTACCTTTGTTCAAATCTGGTGGATTAGTAATTCATGCATGCAACTTTATTATAATTAAGAAAGAAATATATTTATAATTGCAAGTAATTCTTGTTGTGCTTTTGATTTAATTTGTGAACGTATTGGATTTAAATTTGTCACATGACAGTCACAAACTGTCAATCTTTTCTTGGCTTAATAGCATTTGTTTTTTAATGAATTACCTTTCTATTTCAACATACACCAATGGTAAACATTTTATCCAGTGAAAATGATTCCGGCGGAAGACAAAGAAGAATATGGGATTAAACACTTGTGACTCATACACACTGATCATATCATGCAAAACAGCCTCTGTAAAAACATACACAAATAGCAATGAGAATGAAGAGCTTTCATATGTATACCCCTCTGTTTTGTTGGTATTTATCTAATCACTTAAAAAACAAAGCAAAACAGAAGCATACAAATGAAAAACCAAACTAAAAGGTGACTTCTCCAACACATTATTAAAGTGAATAAGGGTCGGTTGATCTGTGGAATGAAAAATATGCTTATGCGTCGACATAATATAGCGATGCATCTACAGTTTTATTTATTAGCTGCCCTGAGGCGGCGTCATCTATTTCATTTTAGGAAGTATAAATCAATGGTTATAATGAAGCGCAATCCTTCCATGTTACAAATGATAATTCACGCCAACGTTCTTTTGTAGTCCCCCTACTGTCAATATCTGTTAGAGGGAGAGGGCAAGGACAGAGCCCAGTCGCCCATGGAACTGCTTCTGTCAGCATGATAAGAATAAGGCAATGCAAGAAATCAGGACAGTAGTTCACGGAATACTAAGCACGGAACACTTGCACAGAATTCTAAGTAGATCGATAATGACTTACCTTTGTCTACGTCACATTTAGAAGCTAAAATGAAATTACAGGCTGCACGTAATTATATAAAATCATATACATTTTGAAAAGATGTCTGTTGAGTGGGAATAAGACAGTTAACACAGATGTCACTGGGTGAATACAAAAAAAGACAGAGGAAGAAAAAGGCGGGATAAATACTCCTATCTGCCCACATTGCATTACTTCATGTAGTCTTTTTGACTTATTGCGTGATGTTGCATTCCCGAAATCTACAGCAATCGACAAGCTTTGGTCTTAGACACAAGTTACGTGTAATTGCAAAACGATGAATAGCTGTCATAAATAATGATTAACATCCGTAGGCTGAAGATTTGTCAGAAGTTCTCATTAAGTACTCTCTTCTGGCAACTTCATTAGTGTTGCTCCTCAAAGGAGATGGTATTGAAGATGCACAATAAACAGGAAATGCCTCCCACTCTCTCCACAAACAGTACACTCTCTAAATGTCAGCTCTGTCATCACCCTCCTCTTCCAGTCCAGCTGTCTGATTCAGCATCAACATTGCCACATCAACTGGCCACCCTGAAAAATCATGTAGAATCACTGATTTTTAAATGTGCTATAGTCTTCTACTAAAGAACATCACTCCAGTAATGGATAAGTGGTTACTGGCTATTGTTTTAGTATCCGACTGTTTAAATGAAGAAATCGCCAATACAACAACATTCATTTCTTTCAAACTCATAATAAAACATTTGTCTGATATTGTATATTACTGTGAATATTCACGTCAAATGCAACATGCTAGGTGTGTTCTTTACTGAAAAGTCAGTGTGGTATGCATTAAACACTATCAAAAAAGATTTTCTATACTTAGTCGAAATAAGTAACTAATATTGCGTATGTGGTAGCTAAAATCATTTCTGCAATCAATAAAATAATATAAATGACCACACCCTAAACAGCCCTTCTCTCTTTCTGTTTCATCAGCTACAATTTGTCTTTCGAGCAGGAAAATGCAAATGCAGAAATTTTTTTTTTGAAACTCATGTGACTTTATTTTTAATATTTAATTCCCAAGCTACTTTTATTTTGTTTATAAATATGTGTACCAGGGAAGTCTCCATTAATCAGTTACAATATCATTTATAATCATGCATTCATCATGTTTAAATGATAAGAATTCTCGATGTTTTGAAATCTTTAGCAATTGGTAATGAACGTCACTGATTGTGCAGACGTGTTTAATAAACCTAGGAGATGTGGATTTAAAGTGAGCCTGCATGACACGGCTATTATCAGTCTTCTCATTTGTAGCCAGTTCTGAACACTTGAAGATGCTATTTGTCTTGTGCCCAGGTGTTTTGTGCTGGAAGATAAACAGGCAGCAGGGTGCCAGGATCCTCAACGTAACAGAAATAGGAGCTGAGGAAGGAGCCAGAATTTGTTGTTTGCTTTAGAACATTTCATTTTAATGTGAAACATCAATCAAGCTACTCTCTACATGCTGTGTGGTTACTTTTTACTGGAGCTCATTTTATGCTTTGGCTTGCAGTTCTAAAAAGCTCTCATGTGGACTTCCTGCCTCATGCTTATCATTTGTTAGTTTGAGGGTACACAAATGGCTTTGACAAGAGGCTGTTTCTAGGAATATCACAAGTAAATATATTGTTGGACGACCACTGTTTTTGTTGTGTATAGCACTTGGAAACTCTCCATATCACTGTCATTTCTACATTCTACATACCCAACTAGAGTCACATGACATTTTGGTCCAACAATATAACACAAAGTTCAAGATGAATCATAGTGAGTTTGTTTGTGAGACTGATGCCTTTGCTATATATATATAAAAATATATAAATATAGCATATGCTTTTATCCAAGGTAATGCACAACTGAGATAACAGGGTCTGTCAGTCCCTGGAGCAATTGAGGTTGGGGGTCCTGCTCATGGACCCAATAGTGAAATCATTCTGCTGAGCCTGGGATTTGAACTGATGACCTTCTGATTAAAGGCCAAGAGTCCTAACCTGCTGAGCTACACAACACTGTCAGCAAACTGGCACATGATGTAATACATGCTGATTTTGTGGCCCCCTTCACCATTTAATATTATTTTAAAATGCTGAAAAAATCAGTATAATAATTTAGGTTTGGAATCAGTCTCAATATTTAGAATCACTGTTAAAGAAAATATTATGTTTACACGCATAGCATTTTGTTTCCAGGAGAATAAGAGACATTGTCCACAGAGATGGGGCTATTCAAGTGGAACTTTGTAAAGCTGTACTGTAGCTTCAACTGAACTTCCTAATTACTTCTATAGATTGTTACATTTTTTTATGATTAATTTGTGACATTTCTCAAAAGAGGACACATTAAAAATCATTCATAGAAATCTACAACCAGAATCCCATAGTCACATTTTAATAGCATATTGCAAAAGTAAATGCTGCATGTTTTCTGCTCTGTTTGAACATGCTCCACACTAATGTATTTATGGTACATAACCATGCCTACTGCTTCTGTATACTGCTCTCCTGTATGAGAGCACACTAGTGTGCCTAGAACTGTGGCACTTTCAATCCTTGACAATAATACATTGCCTACATACATTAACTCTGTTCCCTGGAACAGAAGCTATATAGTTCTTCACCTAATGAAGCGCGCTTACAGAGTCATACTGTGCATCATTCATCTATTGTCCAACTGAAGGACGCAGACTGTTGAGGCAGCATTTCATTACCTTTGCTCGCCCAACTGCTGAGCTGAGAATCTCCTGTTCACCTTGCACAAATTCAGTTCCACAATGGACTGCTTGTAGACAATACGCATGGTCACAAACACAACCATGGCCATCTTAATAATGTTCAGGACAGTTTGTGTTCCACCTCTGCCTTCTATTTTTTGTAGTCGTTGTCTTTATCTTTATCAGATACGCTCATTACAGATATGAATAATTTATTAGAGGTTTCATCTTTTATTGTCTGTATCGTTTGAAAAAATGTATCAAAGGAAAACTGTAATCACCGCTTCATTATTTTCAACGTATTAGTCTAATGATAAAACTTCTAATGATGGTTCGTCTTTTAATTACAAGACAGCAGTTTGTTTCATGGGGAAATTAAGTGATAATAAGTGACCCATTAGTTAACAACTTGAATTATATTGTTTACAGTAAATGGCATATTTTTTATGTTTTGAGACATACAACTTCTGAAAAAAAACATATAATTTTTAATAATGTGTTGCTGTTAACTTGCAAGTTCAGTTATACCATGGGACATATAAAGTGATTATAATAATAAATTTTTACATTCCACGTTTTTGTTTTGTTTATCCAGTATGTGATGGAAAATTTACTTGAGGTTTAATTTTTCTTCTTTATTTTGCATTTTTACAGGGTGTGTTCAGGATTGTATTTTAATAGATAGCGTTATTTGCACCTGAAGACAGCATATTCTGCTTTGCACAGACTCTTATCATATATCAGTAAGTAGAAACACGCATCAGTCAGAAATGCTTGATAGGTTCCAGCTCTCTCTATTGTGAGGATCACGCCTGTTGTCCCACACATGGGAGGACAATGTTACTTTTAATTCCATGTAAAGTGAGTTTGATTGACTGTCAGTATCTACCTACAATTACTGCTGCTCAGCTGCAATTATGTGATGTTATTGCCCTGGTACCTACTGAAAATACTTTAAAATTAAACATAAAAGGATATTAACCACATGAAATGTTGAGAAATATGTTTATAAGTTTGCTTAATGCATGTGAGACAAGAGCCTACAGTTGTCCCATTTAACACGTTTCCATCCATTTTCTGTAACTGCGTGTCCTGGTCTGGGTCACAGGGGGGCTGCCCAGTCTATAGGCACCAGGACAGAAAGGCAACTCATCACAGGGAACACTCACACACCTATCGGCAATTTAGCAACTTCACGTAACCGCAGCATGTTTTTGGACTTTTGTGTAGACAATGATCTACACCAGCAGTGGAGAATTTGAGGGCCGCTGTGGGTGTGGGTTTTTGGAATGACCTCTCAATCAGCCAAAAATAAGGCAATGGTTCCCAACTCCATTCCTGGGGACCCGCTGTTACTAGCTGATTGAGAGGTCTTCCCAAAAACCCGCACTGGCACCGGCCCTCCATGGGTCAGGGTCCTCAGCCCTGACCTAGACGTTCTTGGAAAATACCATCACAATGGCTGAACTACAAAAACTTTCACAGTTACTTAGGGTGTTGCATAACATATAAAAATATAAAATATTAAAATTATTGTGTTATTTGTTTACTCAAATTACATTTAATAAATATCATTGCAAAAACTGGTAAACCCCTTTTCATAGTACTGCAGGTTTGATTTATGAATTTGCACTCCGAAGAGTGTAAATGAGGAACACTATACACTGGCTCATAGTGTAATTATAGTTTTCATTTTAAATAGTTTTCATGTTGCAACATTTGCTGTATAGCTTATCTTGAAAATAATTTTATTAAATCGCTAATTTTATACATAAATTGAAATAAAGTTCTTTATATAGCTGCAAAATTGCCTTTGTATAATTTTATTGTGTAATAAGTCATCATATAGAAAACAGAAATACTTTATGAGCAATTAAAAAATGCAAAACTCTTTAGACAGCGCTATAGCTTTCCCTAGTAGTTCACCTAGGTGAACGTTAAAATAAGCAGAGTCTTTATCAGAGCAGAAAGTAATAGCTACAGGCAGTGAACTAACAGCTGTGACAGAACACAATATTAAGGAACCTGTTAACCTCAACATGTGAAACGATAAAACTTGTTGATTATCCTTGTATGTCGGAGATGATGCCTGTATCAATGCTCTGCTCCTCTGGCACTTCATCTGAGGTCATTTGAGCCTCAGCTTGTTCTGCTCCATGTAGTCTAAAGGTATCAAATCTGGCTTCTTTTATCTTTGCCTGAAGCCATGTAGAGCATTGATGTGGGTTTTTAAAGCTACTGACAGCTAAGACAGCTAACCCACGGAAGTGGGTATTTGTGCATATATATATACGTGTGTGTGTGTGTGTGTGTGTCTGTGTGTATGACACACACATTGTTTTTGTAGATTTAGACCAGAGGATCGTTCTGGGTCACGTGGTATGATGGTATGTTTCTTGACAGTGCTTAAGATTTACTTGATATTTGGGGATTTGGGGGGGCACAACTTTATCATCTAAACACAAAGGTCTGTTTACTGGGGGGATGATTGAAGCTGAATTAAATATTGCACAGGACACGTCCCTCCAGTTCCTATGCTCCAGACTGCAGACATTTCTAATCCAATACTAAATGTTGCACATTAAGTATATAATGACATATATGTATTAAGTATATATGCAATAATATAAGTACAACACAATGCTAAACGCAGTGCTTACTTTCTTTAAGCAAAGAGCAAAGCTGTTGTACAGGTTTTCTAAGTAACACGCCAGGCTCAAGAGCAGAAATGAAGCAGTAAGACACCAGGAATTTTTTACAAGACTGCATTAATTGAACACTGCTATATCTGTAACAGAAAATCACTCAAATTTCATTCATTATTTCAGTGTTGTAATTAGGACTGTTCCTTAACATTACTGGCAGTATTAGTGACCTACAGTGTGATGGTAACTTTCTTAGATCCTTTAGAATGAACATCGCCATTCTTCTCGCCTTTCAGGGAATTCGGCAGGACAATTCATTTTAGTTTGTTGTTTGAGAGTTCTGTCATCTTGCTTGCATCCAAAACCAGACCACTCATCCTGACACGTATTGTATGCTTCCATGTGCAACACATAATCCCAATAGTATTTTGTAGGTAGTGATGCGTACAAGAACTAAATTAAAATGTATCAGATTCAGTTATGAGCTTTACAAAAATCAATTTCCTGAGCATTAAAAATTGAATGGAATGGGCTGTATTCATGGCTCATGGTGGGGAGGGATTCTGCATTGAAGCCTTTATATGCTTAACCATGCTTTCAATCCTCCATTTCCCATAAATCCAATGGTGCTCTGAAAAAAAACATAAGCCTGATTGAAAAATGCTCAAGAGGAAATTATGTGAAGTGTGATCACCCCTACAGGACACGAACTGTAAGAATGCTCATTTTGTAGTGAAAATTCAATAAGTGATACTATATTCATAGATTGCTAAGAGTATAAGGATTTAACACATAAAATACAAATGCATGCTGTAATTTTTTTTATTATCATTTTTTGTTTATTGCCCTTAAGAGATTCATTTTGGAAAGTTCGATGTATCATGTTTTCCAACAGCATAACAGGTTGAAGATAGCATATTGATTTGTTATCTGAAAGTGCATCCTTTCCCACTGATACATGTAGACCGTAGGGCAGTCTGCAGAGAGGTAATCTCAGTAGTCCTCTTATTCTTATTCTGCAAGCTTTTCTCCTTCTAGCCATGGATTGGTATAAACACACCCTGCTGCACCCCGCTGCTTGCAGCTATACCACCCAATGGCATATAGTTGGTTGTTTTTTTTTCCTAACTTGTGATTAAATTCTGTCAAAAGTAGTTGAATATCACTAAGACAGTTTAATCCAGCATATACTGTACAGAAATCCAGAGAACCATGAAAGCGTTAAATTAAACTCAGAAAGTTGCTTGTGCACCTGCTATGTAGAGCCCTTGGGAATTCCAGCCAAGAAACTGTGAAAACTGGTTATATTATCCAGAGAAGGAGGCACTTATCTGTTTGTGAAGGTCAATGCGGCCATGCCACACTTCAAGAGATCCTCTTTTATTACCCAAATGAAAACGTTCAATAAACTAAACTGCTTTCAAGTACCAGTTCTCAAGTATGTGATTTAATAGCATTTATTTTGAAATGCAGTGTCACGATATGCCTTTTAAGTCCAGGTGAGAATAAAATAGGAATTTATTTGTAGCTATTAGTGCCTTATTTTATAAAAATAATACCATCTTGAGGCATTATAACTTATCGGGTAATTTCAGAATGATTCGATTTTTTTTTTAGTAGAACATATTTCAAGTAAATATCTTATTAAATTAGATATTATAAGTAATATACACACATTTTCATATAGAAATGTAGTAAAAAGATCAACATAAATTTTTTTTTTTTTTTTGGTGTATACAATTTTTTTTGTGTGTATACAAAATTTTTCCATTATATTATTATTTATAATGCAAAAGAAAGATTTTATTTTGGATTGCAACTCCCTTCAAGGAACTTTTCTTCAATTTTTACATAGTACTAGTTATATTCTGGGTATGCGATTTCTAATAAAATATTCAATGGAGGTATTGAAATTTGAATTTGCTTTTAAAACAAAATACAAATGACATTCATATACTGTCTTTTTTAAAATAGGGGATGGTATAGTGGCTCAGCGTGTGGTACTGGTGGGAACATCCAGCTCGGAGAGTAAGGGATCCCTCCTTGTGGTGAAAGGTTCAGACTCTGTGACTGGCAATGTAATCATATCACCGTCGGGTCCTTCAGCAAGGCCCTAACCCACACCTGCTCCAGGGACACTTGACCTGAGCTGAAGTCTAGCCCCAAACTTTCCTCGTTGGTACGTCACTTTGCACAAATGCTGCTGCTCAGTAAATAAATATAAATAGCCTTATACATTCAGTGTTTGGGGTCTCAAATAATATGTGTGGAGAGCATGCATTCTGCATTGTATGGTTCCCCAAGATACTCAAAATCTGAAGTCCAAAAACATTAGCTGAATTGGTGTTTCTAAGTTTCCCACAGTGTGTGATTCTACTTGTTTTGTCTTTGTGATTAACTTACACTCAGCGTAGGGTGTTCCTGTGCTCTGTGCCATGGAGGTCCAGCTCTAGGCTGTCTTTGTGAGTAACTGACACCCAGCGTAGGGTGTTCCTGTGCTCTGTGCCATGGAGGTCCAGCTCTAGGCTGTCTTTGACCATGTACTGTAGCAGATGAGTGGCTGGAACTTGGCTGGATTTAGTAACTTGAGTACATTTACTGTAATTCAGTCTTGACAAAAGTAGGTTTAGATCATGCTCTGCCCTCCAATGGAGAGTTTGTTTACCCAGTTTTCACAAATTTATCTAATATCAGCCACCACTTGTTGTACTTCAGTTACACAGAACAGTTCATGTGGGTTGGCACTTTTTTACATTGCTTGACTCATGCTTTTATAACTCTGGCCAAATGCTATTGTGTCTCATATTAGACCCATTCCCTCAAAGGAACAGCTTGGTTGATAGCACTGTTTTAACACTTATTTTCCTGTCATAATAATCCAAAACAATTTAAACAGTAGCCTGAAGATGAGTGAAAGTATATGAGCTTGTCAGGTGCAAATGAGAGAGACGCAGATGCGCCCATAGACATCAAAAACACAGATGTTGGCAGAGTGCTACATGGGGAGGATGAAAAAGGTTTTTACTATTTAAATTTACAGCTTATGTAATACATGCATACATCTGTACAATTCTCTGTCTGCCTTTATGTTGTTTGTTTTGATGAGTACTATTCAGTATTGCTGATGTTTATCAATAAATCAAGATCGGTACTGTTGTCTGCCAGTTTGTGGATACATGAAGGTTAATCAGAACCCACTCAGAGCAAGAATAAATAAATCATTCAATTAATTGTATACTCATTGCCATCATTTGCTGATCTAGGGAAGCAGGAGTTTTCCAAAAAGCTTTTCACACACTGAGCTTGCTATTCAAAGGTCCAAGATAATGCCTGCATTATCAAGGTATCTCATAATATATACCTTTCCTTTTCATATCTGTAAAAATATAATATATTTTCTGTAGCACCCCCCTCAACCACCAGGATAGGCAGTTAAAAAGATTGATTGGCAATTTAAATAAGGCTGTGCAACTAATGTAAGCCTGTTAATTTTTTTTGCAAAACATATGAAAGACGACTTTTCACTGTAAACCATATTCTGGAACCCTTTGTTAATTACAATAGGTGTGTTGACTATTATTTCTCAACTGTGGGAACATTTCTGAATGTGGTCAGAGTCAGTCACAATTAGTAAAAATAAGTGATTTAAGCATGAAATCATTGTAAATGTTCACTCAATGTTATGCACACATGGTATTTCTAGATTTTTAAAGAAAAATCTATAATTACTCAGGACATCTTGCTTTTTACAACAATTATCAGAACTTTTAATATACGGTAATTTTCCTGTTATTTTGAAATTGAAGCAATAAAATAAACAATTGTAACTGTAATTTAAGATTTCTATTTTAAAATACAATAAATTCAACTAGTAACAAATTTAGCAGTGTTCATTTTTCAAGTTTTCCTATGAAAACGTTTTCCTTTGCAAACAGTATCATTTTCATTATTCTTCTGTCACATTATCATTCAGTCTTTTTTGGGATAATTGAAACTCTGAAGAGTCAACATGTTTGTTGTGACCATTTAGGAAATAATTAATTTGCATGCTACTACATACACAAAAAATTTAAAACTAGTTTTGAATGATTGAAATGTATTTATGCTGTCTGTGTCAAAGGCATACCACGAAGTCTGTATATGAGATACATTGATTATAATTATCAGTGAAAATAAAACTGAACAAAAACCTTGATTAAGTATTTTTGACACAAATAAATACTTAAGTTTTATACATTTTTTAAGTTCATGTTTTGAGTAGTATTACTGGTTTGAGGGTGGGTTGTCCCATCGGGTATTCGTTTATTATGTGAAAGTCCTTTCAAATTGGACTAAATTGGTCTTAGTTTTAGTAAGTAGTTTGAAGATGTATTTTCCCAATGTAATTTAGGATAAAGAAGTGATGAAGCACTTGTCCTCTGCCATCCCCTGCTAGAAGAGTCCTAAAGCCAAAACATGGGGTTGCTGAATATTGAATTATTTAATATACCCTGTGTGGATATTCATTTTTTAATATATCTGCACCTCTAATTTAATTCCTTGAAATTCTATCTGAAGCGGAGCGATTTATGGGTTTACCATAGTGTACAAAGCAATTCCATGCATGTCTCTCTCCTGTCACTGTCTCCCACAGTTCACTGCATGGGAGCTCCTTTGATGGACTCAGTGACATTGGTCATGACACTGCAACTTGGTCTGTCACAAAGATGGACTGTTCCTAGGCTGTAAGGTGTCTTCCTGGTCATGGATATTGTAGATATTGTATCATTTGGTATTATAAGTGGGTGGCCTGGTGGCTCAGTGGGTAGCACCATAGCCTCACATCTCCAGGGCTGGGGATTTGAATGCCACCTCTGCTCTGCTAAGTCGAGTGTTTATGTTCTCCCTCTGTCGTGTGGGTTTCCTCCAGGTAGTCTCATTTCTTCCCACAATAAAAAAAACATTAAGCTAGGCTGATTGGCATCCCTAAAGTCCCCATAGCATATGACTGTGTGTGTATGTGTGTGTGTATGTGCCCTGCAATGCACTGGCATCCTGTCCGGGGTTTGTGTACTGTAGCCTGGTCCGCTGCCTGGTATTGACTCTAGGGCCCCCGTGACCAGGTGCTTTGATGATGGATGGATGGATCTGGTATCATAGCAATGTACTATATTAATGCCTTCATATCAGTATAGTAACATGTCATATCCAGGAATAAAATATGAAGTTCAAAATAAAACACATGAAATATTCTACAAATTCACCAAAACAAAAAAAAAAACTATAACTCTATCACAGTATATACTTCAAAACTACTCATTTAAAGTTATACAAGTTTGCACATGAACAGTTCTACTTACTATTAAGAGATCATAATGTGAAATTCGGTTTTAATAATAAGTGTTATTTAAATGACATTAGGCAAGCAGTATATTTGATGTTATAATGTTACCAAATTAAATGAATAAGTTCACAGATGAATACTGGTTACAATGGTCTGGTTCTTTTCATGACAGAAGTTTGGAATTGTCACTTGGAATTGTGCATTTACCCTCAGAGTTGGCCTGTGTACAGACTTTGCCTACGCTTTTGCTTTGAGTGGAATGCTGTTTGACATTTATTCCACATGCCTTCTAAATAAAAAAACCTTTAAATTTGCAGCCAACATTTCAACTGCCAGCCTTAAACAAAGTGTATAAACAATTATTGATCTGTATGCATATGTTTAAAATATTGAACTTTATGGAATCTATTTTTGACCAAGAGAAAGGAGGTGCTGTTATCATTCTAAAATGTAGCTGTCGGCTGTATGGGTTTAACTACAAAATTAATTTCAATTGTATTGTACTGTATGAATGGATGGATGGATGGATGGATGGATAGATAGATAGATAGATATTCTCTGAGCTCCAAGCAATGAGCCAGTGTTTCTTCTACAGAGGAACCTATCATGGAAATTTATGCTTAAAACTGTCAGCTTCAGAGTATTTTACCCATTTTCCTTTACACTCCAATGAAACTATGTATCAGCATTAAGCAGTGGCAGAGACATATGTAACACATTTTGCAGATGCATCTAGGGGCCTTTGTGCGATAGCATTTTTCATGAAACAGCAGCTCTGTGAGGTTCCCTGGATAGACAGTGATTTTTAAGCAAAGCTACAGCCAAGCAATGCTTGTAGCAAGAGGAAGCAAGAAAGTAATTGAAATGCACAGATAACAAGAAGGGTATAATAAATATCAAAGTCTTTGAGTAACCCTAGGAGTGCTGTTTAATAACAGGCTATTAATCAAGATATGTAAGGTGAATGGGACCGCTTAGACTTCTGTCCTCAAAAACTGGGAACTTGGGTAAACTGAAAAATCAGGCAAGATGGGAAAAATTTTTTATGAGCAAACAAAACCCCAAGGACTTGCATATATACCAACCAGCTATAGCATAAAAAACACCTGCTTAATATTGTGTAGGTCCACCTTGTGTTGCCAAAACAGCTCTGAGCTGCCAAGGAATGGACTTCATAAGTCCACTGAAGGTGTCCTCTAGTCTCTGACACCAAATTGTGAGGTGGGGCACCCATGGGTCAGACTTGTTTGTCCAGCACATCCCACAAATGCTCAGTCGGATTGAGATCTGGGGGATTTAGAGGCCAAGTCAACCCCTTGAACTCTTTTTCATGTTCTTCAAACCATTCCTGAACAATTTCTTCAGTGTGGCAGGGAGCATTATCCTGCTGAAGAGGCCATTGCTATTGGGGAATACCATTGTCATGAAGGGGCACCCTGATTTGCAACAATATTTAGGTCGGTAGTAAGTATCAAATTAACATTGGCATAAATGCCAGGACCCAAGGTTTCCTAGCAGAACATTGCCCACAGAATCACACTGACTCCATTAACCCGCTTGTCCACTTTCCATAGTCCACGTATTGTAACAAAAAATGTAAAAACAAAAAACTCATCAGGCCATGTCATCTTCTACCATTGCTTTATGAGCTAGTTCTGATGCCTATGTGCCCATTGTGGGCACTTTTGTTGGTGGAAAGCCTCAGACGCAGCAAGCTGTGATGCACTCTGTGTTCTGACACCTTTCTATCATAGACAGCATTAACTTTTAAGAAATTTGTGCTACAGCAGATCTCCTGTGGGATCGGACCTGATGAGCTAGCCTTCGATCCCCAAGCACATCGATTAGTTTTGGGCACACATGACCCCATTGCAGGTTTTCCGGTTGGCCTTCTTTGGACCACTTTTGGTAGGTTCTGACCACTGCATTCCAAGCATACCCTGCAAGACCTGCTCTGACCCAGTCATCTAGCCATCTCAATTTGTCCCTTGTCAAAGTTGCTCAGATCCTTACATTTGTCTATTTTTCCTGCTTCCAACACATCAACGTCAAGAAGTGATTTTTGACTTGGCTGTCATAATATTAACATTTCATGTTGTTGACTCAGATGAATACAGCAAGTGGTGGTTTATTTTGGATCTGATTATGGAGCATAATAATTAACCACCACCAAGTTCACCCCAATAACTTTATTCAGTTAAAATGGAGATCCTCTACAAAATCCTAAAAAGTGTGCCAGGAAGAAGTAAATCAGTTCCCTTTGCAAAAATGGTAAAGAATAATAAATTAAGGTATAATCTCAAAGTAACAGACTGGAACATCTCTTTCCGAGGGACTTTCGTTTTATGCAAGTAACAACAGAAGAAGACTGAAGTAACTTCTCGTGTCAACAGTCCCCTATGTTTGAAGATATTTTCCTTTATATTATTTTATATTTAACTTGTTCTTTATATGGCTTATTTTCTTTCATTTTCTTTTCACACAAGTTATTTTAATTGTGTGACTTATGCAGGGAAGGAAAAGATATTGAATGTGCTGTGCCTAGAGTTTTATTTATTTATTACTTATTAATTACTTGCAGATACAATGCATTTATTTTACACCTAAGTTCAACACATCTTTCTTTTACTTCCATAGGTTATAGCAATGGCATGCATAATAGAAATCATTGTTTCCTAAAATATTTAGTTTCTCATTTAAAACAAATGGAAAAAGTAATTATGCATGACTGTCAGACAGTACGTACTAGGTCTTTTTTTCTGCTCAGACTAAAGCTTTAAATTAATTTGCTTTCCCATTCCAGGCACAGTTTGTTGGTTGCAACAAAACAAACTGAATAATTTGGGTTCAATTTTATTTTAATTATGTCAAACTAATCATACAAAATTATTGTAACATTTATTGAAAAAGAATCACAATCAAATTTGAAATGGTTAACAATTTTAAAACGTCTCTACAGTTTCTGAGATTGTGTGTCCTATTCAGGGTTGTGGGGGGGTCCAGGGATTTAAACCCTAGTCCCAGAGATGTGAGGTGACACTGAGGTGACAATTTTAACTGCCATTATGAAATAAACAGATTTGTTCTGATACAATGGATATGTAACTGAGAGTCAGTAAAGTGTTGGTTAACAAATTAGCAAATGACCAAATTAAACACAGCTTAGGGTTCTCTCATCATTTAAAGGGTGTATTGATCAATCTAGTCATAGACTGACTAATATAGGGCAACACGGCTGCCTAATAAGATTCTCTAGATGACAGGTGTCGATGGTACTTAAAGAGCATGTTACTTACATGTATATTAGTTATGGTGATATTGCTTAGAACTAATGATTCTCAATGACAAGGCATGAATCTCATGTTGATTTTTTTTCATGATTTTACTGTATGGCTAAGCTTTCATTAAACATTATCATCTGCTAATATTCATGACATTATCAAGTTTCCTAAAATAACTTTAAATTCAAAACCAACAATAGTTTTTGTAAAAATAATAATAATAAAAATAAATAAATAAATGAAGGCATGCCTGTATCTCTGTCAGAAATGCCATGACAGATAAAAATTCCATATTTTTCTTGGTTAAGAAAACAGTTAGTATACATGTATCGTAGAGTGTAAGTGCTTTTCTACCATAAGATACATTTATTTTTGGATGTAGCTTGAAAACAGCAAGATGCCTTCAGTGTGATGTTTAATGGAAAAAAGAAAATTATTATAATTGTGGTTATTTCTTTTCTAAACAGAAAAGAGGTCGGGGTCATTCTGTGCTTGCTTGGCTATGCAGCACATAATTGATTCTATTGGGGATATGATTCTATGAAAGTGCATAGAAGGATAATGATTGTGCCTAATGTTTGGCAGCTCGTGCTGTCATTATTTTCTGGATTGTCTTTCTGTTTTATAGGTAGTCACAGCATTGTCATAAGATTAGCATTTCATGTTGTTGACTGAATACCTCTTTAAGCTATAGACAGTTGTTTATGTAATTAATAAAGACAACTGTTAACTTTATTGGGTTTTTCATTCAATCCTCCTACCAAACAATGACTCCATATACAATATTTATATATTTGCATCTTAGTCAGGTTTCCTCAAGCGCCTTCTTGGTGTAGTATTTTATATGACCCTTGACTTGGACCGGATTAAGCTGCTTTTACTGTTTGATTACCCAGGCTAGTCAGATTTCTTTCAGTGCTTTCTCGTTCTTTGACTGCCTCGCTCTCTCTCACAGCAATAAACATAGAAATTGCTCTTGTATGTAGGTAGAGACAGATGGCTGATAATACAGTGCCAGACAGGTAAGAGATTTCGCTCATTGGGGAAAATGAGAAAAATTTTAGAGTAACTTCATGTTATATATCACATATTTCCACATATATATTTTCTCCAATTATGTAGTATAAGCAGTTAATGAACATATGTATAAACAAGTTGTTTCTTAATATTATCATTTCAGTATTTAAATGTTTATGAATGAAACTCTGAATGGAGAAGTCCCTCCAGTTAATATAACATTAAATCTCTGTAGTCTTCTTAGAAGGGTTACAAGAATGGGTTCTCTTTTACAAATAAAATAGTGATTGCTCCTTCTAAACATTTGTGACATGATAAGCGTTTGAACTGAGCAGGCTCTGACAGAAGGGAAGAGCATGCCTAACTTCTGAAATGCACGGCAGATCTCAAAGAGGGGTGTCAAGCAGAGTGATTCAAATTCTCAGCGTATTTCACTTGTTCTTTTGTCTCCCTTCTCAGAATCATGCAAGAACCAACTGAATTTCGATATTTAAAAAATTGAATATATCAATGAATTTGTCAGGATTTAATTACATCTTGCCCTTTTTGTGGGAATCGATTCATATTCATAAACCCATTGCTCAGAAGGCAGAGTAGCATGTTTGTATGTGTACTGTATGCAAAAGTTCATTGGAAATGTGGTGATTGCATTAGTATATATTTTACTTCAATATTTACTGCACTGTTTATGCATAAACACTATCTCTGCAAACAAACCTAGCTCATTTTTTAACTATTGATCTGCAAATTTTGTGGTTACTATAGTGAAACCTTGCACGATATAAATCTTATAATTACAGTAACAAGATAGGCAAAAGCAGAAACCCCCCCCCCCCAAAAAAAAAAATAAAAAAAAATAAAAATGTATAGGAATTGATTAAATGATCTTTCATCTTCTATTATTTATGGTTACATTATATGTTATAGTGTACCCATTTGTTATAGTATAATGATACTCTTGGATTATATATTTAATGGTTCATTTTTTATACTACCATGTGCACATATTGATCATACATTAGAATTTTTCTCCAAGCAATTAGACAAGCATCTTGTGTTGAATTTTCTTAAAATTATTAAACCAAAGGATTTACCGTATGGCCATGCTTTCATTTGTGACAGAAACAGCCCTTGATGTGCCTCTGCATTTTCTTTTTTTAAGAGAAACATGCAATATAGCTTAATTAAAGTCTCTAAACCAACAAACACTGTGGATCAGAGACAGAACAAAACAGTGACTTTCACAACTGGGTTTGTTTATCATTTACACCGCAGCAGGAAGTCACCACAGAAAGCAAATCTAAGTGAAAAAAATAACGTGTAACGTTGCCATGCATGAAGCGGAATTTGCCCTTTTCATCATCTGTGATTTTCATTCACCCTCATATCTTGCTGTAGAATTTCTTACTAATGAACTTGTTGGAAGCAGATGAGCTGTGCATCCTGAAATGATGCTGGCCTTACATAAAACTCCAAGAATCACTCGCTGTGTCCCTGATTCCCTCAGTCTCTCTCGCTCCTGTTTTTTTTTCTTTTCCAGGATGGAAGTCTGATACCTAAAAAAGAACATTTAATGAAAGCATCATGTACACCTGATTGGTGTTCTCGAGCAGATGCTTACTGTGGAGAAAACATTGTTATCCTTGATTAAGTGAAACTGCTCTGATTTTCTCAAATAACAGAACTGAAACAGGATAATTGCTTTTCGCAATTATGAAAAATATTGAGAGAAAAAAGTAATGAATGAGTTGCGGAGAAAGTTTTTGTCAGACTCTGACAAATGCACTCCCAGATTTTTTTTTTTCTTGTTATGCTCATTAATTCCAGACCATCACAGGACACATTCACATACCATGGGCAGTTTAGAGATGCCAGTTACCCTGACTGCATGTCTTTGGACTATGAGAACCCAGAACGCCACCCAGCACAAGGAGAACCTGCAAACTCCACACACACGGGTCAGATTTGGATTCCCAGCCCTGGAAGTAGGAGGCAAGAGTGCTATCTACTGAGTCACCTCATAGCAGATTTAGCTCATCTGTGAAATGATCTTTAGATGATAGTTCTTTATTGCTTTATTTAAATGGTGTTGTGTAGGAACAGAGCATTTCTACAGATTGCAGCATAATTTCCTTGTCTTAGCCATTGTATCATTATACTGATAAGAATGAACAGAGACAATAAAATTGATTTTTTTTTTAAATATTTGTTTAGGTAACAGGTATAACACTGAAGAGGTATCGAGCCCATGTTGTCACGAACCACCACAGATTTAAGAGGATGTGACTTCTGAATGAAAGGCCAAATTATTTGTCCCTTTGTAAAAGAGAGATGGGCCTGATTAACAGCATGTTTGTAACACAGTTGATTTCATCGCAGTGCATCATCGGTCACGTAATTTTAAAGTATGAACTGAATTGCTGACTGCAAATTAGATGCATTCAAAGTACTTAGTGAGCGGCTTCTTAAGCACGCACCCTGGAAACCTGATGGCGGTCTACATGTAGGGACCTCTGACAATGGGAATTTCCCCCGGGGAAGTTTTTACATTACACAGATCACAGCGATACGCTCTCAAAAAGCAGGCAGCCGACATCAGATTTCCAGGGGGTCATTCGTACAAAGCTATATATCAAGTCAAATCCTTTTTTTCACCCGGAATAGGGAACACACATTACCAAGAGTAGCTTTCTCAATTGTCATTGAGAAACCCTCCGTCGGTAATAGGCTGAACTCAATAGCACAGGTCCCATCGACAAACCTCCCAAGGAAGCATATTGTTTTAATGCTCACAGGCTGCCTTCAGCATTAATAATGATTACCATCCGGAATTGACGTCCATATATCATTATTTTGCCGGTATGGACGCGCAAGCAGGAATCACGGAGGGACGGTAGCAGAACATTCACAGTGGGACGCCTAACAAGACGCGAGCGACGCTTACAGAGCCTCCTGCCACAGGTTCGGCGAGAAGGAGAATGGGATGCCAATTAATTTGTTAGCATGCTAATGAAAGAGAGCCACGGTGCTTCCAAACAAAAGGCCCGTTCAAAGTATGTCACCCCGCAGGATGTTTAATTAATGTGAGCATTACTGTGCCGAAGTGCTTATCTCAGTGAGTGTTTATTCTGGATACTTAGAACGGCGCACATCATTACAGCACAGGCACTGGCTCAGACAATTAATCTATAATGCCCATGGCTTCTGCGTCGTGCAGCTCTATCCGTCACTGTCTCGAATTCAGAGTAACACGACCGCAGCAGGTGGCCTGAATTTCCACAGTATGACAGACAGTGGCAGGGATGCCCTGCAAAATTTTTCATGAAAATGCATAAATGAGTGAAACACATAATAGAATAAACCACGTCTTGCTTTTTCCATGTACATTTCCAGCTGAATGAAGAAGGTACTGAACTGTAAGTGATGTGGGTATGCTAAGGTACTCAATCCTGAATGTACAAGGAACACATCGGCAATAAGATGCTGAGTGAATAGTCTAGATTTACTGGGACATCCAGCTCCTTGTCAAGTTAAATAAATTTTTCTCGTAAGTTCAGTTGGCTTGTATGTCATGTTTCAGTTTCTTATTCATGAAAACAATGAGAATAATTTTTTTCTTACTAAGCAAATGATAGGAAACCACTTTGTCTCTATTTAGGTCACAGTGTGACTTAGACATATTCGTAGGGCAATGGTTAATGTGCAAACTACTTAAGTACTTTCGGTATGATCAAGAGGTTGCAGATTGAAATCTCAGTGGAGGAACTCCTGTTTTAGCCTTGAACAGGGTACTTAACACAAATTCCTTAAGTAATTATCCTGGTGGGTTAAACTGTAAGGTAGTTAGCTATGTACATCACTTTGGTTAAAAGCCTCTTCAAATTTATTTTGCAAATGAATGTGATTTCATCTGCAGCACTTCAGTGTTATCGCCTTAATTGTGATTGCCTCTATTTTCATATTTCTTTTACCGTATGCAGTTTTTACTGGAGCATCCACCGGCCTCCTTATCTGCAGAATGCTCTGTCAAAGAAAGCCCACAGCCATTCCAATTCTTACGGAATCCTATGACAGTTAAGCATAATTGTGTCTTTGAGTTGCGACTGCTGGCTTCTATGTTATTATAGTTACCTTCAATACCATTCACAATAGTTAAATAGCCTAGGATCTCCTTGTTTCTTTAGCAGAATTAACTTTTATTCATCCAAGTCACATTAGTACAGGGCCGTAATTATGCTTACATAAGTAATTTCATGCATTGACATGTTTTGGAGAAATACAGTTTATGCTAGGTGGGTAGACATTTTTGTTTTACTACACCTAGTTTTTTTGGTTCTCCTATTCCCTTCCCCTTGGACCTAAGATCAAGATCGGAACATCAGTGACTAACTAGTGTAAAACAAGACAACAAATGGCTGCATGGTCAAAAGAGGACTGTCAGTGGACTGGTGGCCTTAGCTAAACTGCATTGGTTTGGTTTGACTGTCATATGACCCACAAGTGTTAGAACCTCCATTTCCTGTCACTGTCATCCCTTCTGTATGGATGAGTGAAACCACTTGTTTTTCTTCAGTCCTACAGTGTTTTTGATCTATTGAATATCTTCTGTGGTACTTTGCTTAACAGATAAATTGTTAAGCCATGTTATAAAAGGGACATGACTTGTTCATAAACCATGTTAAGAGCTCTCTGCTATGACTCTAACCATAAGTATGTTTAGCACAAGCGGCAGAAACCCCAGCTTCCCCCATAAAATTGCCAAAAGAGCAGAATTAGTCAGTGTATCAATGTAAATTCATTGTATTTGTGGTTAAAAGTGTAATCCATCTTACTAATTGAACCACTGCACTGATCATTTCACGGAAGTTGCTTTGGACAACATATATGTTACTTTTCCCTTTGAAATCAGGATAAATACAGCCCACAGCCAACATAGCCAGTTGACGTCATGCTTCAATGGAAGTCTATAGAAGACCCTTGTAAGTTTTATCTAAATGGAGAATAGACAAAAGCTTATTGTTTAATATGCTCTGATTACGTGATTTCAGAGCCCAGACGTGCTTCACTGTGAGTCTATGGGAGCTTCAGACATAGATTTTGCTTAGGCGATGTTGACTGGATAGATAGACTTTCAGTCAAATATTTTAGAACACCTGGAAGGCACGTTTCTCTGCACAAGAAAGGATTAACTTCCCAATAACATCGACGCTCATAGTGTCCGTAGTGTTAGCTTGCAGTATTCATTCATTCTGATGCATGCAGGTGCACAAAGGCATTGCATTGAAACCTGGCGAGACAGTTTGTTTTATATGTCATCTTTAGCCACTGGCATTTGTAAATATTATAAATAAAGTTCTTGTGATTGAGTTTTGAGTTTGACCATTTGTTTCATTTTCAAGTTCAGTGATTTTTAGCAGACTGGTTAGTTAGCTTGCTAACTAAGCTGTGTGTTTGTTCAAGCTGAGCTAGAGGCTTTGAAGCGTGGCAGACGTGGCAGCTAATCTTGTTGACTTCATTCTAAAGTCCTTCGATGAAGCAGAGCAGAATTAGCGTGTAAGTAGCTGGCCAGCTAAAATACCTGATTACCAAGGTATTCCCACACTGTGCTTCCCCATTTTAGAAATCACCATCCACTATGTCACATGATTTGCTTTTTTCACCTCTAAAATTGGATTTAAAGACAATGTTTTAACCTCAGCTGAAGTTAGTTGAAATGATTGATTAAGATGCCTTGTAAACACACTCGGATACTAATTCCAATTATTCCATAGTAGTGTGAAACAATAATGGTTCAAACTTATTTTAACCCGTCGGGGTTTCCTGTTGTGTACCTACCCTAGATCACAAATTTTCATTAGCCTCCCTGCAGCAGGAGTGCTCCCTTGTCCTGTTATTAGAAAGGATTATTGAATATTGCTCTGACTGTACCCTCCTTAATGTTGCTCTGTGGTATATCAAATTTTAGATACATTAGAGCATTTCTCCAGGGTTAGGGCAATGTATGTAGCTGATGTAAGTTGGGGACCTCTGAGTAAACATAGACTCTTATAGACATCCTGGTTTTCTTATAGTGAAGCTGGAGTTTAAAAGCTTGTGTATATGCATGCATCGATATTGAGTTTTCATAGAGAAATGAATGGATATCTATGTGGAAAAACTAAGAAATTCGATGTGTAAACTGCAGCTAAGCATTTACATAGCCAATGCATACCTTCATTTAATGGGTTTAGAAGTTGTACATGTGCGTACTGTCAAACAATGTTCCTTAACAACAGTTTATGGAAGTTTGTCATTTTCTTATCGTTGAAACTTTATATATGACAGTAAGTCGATATATCATTTATATCGCCCAGCTGCACAGTGTGTAGCGTTGTAAACAAGGAGTAATTTTTGAAGAACTTTTTTGCTTATTTAGCATAGGTAATTTCATTGTTAAAAATTACTTTATATCATAATGTAAGTCTTCCTTCAGAAATATAATTCTGATCACAGGTATGTGTTTGTGCCCTGTGCTACACTGTGATATGATGCAGGGTGTCTCCTGTCTTGTGCCCTGTGCTGCCTAGGGTAGGCCCCAGGCTAGCACTGTACCTGTGTGCGGGATAAGTGTCTATGGGGGATAGATATTCAGCATTTTTTCAGGCTTACAAATCTATTCCCCCAGCCATTTTCCATGTATCAACTTATGGTTGCTGTGATCCTGAGCCTTATGCTAAGAAACAGAAGGCAGAAGCAGGGTTTGCTCTGGACATATCTGTAAATCAAAGTCTTCTTTTACAGCTCTCTTATGGCTCAGGCAGGACTGGAAACAATAACCAGTCATCACGCTGAACGTACAATGCACTTCTGGGAAATTAAATCTGTTTTCCAACAGTCATTACTAACAGGAGAGGTTAGTTCCAGAGAGAGGAGACTTCGGTCTTGTCTTGTGGTTAGCTGAGCTACACAGATTATTAACTACCTTGTTTATGCTGCTGTAAGAAAAGCTGATAATAACCGTTATGAACACAGTAAACTGAGCATAATCAATACTTGTGGACCTAATGGCTTCATCAGAGGTGTGCTGTGGGGACTTCACTATATATAACTCCCTTCAGAGCCTTAACCTAACCTAGATGCCTATGATCTACACTGCTGCCTATGTATCTGATATGTATATGAACCAGGAGCATAGATCTGGGTACAGGACATGTCCCTACCAATATTGTAAGAGTACCGTGTGGGGGATGGAATATTTGTGGCTGATTTGGTCTCTACCAGTGTTGAAACCAAACCTACACATTTGAGACGAACAAAAATATGAATTCAAGGCCCCTAGTTTTGTTTTTTTTTCTTCTTCTTCATTTTAGTCATCACTGGAAAGCCATGGAAATATGAAACCCCCACTGGTTGAGCCTTCACTGTGCTTTGGCGTTTAAAAGTTTAATGTTAAATTTGTCTGTGACCCTCTACTTTAAAAGTGATTTAACTATGCATGGATGGACACTGCATTTGCAATTACTGAAAAAAATAATGAACGCTTACAGTATCATCAGAAGTCTTAAGAGCAGTTGCCGCCTCGTGCTCCTTTTAGCTCTTTTCTCCAGGATTCCTAAGTTTGACTAAATATTTCCCCTCCCTTTTATTATTGCCTGTTTATATTCAGTGAGCTTGTCCCTGCCATACCCTCTGGTCCTGTGGCTCCATGAAAAGGATTCCCTGCTGCTGAATTGAACTGTCACTCCTTACTGAGTCCCTGTCCCAGAAGCATCTTCTGTTCACCAGGATTTTTATAATATTCATTTAATAACTCAACCGTATTATGACAATATTTATGTTAGTCAAAATGTATTTATTTACTTACTTGGACAGCGGGATTAAGTGCTTTTTGTCTTGAAATCAGTCTGGGATTACTTAATATTTTAAATGCTAAAATTCTAAATTTAAAGATAGTCAGTAGAGAATAGTGAATTAAACTGAACTGAAGGAATGAAGCCTTTTTTTGTAACACAACCTTATCAGCTTGACGTATGGCATGATCCTAAATTTTAAATTACTTTAATGATCAGTCTGTATATCCCTCAGTGTAGTTGTAGCTTAGATCATATTTCATGCATTATCTTAACTGAAGAGTGCGTCTTTTGCCATTTGGTTCAGATTGACTTTGAGAGACATATTAAGCAGTAAATTATTTTCGAGGATATATTTCAGTTTCTACCATAGTGTGCAAGATGTACTACCAGTATACAGAAATGGGACACAATCTTTTGTCAGGAGTACATTACAGTGATAGTTCACAAATCAATGTGGTTATAACAATGGACATTAGAGAGATATGGTTTAAAGCTGAATTAAAATCTAAATGTCAGCGCACAGAGCCTAAATTCATATTTCCAAATATATTAGTGTATCTCATTTTCAGTTCAATATCACTTTCACAAAGGTTCACAGTTCTGTTTTACTGAACTGTCTCATTAAGTTGTTCATTTTTTCATTTAATTTAAACCAACATTACATAAATCGTTTCGTTGGCTGTTATTGTTTCTATACAATAAAGGCAGAGCTTTTCTTAAGCATTTTTCCCGCTCTGGAGGATAACTCTCATATGGCTGTTCTTCATCATAGTCTGATATCTCAGACTTTGTGTGGTTAAGACAGAAACTGTAATACAGAGATATTCCATTTTGGAAACTGGAAGTTCACTGGCAGGTTACCAGTAATAAGACATGTGCCACTTCATCAGTCATCACATGACAGTCCTCCTGTATAAAACCATGAGACCTGCATTTTAAAAAGAAGCTATGGGTGTATAGAAGGATCGCACAGCTGTTTTTAGATCATCTAGGCATGTCTGAGAAGCCTCAAGCGAAAACAAGAACCCACTGATTCTGAACTGGGTTAAGAATTGGGTATGAAAAATGCCCACAAAATAAATGAAATGGATACTGTCTTCAATGATTCCTGATGTAAACTGTGATCTGCTTTCACTCATATAGTTCTTTAGATGGATACCTCTGCTTACACAGTGCACTTAAATGCTGCAGTTGTGGCAGATTGGTAGATTGTTGCTGTTTTCAGATTGGCTGAAAGAGAACGTGATTTGTTTGCAATGTGTTTGATAGCTGTATAGTACCTTAAGATGGTGAGTCATGATGCCACTGACCATGTTTTTAAGCAAACAGCAGAGAGTGCCGTACACTAATGAATAGGAAAGGTCTTCCACAATAGCTTGTCCTCATAGCACAATAGCATGTCATTTATTACATACATCTTTATTATTATTATTTTTTTTTCTTGCCACATGTGCTTCCACCCATTTTGCCTAATTTTGTTTTCTAGGGGACCAACACTGGCCGGGCCGATCGCAGAGCTATTATGGTAGGCCTGTATACTCCCATGATCCATGTCTGTGTTTGTGTTGAATGTGTGGTCTTAACCCTACAACATGCAAGGACAAGAACTTTCTGTCGTACGTTAATGTGATGTGGTGATTTGTCGTCTCTCTCACTGCCTAGACCCAGTATTTAGTCTCTTAAACTGCCACCTTCAGAGTGTTCGTTTCTCCAATCTCTTGGTCTATAACTCCATCTGTCAAGAAGATACCTGCAGCAGCAAGGATAAAGACAGTTTTTAATGATGTTACTTCTTATTAATTAAAGAAGACATCAGATAAATCTGTGCTTATCTTTGCTGATGACACGTTGAACCTCTGTCCGTGGAAAAAAATTGAGAGAGAAGACTTGCACCTTTAAGAGGAGTCGTGGGGCTTGGAGGTAGCTTCTAATTAATACAATCAATGACAATAAAAAGGTTAACTGCTAACATTTGTTTTATCTCAAGAACAATGTGTAATTTCTCCTCCTTAAAATGAATTGTTTTTAAATGTACCTATGAGATGAATATGTCCTCAAAGGAGATATGTTCTTGTAATAATAGTTTTTCTTTCTGGGTATATATATTATTGCATCTTGTCGGTTTTAACAATGTAGCAAAAATTTGTTGTATGAACACACAAGTCATGTTAAGTTGCTGTACTAATGGTATATATGTGTATTTCTTTGAATTCACCAGTAATTTACACTATCTGTTTGTATTGTTTTTTCGTTCAATTTTTGCTATATAATATATAAAGTCTCATACCCTTTGCAGTTTTTTTTTCTTTTGTTCTTGTCTATTTTGTCCCCACATAGTCTTAATATCTTTTTTTTTCTATAATAAGATCATGTTTCTGCTTAGATGCCTTTTCTCAAGACTAAACCGATACAATGGTAACACTGTCCTTATCTCCTGTCATTCTATTTTCAACTGACTGTAGTGGATCAATACCCTTCATATGTGGCGACTATTGCTTTACAATATTAGTCTTGCTATTGCAATGTCCAGC
Source organism: Gnathonemus echidnorhynchus (assembly GCA_026776725.1). Taxonomy (NCBI): domain Eukaryota; kingdom Metazoa; phylum Chordata; class Actinopteri; order Osteoglossiformes; family Mormyridae; genus Gnathonemus; species Gnathonemus echidnorhynchus. The sequence goes on along the minus strand of JAODJU010000095.1, from coordinate 18,269,797 downwards.
TCCATTTTACTTCTGCTTCTTTCAGAGTAACATCACTTGTATTAACACACCAATAACACTTAGGTTGAACCTCTTCCAGAAGATGTTTGTTGTTTTCTGGTTAATCTGTCTAATGTCTACTAATGGGACAGAGACTGGTACTTACATTTTAGGAAGTGTCCATTTTGATGCAGTATTGGGATTGTATTGGGATTCTCATTTCAGAATGTCATTTTGCAATATTAATTATTCCTTCTACAAAACCAGCAGGTTACAGAGGACTGAATATCAGGGAAAATGCTCTGCCATTATGGGTTAACAGGGGATCAAATTGCAGGAGTAGCATGGGTCATTCAATATGGTAGCGTGCAATGAGGTGGCTGAGAAACGTGTTGACCCCCTTGAAAGGCACTTAAGCTGCAACATCCATGGTGCATTGCAGAGTACATCTGTCAATACATGACATTTGCTATTTCAAGTCCCCATAAATGTAGGTCCTTGTGTTTGGTTAAACATTTCTTATAGCAACACTGAGCAGTACCTCATTTTTACCTCAATAGAGTACCGGTTCCAGGCAGGCTCTCCTGGGTCACCGTGTCAGTTAATCAATGCCTGCTACGAATATTGTGTAGGGAATCTTAAAACCTCTTTTTAAAGGATCATGTCCAGTTTTTGGCCTTGAATTCTTTGTGGGATCCAGGTGTCTTAGCATTTGCACTGTCTTTAGTGTTCAAGAGTGTAAAGCATCAGAATTCTTCTGTGGCTTTGATTCAGTATAAAGGTGTTTTTAATCATTTTGGTAGTCTTGAAAATGGAGGTTGGATAACGAAACAGATCCTTACATGTTCTGAGTAAGTTGACTCTCTCTTTTTATATATATATATATATATATATATATATATATATATATATATGTACAATTACTTTATTTAGCAGGCCCTAATACAGAGTCGTGCACAGACTGTTACATTTTTAACACCTTATGTGGAGAACCTTACACCTGGCATTAATAGGATTCATACAGGAGGAATGTATCCATGGGGCTGCTGAGAAAGGAGAGCACTACACGGGATGGGGAGCAGAGAACACAGAGTCCAAACCAATCAGGACTGATTTTGAAGTGGTACCACAGCCCAGATGTACTGAAACCAACACAAAGTCAGTCACTTTAATGTGAGATAACTGTGGGGTACCGGAAGATTGGGCTCTTGAAGGGTTCTCATTCCTGTCTGGGCACTGTTGTTGTTCTTTTTGAGAAAGCTACTTAACCTCAATTTTCTTAAATATGGTGTATAATGATAAAACAATCACCATGGAAAGGGAATTTGCCAAGCATATAAATAATCATAATAATGTCACAGCAGGCTATTGTACTGTATTTGCCTCAAGACAGAACCGTGAGCCCTCATAATTTAATAAAGGCAGCTATTATGGCATTTAGCACAGCAATTAAATGGTAACATTTCCTATCTGCGGTTAAATGCCAGGCCCCTAGACTGGTACTTACCTAGCGGTACACTATTCTTCCATCTGGAACTGGGGAAAAGGGGGGCGGCATTGAGCCATGGTCCGTATGTGCCGCTGTCAGCAGGCTGGGGAGGGAAGACAGAGCCCAGCCACCACCACGAAGGGCACTGCAGCATAGGGGCGGCCACACTTCACACATGGCTTTGGTAATTAAATGGCATGGACTCTTGTTTTTCAAAGGACCCCGGGGGATGCAGACAAAAGAGGAAAAGGTCCAGCTTGCAATGGATCTGGGTCGTCACTGCCGCCCTCTCTTGTCTCCATACCCGGCTGTGGTCCAGCCCTAGGGGGGTTTTCATTAATTTTCGCACAAATGTCTGCTGCTGGCAATAATGCTTGTATATGACATGACATTTAGATGGCCATTCAAGAGTCCGCATTTGGTAAAACCAACTTATTAATAACACCATTCCATTAAGCCTGCAATCCTCTATTACTGTGGTTTCTTGCATTTCACGATTGTCATTAGTAGCCACTGAGTCAAATCATTTCATCCTCACATTTTTCTGTTTTTTTACGTCTCATGTTAGTTGACGGCACCCTGCATTTATTCCTGCGGACAATAAGGCTTATGTGTAATTCTGTAGTCAGATTGCTGTTAGCCAAACTTTCTGGCAAGCTGCAACATTTAGTGGGTTCCATACTTCTGCATTTGTTAACCAGATGTGAATCATAACTTGTTTTAATCCTGTAACATTCAGGGACGTGAGCATTGTGCCAAAACAGTGGCAAGGAAAGGAATTGCACTTTTCACTGCCCCTAAGGAGCAGAGAACAAAAAGTTGCATCTAATTCACATAAATAGCGGCCTTGCGGATGACGCAGCCAAGCACATCGCCCGGGGGCTGAAGAACTGCTCATGCAAATGTGCAGTGAAAATTTGGCTTGTTTAACCTTTGCTTTCCAGGGGAATTTCTAGCATTTTTTTGCGGAAATCTTGAAAGAAATTAGTAAAGCTCTCAACACCATTACTTATCAGACGAGTGGTTTCTTTGTGCTTAGATCATGATATCTGGCGTCATTCATAGGAAGGTGTTCTCTTGAACTGATTACTCATCCAGCCATGTCATAGAAATCAAATACCCAGCAAGTTTCCAATCACCCAGCAATACTGAATTGACTATTGAGACAAATTATGTAATATTTTTATATTTGCATAATGGTTTGGTCTGGTAGCTTCACATCCTTTTTTTGTAAATCTTACTAAAATGTTTTACATGTGATCAGGCTCTGGAAATGTCAGAATGTTGAATCATTGGTATGCCATCTGGTTATTCATTATGCAAAATTTGCATGGGTGTGCTTGTCAATGTATATTGAATATGATTATAACCATGGAGGAGGAAAGCAGATGTGAACTATCGTTAGATCCTGGGTTTCAGCTGGACTTTCATTTACTCTTTAAATATTATTATTTAAATAAATCATGTACCCAAAAAAAAAAAATCTATCACAGCTATTATCAGACAAACTCTGGAGTCTGTTGTGGTATTAATACCATTAATAAGAACATGTATTTAATAAAATCATAATACCAGTAAAGTAGTTCACAGATATATGCAAATATTTGCATTATAGATACTTCTGTCAAACAGCAAATTTTAGCCATAGACAATGTTTTTATTAGACGAAATAGTTATGAGATCATCTCGTTACTGGCTTGTGGGATACACTGAGTCTGTTATGTGTAGGTGTAACAGAATTGTAATGTGCCTAAAGTGATTGTAAGAATATCACTTCTGGTAAAATATCAAGTAGAAAGTACAGTTGCAATTAGTGAAAGCAAACATTAGGCCTACAGTTTTATTGTTTTTTTTTTAAATTTATTTACAATAATAGCGCACAATCTTTGTCATTGTCATCATCATCATAGCCTGTATTTTTCTGACTTCAGCTGACTGAATGTAAAGGTATGTGTTGTGTTTTTAAACCTAGAGCTCTATGACCTAATGACTGCAACTTGTCTCAAGAGGGCGAGCATTGTTGGATGTTTGAATCCCACCTCTGCTCTGTGTGTGTGGACTTCCGATGTTCTCCCAGCAGTTAAACAGAACGGAGTCTCCAGATCTGGGATTCTCAATTTTTTTGATCAAAGATCTACATCAGATTTTTGTCAGTGGCCCAGAACAATTTTCAACAACAAAACAACATTTTGTGAACTAAAATGAATTAACAATGACTTTTGATATAGGCATCAATATATAACCATAATGGGGTGGGATTATGATGAGTTATGTGTGTGCAAAATATAGCGGTTCTGCATTTAGGTTTTGCATTTCACACCACATTAAGCCTTTTTTATGTTAACCGTATAGATTCATAAGGTGCATTATCGGCTGAGTCTGGATTAACATGCAGTTCAGTCCACAACCAGACCTTGGTCCAGACATTGAGAACCCCTGCTCTAAACTGAGCATTGTATATGACTATGGGCGTGCGTGTGTATGTGCAGGTTCCCTGTGATGGATTGGCATCCCCTGCAGCGTGAACCCCAGCCTTGTGCCCTTTGCTGTCTGGGATATACTGTACTGAGATGAACACGAAAAATTCTCGTTAATCAACCCCTTTAGTTGTTCAAACGCTCACACTTGTTCTGCAGAAATTGACAATAGCTGTCAGACATTCCCGAAAAAGGTTCTGTTCTAATCATCCCTGCTACCCTCCCTCATACTGTACACCCGCTTTCCCCCATCGCAGCTAAGTGAGCTGACATGAAGCCCTTGACTTGAAGAAACCCAATTTACAGAGCTGACTTACCCGTTAGGTAGCTGACAGACTGCTTGTGTTTGACAGGGTACTTTTGGGTGTGACTATAAAGGGATTCACTTCACTGCGGCTTTCTCAGAAGCAACTAATTGGCCCCTGAGTCAAAGCATGTTGATGGAAATGCTTTATTCTTTTTGTTAATTATACTACAGTAGAGAGGTTGTGTTTTTGTATTTTTGCACCCAAGTATAAATGTAGCTAATGGTCGCTGCTTTTAGAGGTGATGTATTGCAGGCAGTTAGTCTAAAAAGCAACACAAATGTCTCCTGAAAATTCAAAGTGAAAGAAAAGCACAGAATGTATTTGTTATACAGATTAGATACAGAGTACACATTTCTTTTTGTGATTTTAGCCAAGTATAATGGAGACATGTATAAAAGTGAAGTTCATTTGCAGTGTATTTTGGGGTTGTATGTTTTATAACTTTTTATCTTTTTATAACTGTTGTACAAAAATGCCATATATTTGTTGTTCATTGATGTTTACTTATACCTAATTTAAATTCATTCTCTTCTGTACCATAAGCTTTTACCCATCAACCATTGTGGATTTCACCTTTTTGTTTCACCAACTACATATAAAGAATTTGCCTTTTCAGTTGCTCAGCTGTCAAACTGTGGGGTTATCCAGAAAACCCCTGTGACCTCACTGTTTATGCCTCAAAGGAGAAATATGAGAAAAAAATGTAGCCATGGGAACAGTATTATCTATGTAGCTGGAAGGAGTGTAAGCATAAAATGTCCCTTTATAACAGGTCTGGATGCCGTGGGAATATCGGAGCAGTTTGAAAGCTTGACTTGTCTATGTGTTGCATTTTAAAATGCAACGACTATATTCTGAATCAGGATGATACAGCAGTTGAATGGAATTCATCTGTTTAATTAACACCCTTAGTAATGAATCTTGAGAAACACAGATCAGCAATCCATTGTACAATCCATGTAAAATGCAACAGACTTGGTAAAGCACTTTCTCTCTGTCGAGTAAATCCTGAAGCCAACTGCTCGGTCATTGGCTGCATTGCCATTCTATCATAGTAAAATAAACGTAAGAGAATGCAACATGTTACATAACAAAGCAACATTAGAATAAGTATGTGGAGGTGTATGTAATAAATGGATTTATATGGCAGCAAAAAAGGTATCATTCCCAAAATGTTATTGAAGAGACTCTAGGTAAAGTGTACCTAAGAAATGTTCTGCAGCGATATCACTCTTTTCCGTTGGTCCCACTCTTCCTCTAGCTTTCCATTTCCGACTTGCACTGCATCTTTCAGGAACATGTTTTTAATATTTGTAACAGAATGTGTTATATCTACAAACTGTAATGTGAAATAGCTTGTTCCTGGAGGACAGCTTGAGAACAAAGGAACTGTAATTACAGACAGCCAGCAGGAATGCATCTTCCCTTTAGTTTAGAATCATATGAAGTTCCTGCTATCAAGAAGAAAGGAAATATAACATCGTTGGAAATGTTTTGTGTATACATCACCTCTTTCATCTTTTCATTAAAAACTGTTTTGCCATCTATTGTATACTTTAATGTAGTCTAGGGATCATACTGGGTTTAAACTCTGCTCATTATATATTGTAACGGTCTGACATATTTTTTTCCACCAAAAGTGACCTGGGTCATTCACTCTGTTAGAAAGTCTTATTATCATATCGCTTACTTCTCAGAAAAAGCTGTTTTTGTTTTGACTTAAACTGCGTGTTCGAAATGCAGTATCGACAAGGACAAAACAGAAATGGCACAGGAAGCTAGCCAGCAGAAAATATCATTTACATTGCCTTTGATAGAGATGCTTAGTTTGTGTCTTCCCGAGTTTTGGCAGATCACAAAGGGACCAGAGTGATGGCAATTTCAAGTCCAAATATCATGAGCTCATAAAGTGCAGGCCTACAAACAATGTGGGTTCTTAATCTTTCTATCAATCAATCCTTCCTACTGTACTGTACGTGTTTGATATATCTGTATATATATATAAGTCTGCTTGTACATTCCCTTGGCTGTTTTTCAATAATAATATTTCCTTGCGTTTTTATAGGTAATCACCAACATAACTATAACCATCTGCCACTTACTAGTCCAACCTGTACACCTAAGAATGGTAAGAAAATAAGTTGACTGAATGATATTTTGTAAATTGGGATATAAGGTTAAAATAGCAGTGTGTTTATATTGAAATATTTGAACAGAAATACCTCAGTACCATGGTAGTTCTATTTCGCTTTATACTTTGCATGATGCCACTTTTACATCTCCCTGTATATAAATCTGTACACGTAACTTCACACGTACTGTGTAGAGCATTAAAATCCATTTTTTTTACTGTTCTGCCATGTTTCTAATTATATTGTACTTTTGTTTTAAAACTGATTCTGTTCTACATTGCTCTTATTTTGGTATTTCATTATTTGCATAGTCTCTGGAGTGTTTCAAAGCATATATATTCGCTACATGGTATACCTATTTAACTGTGCACAGTACAGTATGTGACAAATAAACCAAAAAAGGGAGAAAGGGTGTATCATTAAGAGCTTGCTTTTTGATATTTCGTAAAAAATGATTGAAAAAGAAATAAAGAATCCTTTATTATAAGAAATGCAAAACAGAACTGCCATTGTACTGAGGTATTTATATTCAATTATATTAATAAAAATTAACCAGAACATGCAAAAATATACACATTTGTCCTGTCCAGCAGGCAGATCAAAATCGTTACAAAATTGTTCCTTTTTTTTTTTTTAAGTGAATGCATAACTTGCCGTATACATTAATGTAGAGTTCATTTCACCTAAAAGCATTTATATTATCCAGATTTGGATTTTCTTTTCTAAAGGCATTGCATTCATAGAATTTAGAAGGAGACATAATTACATTTTATATTAGAACAAGATAACATCTAAAATTAGATTTGTAGCTTTTCAACAGTACCAATACAATGAGTGTGCAGTGTAAATGCAAGCATGATTGCTGTATGGTTTTTGAGTGTTGTCGAACCCACTGTAACATCTCTTGTATATTTGAAAGCCTTTCACCACATACTGCATATAGGTCTGATCCAGACTGTGATGCACCTTCACTTGCCCCCCACAAAAAAAAAATCCAAAACTTAAATGCAGAATAGTATGAATCCTAAAATACTGGATCTGAAATTCTTTACTGAAATCTTTCAAAACCCCACCTACTCCACTGGTTTATTTACATAATAAAATGGTTTGCAATGGAAGTACTTGAAATTGCCACTGGCAATGTCTGATGGGTATCAAGTAGAGACAACTTAGCTGTGGAATCTTTTTGTTGTACATTCTGGCACCTGCATAATTTACAATATATACATTATATTGTTGTTTGACTTCTTGATATAATCTTTTTGGTAAGAACGTGCATCCTTATGCAGTTATTTTGTATTGTGCTTTCCCTGATTAAATCAGCTTCATATGCCTAATTCAAGATTTCTTATTATGTAAATAACACCCTCTTTATTATGTAAAAAGCACCCTGTTATTATGATGAAAAAGAAAGGAAAAAAAACTTTATCACCAAATGTGATTAAGACAAGTTTCTTACAAACGTCTATTACCTTACAGACAGAAAAAGGCAATACTTCTGTAGTTTTTCTAATTTACTTCAAGGTAAGAATTTAAACTGAGGAACAGTATCCTAAAAAATAGTCCCCAAATCCCTCTCCAATTGTATTTTTTATTTGTTATTAGCTATATAGTCACAGTATCCTAAAGAATTGACTGTTTATGTTCAACAGTGGGCAGCACAAAATATGCACAGGCATTTTTCTGGCTGTTCTGATTTTCTTCACTGACTGTGGCAAATTATCTGAAGAACATTTTTCACCATAGAAGAATCATTATTAGTGCCAGTAGGAATTTATCTTTAATACGCATATAATGTTTCATAATTTTTTTACATTCAACTCGAATGCTTTTTTTAGCATTTGGCTGTGAAAAACAATATTGTTAATTTAAATGAATGCTTAATTAAAACACATGATTTAATTAAGCCAGAAGAAACTACAATATGAGACATTTTTGATGAATTTCACATTTTCAACTTGGAGTTTTATTTAATTTAATAATACATGCAGTTAGCTAGTTGGTGGCACTGCCAGTTCATAGCTGTAGGCTGGGGTTCCGATCCCACCCCTGCTTTGTGTGTGGCCTTGGCATGCTCTCCCTTGGCACGGCGTTCTCTGGGATGCTCTGGCTACCTCCCGCAGCTCAAAGACATAACTGAACTGCTGTCTGTAAATTGCCCATGATGTGTGTGAATGTATGTGTGTTTTTGTGCTCTGTGAAAGACTCACTTCCCATTCAGGCTTTTGCCCTATACTTCCCAGCCAGTCCATCCATGACCTGTACTGGATAAATGGCTAAGTGGCTGATAAAGTTAACAACTGAATGCCTGAAGCAGTGTACCAATTTTTTGTCTTTTTTCTCCCTCTTGTTGTGTGTGTGTGTGTGTGTGTATGTTTGGATTAGATTTTACATTAGTAAAATAATTATTTAGACAAAATGATTACCTTGCTTACCTGCTTGGTTATAGATTATAATGTAAAATACAAGTAAATGCAAATAAAATACAAATACAATATGATTGTTGGGTAAGCATTTGAACTGATGGAATCTAACTATTCTAAATTATCTGCTAATATCATTGTGGCGATTTGATGCATGAAAATCCATGAAAGTCCATGATACCTACATTCGGGGTCCCAGCATCCTAAGGATGTAAATAAGGTTAATGAAACTATTGGCCTAATACCCTCTAAAGGTCATGGCATTTCCAATCCACTCCGCACATTTTCTGCTTGGATAAGAAACTGAAGTGCTGTACAGTAAAATGTTCTCCACTGTCATTTTTAGATGAAATTGTACTCTTAGCCTTGAGCGTCAAATGAGCTATTCCTAAGTAATTCTCAAAAGTATATGACAATATGCTTAGCTGCATCTATATTTCGTTGCACAAATCTAATGCAATTGAAGTAAATTTTCTAAAGCACATTCATATTTCTAAAAAATAAAATGCCTCATTGCGAGCATTTCACCCAAAGAGTTCCAGGTATGAATAAATTCTTCTGTTTTTTGTATCCACAAATGAAGGATATTAATCTAGCCAATTGTCCCCTACAAAACCAAAAAGATGTGTCAGTAATATGATACTACCGATGAATCATGGCAGTCACTCAACTGATACCAGGAACGTAAGGATGGAGACAGTGCTTCCCCTTTTCTACCATTGTTCTTTTTTTAGGTCTTGACGTAATCAGGATAGTGGTGGGTCCTCACAGTCCCATTTTTGTTCATAACCTTGACAGTTATTTATCTGCTAGGGGGTAAAGACTTTAATATGACACACTTTCAGCATGAAAATCAATTTGTAAAACATTTTAAGTGAATCACAGAGAGAAATTTCATTAAAATATTAATGGAATCCATGAAAAGTTATGGAAAATCGATTTAAGGAGTTTTTTTCCATTAAAAAACTGACAAAAAAAGAACTGTTAGTTCAAAACTGTGGATAAAGCTTGATGTAACTGGTGTCTTTCCACTGAGAAACTACAAAGTATTTTTTGTGAAACCATGACAACAAAGTAATTCTGCAGGCTACAGTTACCACAGAACCGGCACTGTAGGTACCAAAATTGTAAGCAATAACATTGAGGCAAACACTGAGGAAATCTGAAATAACTTCCATGTACATATAATAAACAACTAGTTTTAATTTTTTTAAAAATATTCTTGGGCTTGTTTGCTTGGAAAATAGTAAAAGCAGGTAAGGAAAACATAGAGGTATTATGTGCAGAATTAATGTTTGCCAGTGAATTTAGAAGGTATCCTGGGTGATGTATTTGAGTGTAATCGGTCCAGGGTGCCAGGATAAGGCAAGGAATGACTTTATTTTCAGATGTGCCATGAATTTAACGGATTTCCTGCGGCCACTGGCACGTAACCCATGCCTGTCCCTTTTGTTAATGTGCCTGGATGTCATATTCCCCTTTCCACTGCACTCTGCCTGCTTTTAAACCCGCTTTACCTGAGCCCTGTCACCCACAACCCCTAATCTGTCCTATGTCTGAATGACGGACATTTGTCCTGCGGGGGTGATGCCCCTCACCAGTGTCACGACATGTCACGATGCTCCCCTGCTGAGCACAATGCATGAGGAAGACAGATGCAGGAAATAATCACATGTAAACCCAAGTGTTCTGCATGTGGATGCCTTTTCGACCTGCTCCCGTGCCAAATGGCAGTGAATCCCTCACGTCCTGCCCTGCCCAGTCTTTCTAGGCATTGATTGTGATCTGATTGTGATCTTCTGTTCTCTTCTGTTTCCCTGCAGAGAGCACTCGGATGAACAGCATCCTTACCTCGCAGACAGAACCCTATGATCTGTCCTTCTCACGCTCGTTCCAGAGTCTGTCCCACCTGCCCCCCTCCTATGAGTCAGCAGTGAAATCAGACCTAAATAAATACTCCTCTCTCAAAAGATTAAGTAAGTGTACCCTACCTTCATTTTACAAACTTTAATAAATTATTTGATAATTATTCCTCAAATTTAAAAAATACAGGGAAAAAACAACCAACATGCAATCCTCAGATTATAATAATGAAACTATTAATTCCTATGTCTATTACAAAATTCCACTATGTCTGTAACAAAAATGAACTGTAGTACCATATGATACAGTTTAACATTGTTAATCATGAGGATATAACACAAAGTTATCCTTAAGTCCGAACTGATAAACATGCATTAAATTCAAACTTACCGCAAAACTTTTATGTGGTTTTGGATGATAAGTTCACTTAAAATAAGCAGCACCAACCTTAGCTTCTACTAGGCAAACAAGCAATATATTAAAATGTATTTGCCGCAGCTTTTTTGCCGTTGTGCAAATGTAAGAGTGCTTATATAATTTCGGTGCTTTATGATTGTGCAGTGTTGGTTTGTTTTGCTCAATATTATATATTCTGATTAGACATTTTTTCTCTTACTGCAATGCTTTATGGGAATCAATTTTGAAGTAACCTCTAGCTGGCTTTTATATCAAAAGGAAGGAGTTACAGTATATTTTAACAAAGTAACAATAATAACAATATTTCCTCTGTCCAGAATTATTAAATGAATAGTAGTTGAGAAAAAAGACTGCGTATGAATTCATATAAAATCCATCCATCCATCCATTAACTACCGCTTGTCCGGGGTTCGGGTCGTGGGGGTAGCAGCTTCAGGAGAGATACCCAGACCTCCCTCTCTCCAGTTACCTCTACCAGCTCCTCGGGGGGGACGCCGAGGCGTTCCCAGGCCAGCCGGGAGATATAATCCCTCCAGCGAGTCCTGGGTCTGCCCCGGGGCCTCTTCCCTGTAGGACATGCACGGAAAACCTCTCCCGGTAATCGTCCAGGAGGCATCCGAACCAGATGTCCAAACCACCTCAACTGGCTCCTTTCGACGTGGAGGAGCAGCGGTTCTACTCTGAGGCTCTCCCGGATATCCAAACTTCTCACCCTATCCCTAAGGGAGAGCCCAGACACCCTGCGGAGAAACCTCATTTCGGCCGCCTGTATTCACAATCTCATTCTTTCGGTCATTACCCATAGCTCATGACCATAGGTGAGCATAGGGACGAAGATGGACCAATAGATCAGTTCTTTCTTAGCCACGACAAACCGGTTAAGCGCCTGTAAAACTGTAGACGTGCTCCGATTCGTCTGTCCAGCTCCCGATTTCGCCTACCCTCACTCGTGAACAAGACGCTGAGATACTTGAACTCCTCCACTTGAGGCAGTACTTCTTCCCTGACCTGAAGAGGGCAATCCACCCGTTTCTGGCTGAGAACCATGGTCTCGGACTTGGAGGTGCTAATCCTCATCCCCGCCGCTTCGCACTCGGCTGCGAACCGCCCCAGAGCATACTGGAGATCCCCAGCAGATGAAGCCAACAAAATGCAGCGAGTCCACCAAACTGGACACCCTCAACACCCTGGCTGCGCCTAGAAATCCTGTCCATTAATATTATAAACAGGACCGATGACAAAGGGCAGCCCTGGCGGAGCCCAACCCACACTGGGAACACGTCTGACTTATTACTGGCAATGCAGACCAAGCTTCTGCTCCATTCATACAGGGACCGAATCGCCCACAACAGTGGACCCCGGACCCCATACTCCGGAAGCACCCCCCACAGAGCACCTTGAGGAACCTGGTCGTAAGCCTTTTCCAAATCCACGAAACACATGTAGACTGGATAGGCAACTCCCAGGCCCCCTCCAGTACCCTTGCAAGGGTATAAAGCTGGTCTAGTGTTCCATGGCCAGGACGAAAACTGCATTGTTCCTCCTTAATCTGAGATTCGACTATTGATCTCACCCTCCTCTCCAGTACCCCGGAATAGACTTTCCCAGGAAGGCTAAGAAATGTGATCCCCCTGTAGTTGGAACACACCCTCTGGTCCCCCTTCTTAAATAAGGGGACCACCACCCCGCTCTGCCAATCCGACGGCACTGTCCCTGACCTCCACGCACTGTTGAGAAAGTGTGTTGTTGAGGAGGTCCTCAAAGAAATCCTTCCACCTCCGGGTGATGTCCCCAGGTGAGGTCAACAGCACCCCCTCCCCACTATAAATAGTAGGAACCAGGAGCTGCTTCACCCTCCTGATATTCCTGATGGTTTGCCAGAACCTTTTTGAGGCCGACCGAAAGTCACTTTCCATGGCTTCACCGAACTCCTCCCATGCCCGGGTTTTTGCTTCTGAGACCGCCCGAGCCACATTCCGCCTGGCCTGCCGGTACCCATCAGCTGCCTCCGGAGACCCCCAGGCTAGTAATTCCCGGTAAGCCTCCTTCTTCAGCTTGACAGCCCCCTCACCTCTGGTGTCCACCATCAGGTACAAGGGTTACCGCCACGACTGGCACAGCTCCATACAGCCGCTTCCACAATGGAGGTCCGGAACAGTGTCCATTCAGACTCAATGTTTCCAACCTCCCCCGGTATGCAGTTGGAATTCTGCCGGAGGTGCGAGTTAAAGCTCCGGCGAACAGGAGCCTCTGCCAGACATTCCCAGCAGACCCTCACTATGCGCTTGGGCCTACCAGGTGTGACCGGCTTCCTCCCCTGCCACCTGAGCCAACTCACCAACAGGTGGTGATCATTTGACAGCTCTGCCCCTCTCTTTACCCGAGTGTCCAAGACAGAAGGCCACAGATCAGATGATATGATTATGAAATCGATCATCGACCTGTAGCCCCAGGCATGTTCGTACCTTGTCCACTTATGGACACCCTTATGCTCGAACATGATGTTCGTTATGGACAAACGATGCATTGCACAGAAGTCCAATAACAGAACACCACTCGGGTTCAGATGAGGGAGGCCGTTCCTCCCAATAACCCCCCTCCAGGTCACACTGTCATTGCCCACATGAGCATTGAAGTCCCCCAGCAAAACCATGGAATCCCCTCGTGGCGCGCCAACCAGCATACCACTAAGGGAATCCAAGAAGGTCGGGTACTCTGAACCGACATTCAGTGCATAAGCGCAGATGACAGTCAGAGACCTATCCCTGACCCGAAGGCGCAGGGAGAAAGCCCTCTCGTTCACCGGGGTAAACTCCGTTATTAATGCACCGAGCTGTGGGGCCACCAGTAGCCCCGCCCCAGCCTAGCGTTGCTCACCTGCCGCAACGCCAGAAGAAAAGAGCGTCCAGCCCCTCTCCAGGAGATTGGTTCTAGAACCCACGCTATGCATTGAGGTGAGCCCGACTATATCTAGTCGATACCTCTCAACCTCACGCACAAGCTCAGGCTCCTTCCCCACCAGAGAGGTGACATTCCATGTCCCGAAAGCCAGTTTTGTCAGCTGGGGATCGGACCACCAGGGCCTCCCTTGGCCGCCCCCTGATCCACAATGCACCAAACCCCTGACATTCCCCTTGCGGGTGGTGGGCCCACCTGGGGACAGTCCCGCGTGCCTCTTTCGGGCTATGCCGGCCAGGCCCCAGAAGCCAAGGCCCAGCCACCAGGCGCTCGCCAACCCCGGTGACCCTAGTCCGGGCGAGGGAAACGAGATTTTGATAAAATGCTTTATAATAGGGTTCTTTTGGAAAGCTCTTTGTCTGACCCCTCTCCTGGGACCTTTTTTCCTTGGGAGACCCTACCAGGGGCTATTGCCCCCGACAACATAGCCCCCAGGGTCACTGAGGCACGCAAACCCCTCCACCACGATAAGGTGGCAATCCAAGGAGAGGTTCATATAAAATATATATTGTATATCTTACCTTTATGTTTAGTTGTGTTACATACTGAAAAGATGTGATCCTTTGCATGTATTCTTTCCAAATATCTCATGTTAGTTTATTAGGAGGAGAAGCAGCATTTCAATGCAAGCAGATTCATTTTTGTTGTAGAATGTGGCTGCACTTGCCTTTCTCAGAATGGGTTAAATGCGTTATCTTTGTTGTGGCATTTCTAGCTTTTTATACTGTATATAGAAGAGGGGCAGACCATTTTGAAGGGTCTTAATTGACAGCTCTTCAACACAAACCTCCTTCACTTGCACGGTGACCGGTAAATACTCACCAACCCAATCACAAGGAAACATTTCTGGCAGCAGTTTCTTCTAAAGTCTCCTCCGGCGAACACCGTCAGAGCTGCACCATTTGTTTTGAAATCAAATCATTTGTAGTAGCAAATATCCAGCAGGCTAAGCTGCTTCTACTTCACTCTGGGTCAGTGTTTGATTGTACTTGAGAGTTGATACATTGTTCAAAACCACGATGTATTGTTTTTTATTAATCTTACAAAACACAAAACCAGCCTAAGAAAAAGCCCTTCTTATACTGTATGAATATGGCAAACTGTAGATATAACATTGTTACATCCTGAATAGTATATTGCTTATGAAATATGGTATTATGAAATTATCTAAGCAATAATTGAATTATTAGAATTGTTAGAATCACATTTTATTCTTCGCACTATAGCCATAAAGTGGATGAGAGTGTAATTCTGGGCTACAGTATGTTTTAATGCTCATGCTAAAAACAGAAAAATAATATTTTTGAGCAATTTATCTCATAACACACCTTATCTAAATCCGCTCCTGAAACCGTATTATGATTGATGTTTTACAAGTAGACAGCATGTGATTAACATCCCTATTGGAGTATGCCGGCCTTGTTGATCCGTGATCAATCCCGATAATGCACTTTCCGGTACGTGCGATATGGCTGACATACAGTGAAACGAATTATGAGTTTTCCAAGTGCACTGAGAATTTTTTAAACTGATACGATGCATTTTCAATCATAATTGAAAAAGGTCAAGACATGACATAGAATTACATACAAATGTATAGAAATAGTAATGCTTGGATTAACACAGAAAATTGTCAGAAATATCTTATTAAAAGTGTATCTTAAAAATGCATCTGACACATCCACATTGAATTACAAGTTAATAATGATGTTACAGTTATATGTCTTGAGTTGCACATGTGGCAGAAGGAAAGTAAAAAACTGGATCTTCAACAGAAAATCTAATAAAAAGAAGAGCTAATAGGATTTTAGCAATGCAATCTTGTGAAAGCTGCTAGCACTTCTGGGAGGCACGCCAATCAATGAGCAGCTAACTAACGATCACATCATCAAAAATAATTAAAAGTAAATGATTAAAATGGTTGTGGCTCAAGTGTGAGCAGGTTGCAAATTAGGAGCTGAATACACTGAAGAAGATTTTCTGAGGTGTTCAGCAGATTCATACCTAACAATGTTTCTTTGCACCATGTGGTTTTATGCAATTTAGTGACACTGTAGGGCATCCTATGTTTCTTAAATGTGTTTTTAAATAAATATAGAAAGATGACATGCATAATTACAGTACAACTGTACTTCGAAAGCACTTGATTCACATTCCCACCAACATAATGATTCAGTGCTGGATTCAAACTGCTTGTTGCAACCTAAATCAACACACGGGCATTCCTGACTGAGCTCTTTGCAGCCTCTTCTCACGCCTTAAACAATTGTCACAGCATAAGCATGAATTTTACACATTCCCTTGCTACATGTCACCCCATGAACCTACCGTAATATTACAATGGGGAATATTCATTATTATGTGCAGCCACATATCCAAAAGTGAAGCTGATTTTAACAATACTTATTCTATTATTTAATTGATTTATATAATATGGTGTGAACATGAATTTAATCAGTTTAAAATTGTAATGTTATATCTGGCATTGCCAGGAAAAATAACTTCATTGGCACTCATTCTATTAACATACAGAATAATACCAGTAAATATGGGCCAGTGTATAGCTTAGTGCAGGGTTATTCAAATCACGGTCCTCGAGGTCCGAGCACTGCTGGTTTTTCAGCCTTACTTTACCTGTCAGTCAGGTGTGAAGCCTCTGGCCAATCAGAATCAGTAATTATTAAACTAACTACCTGGGAGAACTGAAAACAAGGCCTGG
>JAODJU010000095.1:18219550-18252932 GCA_026776725.1 Gnathonemus echidnorhynchus | reverse complement strand
TTTATGCTCAACTGGTTGGTAGAAACAAAATCTTGGTCTGGATTTGTAGCTTCTGGACCTGAAATGCCCAACACTGGGTCCTTGGTTCAACTCCCATTGTTGCCAGAGTGACTTCTCTGTTGGGCCACGGAGCATGTCTTCTAATCTACATTTGCTACAGGAGCTATCTGACCCTGCTTTATCATATGCATGTCTCTTTGCATAAAAGTTTCTGCTAAATAAAGAAAATGTAAAAGGGAGGAGGCAGACTGCGTTATGTAGAGACAGTGTTTGTGTTTTAACTCGTGATGTGTCCCTCACCACAGCTGATAAAGATGTAGAGGAGTACTACTCCCGGAAAAGGCACCTGCCCGACTTGGCGGCTCGCGGGACGCTGCCCCTGCACGTGATTAAGATGAACCAGGAGCAGCAGGCTCCCCCGCAGCGCCAGCGGCCGCGGCGTGTGCAGAGGGCCATGTCGCAGGACCGGGTGCTTTCTCCGGAGAGTGGCCCCGTTCCCGACTACGACATGTCCCCCTACAACGTGTCCTCCTATGGCCGAATCCTGTCCGATGAGCAGCTCCTGTCCGCCGAGCGCCTCCAATCCCAGGACCCGCTCCTTTCACCGGACAAAATGATGTCACTGAAGCGCTCGAGCTTATGTGACAAATCCATGTCACGGGCTCTGTCGCACACCGATGTGTTCGTACCCACCACGCCCGTCATGGACCGGTACAAGATGACAAAAATGCACTCCCATCCCAGTGCCTCGAACAATGCGCACAACACGGTGACGGTCAACCAGACCGTTTCCAAGCGGCAGGCTTTCGCGTCACGACGGACACACACAGTGGAGCAACTACACTACATCCCCGGACATCACCACCACTACCGCACAGCAAGCAAGACCGAAGTAACTGTTTAACCTGAGGGACTTCAGTGTCACGCGGGAATGGGAAACACATTAGCGGCAGTAAATGCGATGACAACAGGATTATCCACACATGTGAACAATCCCAGCAAAATGTAAACCTAAGGCACCAACTATAATAGGACGAGCTGCATTTAAATCAGATAAACAAACAAAAAAAATAGTCTTTATTTTCAACACCAGCTTTCCAGAATAGCCGGTATAGAGATCATGATTTTTGTGCACAATTGCACATCAACCAGTACTTGTATACGAATGGGAAAGGATGCACAAGAAATGTCTGACACTTCATGTGTAGTTTAATCTTTGAGTGCAGTTTACAAAGGGCTTTTCATGTCGACACATATGGAGCGGTATCTCAGTGGTTATGTTATGACAGGAAACATGCTTAAGGGTGTGAAAGGAGAGCGGTACTGTAATAACTTTATAAATATATAAATATATTTACTATTTGTACTTCCAGTACTATTTAGCTTTAGAGATTCTTTGTCAACTAAACTGGTGTTAGCACTTCAATTGGTGCCTCTCAAAACTGTACCATTTCAGTAATGAAGTGGATTCGTGGGTTAAAAAGCACAATAAATTCAAAATACCTTTTTACATTTCTTTTAAATTCTTCTTTTGGTAATGGCTAGCACGTATTAGCTTACTATATAAAAATGGTCAGTTTCTTTGCAAAGATTGTTGTAAATACGCTATACTAGGATCAGTCAATGGGTTGGTTGGCTTTTGTAAAAGAGTTTTTTTTTTCCTTTTTTGTAGCAGTAGTAGTAGTGAAAGGTAATGACCGTAATTCCAGATTAGACAGGCCACTAAACAAAATGGACATAACTGAGTTCAATAATGTATGTTTGTCTATTTACATGTCGTTGTAGGATGAGAAGTGAATGAATGTGATTGACCGACTATATACCACTGTTGATACCCGGCTTTAGACTGTGTCCCTGTGATTCAAAAGGCAGGTGAACATATTATGCTTAGTGCAGTAGCTTAAAAAAAATAAATTAAAAAAATCATAATTATTTTCACAGTATAACATATTCCTGTATGTCTTATATATGTATTTAGCCAGGAAAAGCTGCTTTCTTTTAACATATCAATAACTGTGTTGTTATATATAAGGTACTGCATATGTCAGAACTGGAAAATTATTGTTGTGTAATGGTTGAAGTGTTACAGCTGTCTTGACATAACTAAAACAATCAAATGAATATAATATTCAAATACTAGCAAAGAAAGGATTAAAACTGTGAATTGTTTGTCCAAATGTTTTAATTAAAGCAATGCCTTATATTATGAATCCTAAACTAATATCTTAATTTTATAATTATGCTTCAAATATGCTGAAACAATTTTCCCAATTGTGAAAAAATTTATCCTCCTATATCATTTCGTAACAGTGACACTAAGAGTATAAGCAGTGTGTTCAGAGTATGACATGTGGATATGATATGAAATATATACCTCAAATTTTGAATTGAATGGTTCATTCCTGTTCATTCCAGTTTATTTAAATATTTATATGGAAAAAGTGAGAATATTTGCTATATTTGTACTGAATTCTCTTGAAGAACCATAAAGTTATGATGTAGTTCTTAATTTAAATCACAGTATATTATCAGTCCTATTGTATACCTGAGCCCAGTTTAAAAAAAAGTGTCAAAATCCTCCTTGCTAAGTATTGGCTTTTTACAATTTAGAATAATATTTGGATGATTTTAACTTTTGAATTTGAAAAAGGAAAAACTGAGACACCAGTTAGTAGTTTCACAAATGATTCCTCTTCCTTCCACCTGTTCATCAAAGTGGTTTGTAAAGAGATAAGAAGTAACAATCACATTTGTTTTTTCACATGAATTTGTGAAACTACAAAAATATGAAGTAAAAGTGGTTATTTATATTCCACATCTGATTAAATATTTCATGCTGATAACAACCAATAAATTCCCTGCCTTGTGCCATACTGTATGCTACTTTAACTTCTCGGAGAATTACTTTACACATCCAAACAGGTCTTTTCTCAGTTCAATTGTTGACCTTTTCCTGTTCTTTTTTTCTTAAAGGGATAGTTAGTCTAAAATGATCATACGTAGTAAAACATTATAGAAAAGGATTTGTTCTATTTCTTTCACTCTTACTTGTTTATTAGTAAATTGTTTGTAGAAGACAATGCACTGCATAATTAAAATGTCTAGACACAGTAACTTGGCAGTCCAAGATGGTAATGATGGATGAGTTTATATGAGAATATCCCTCTTTAAACATATGTTAATATCTAGCATTGATATCCCTCCAGTAAAGAGAAGTGCTTCTGTTCTAATGTAAAAATCAGTAACAGCATTAAAGGACCCTTTTAAAACATATTGAATAAGCCATGCATTAAAATTATATTAGCAGTTGTTGAGTTCAAACTGAAATGCGATAAAAAAAATATATATATTTGTGTTTATGCATAACTTCAGTTGAATATTTCCCTACATTCTGTATTTTGTTCATTAACCAATCCACTAGACCAGCATCTCACGTTCTTCTCCAAGCAATAAAACTTTTAACCATGGTTAGATATGCCACTCACCAGGGTCAGATATGCTGTGATATTCATATCAGTATATTATTGTAAAATTATGTTTCCCTGCCTTGTGCCTTGGGTCTGAGGACAGACTGCAGGATTGATCGATATATATGCATTCATTACTAGTTTTTTTTTTTGTCTAAAATGTTGTGGTACCTATAACAACATTATGCCCAAAACAATTTTCCACTGTGACACACTATTAGTGCATGAATCCAAAAGTAAAATATATTTAAATGAAATAAGATTTTTTTTCTGATTCACTGTTGAGATGGACTTGCCCCATCTTTGACAGGAGACCAAAACCAGGTATTAATGAATCCCAACACGGATTCTGCAAACTCCTTGTTAAGCTAACCTGCATACTTTAAAGCTACGTTTTAATGAAAATAGCAATATGGTGTAGTTATGCAGGGTAAAAAAGAATCATTCTAATACTTTACACTGAAATAAATCCCTGTCTTGTGAGTCTAATGTTATACAATGAGGTATGCAGCTTATTTAACATGTACTGTCTGTAAGTAATTAACCTCTCAGGCACTGTATAAATTTGCTTATCACATTTAAACTAATGCCCTTTAACTAAATTTACAACAACTATGTTATAAGCATAAAAACCCTGCCCCTCACCTAAAAAATATATATAATGTGCTATTCGCCTAACTTGTATGACTTACAACAAAATCTTCTGCTAAATATATAATGTATGTATTAAGTAAGGATTTAATAGTGAAATACAGCCTTAAACAATGTGCAAATGGAGTTACACTGTATATATATATTGTCAAATTCTATGACTTTCGAGGTTCCATTATAAAAGTGTAGAAAATCACAGACAGGCACTGGTTTTATGAATGAGACCCCAGATGAGGGATATAAACCTGATCTGTCCCTACTTGAAGTACATTTGAGCCAATGACAACTTCATTTCATTCAAATCATTATCACTTGCTGCTAATTTTTGACAGTTATGTGCTTAGTTTTCATTAAAGGCATATGAGTCACTCCAGAAAGATCTATAACGCAAGTACTTAAAAAAAGATTTAAGAAGATGAACATCAAGTTACCACCATGGCAGTTAATGTTATGCTGTAGTTAAAATCTGAGTGGAGAGAGGCAGATATGAACAAGAGGAGACAAAAGCTCCTTTTTGTAGTCGTAGGAGAGGAACAAAAGAAAAGAACCTCCGAGGGTCCAAGGCCAAATGACTGCCCAACCCCCCGGGCGTGATAACTTTATGCAATATTCTGAAATACAAGTGTAGGTGTTGTTAGAACTGAAGATCAAAGTGCATATCATACAAGCCTGTGTGCTACTCAGCTTGCCTTCCATATAAATTATAATAAACACATGTAAATACACAATAAAGGGAACAGCAACATGAAGGGCCTTGTTTCCATGAGGCACAATAACAGCTTTGTTGCACTTTGACATGTTACATGTATCTGGAGGGATATTGGTTAGATGAAACTCCATTATTCTGGGTTCTCAGGTACTTCCTGTAAGTCCTCACCTGGTGAATGAATTGACAATGACATAGGGTTCATCAAAACCATTCAGTGGGAGCATCTTGGGTAGATACTATAGGGTGCATTATTACACTAGAAGATTCTAACCCCATTACGACTGAAATGTTTCACCACGTAATGAATGTGATTGCTTGGAATGGCTTTGTTGGCTGGTGCATACAGTGGGTGGACAAAAAAAGGTTGAACGGCAATTACCAACAAATCAGCACTTTGATATGTGTGTTTGGAACATCCAAAAAGACTATGTAGCTGGTGCCCAAACAGCTAGTGCATTGGTCACCATCAGATTATTTAATGTTAAGTCGAACTTAAGTAATGTTGAGCACGTGACAAAGCTGGAATTTATGGCAGTGCTGCTATCCAGAAACTACTACCATCCCGAGGCTAACGTAAAAAGATGCATGGCTTGGTGTAAGGGGCACAAAAGCTGGACTCTTGAGCAATGGAAAAAAATGATTCAAAGGGACTTGGCTCTTCATAAAGTAAAGGTTGGGCTAACTCCTCGGGAGTCCTTGCTACTAATATTGTTGTGTGCTTGTTTTTTGTAGTCAAACTAATGCTAGTTTTGATTCATCTTAGCTTAGCCAGCTGTTTCAGCTGTTCATTCAGCCGTAAAACTGACTTCCTTAAGGAGGTAGGGGGATGGGGGCAGGTTGTTCACCTGACGAGCTGGCCTCGTCGGGAAAGTTTAATAACATATCGCTTGCAATTACTGAGACAATCATACAATCTAGCTCCAGCAAAACTAACCTGGGTTTAATGGCTCACCACAGGTCACTTACTGTAATGTCAGTGTGCACCAGCTTAAGAACAGCTTGCCCTGATTGGCTAAAACAAATGTCTTCCTCCAGTTACAATACATTGTTGCTGGGATATACCCTGGACAGGACGCCGATCCATCGCACGGTACATACATGCACATTCTTACACACAATGGACAATTGACAGAAGTCGATTAACTGCATGTCTTTGAACTGCAAGGGGAAGCAAGAAGGAAACAAGCACAAAACATGGGTTGGACATGCAAAAACAGAGAGAGAGAGCAGATGTGGGATTCAAATCACCAACCCTGAAGGGGTGAGGACATTATGACCTATGTAATGCAATAGATACTCAAAGAATAATAAGCGTGCACCATGTCAACACAACCAAACATAAACGGATTTGACAAATCTAATAACACATAACACATTAAAACATTGCCATGATTTTGTATCTCCTACAGATGAATATCTGCTACCTCATTGCCAGGCAATATAACATCAAAAGCTTCTTTAAATTCATTGGAATTAGAGGGTGCAAATACATTCTTCACAACATGAAAACAAAAGCTTGCAAATGCATTTTTTAACAGATATTTGTAGGCAATAGTTTCAGCTTCCAATTTGCACAAATGCTTTCCTCTTCATTCAGATGAGAATATGACATATCAATTAAAGAGAAAGTGCAAAACTCAGGTAGAAAATGCTTTGGCACAGTAGTTTTATCTAAATATCAGAAAAGAGGGAGAACAGACTTGATTTTACATATATCTTCCAAATATAGAAAGTCAAGTTGTTAGAGTAAAAACAGCTGTCTCTATCAGATTTCTTAAAAGCTAACACCAAATGTCTCTGCATAGATACATGTGCACAGTTCTTGTATCAAGGATTTGTGCATTGTCCTATCTCATCAATTTCCCACTGTTCTGTCAAGCAAGAATAAAACTAAATCAGCTAGACCAAGTTTGATTTCATTTTGCTACTACAATGTGGAGAATTAACCATTGATTAACCCACTATGGTAAGGATGAGGTGAAAAGAAAAGCCACATAATATAAGAAAATTCCTAACATGAGTTACTTGGAGATATTTTAGCTAATTAAAAGTAGACGAGCTAACATATTCTCACAGCCATGTATTACAGAAAAGCATTGCGGAGTAAATTATGCATCTGGCTGTACAGTGTTAAGTGCTGTAGATTGTAAAAAGGAGACTGCTAACATGAAATACATTTAAATTCAAATTACTAAATGAATCTCCAAAAACAGGTATAATAATTTACTTTCATAATACTTACTGAAAACTGCTGCTCAGAAGAGGCTATTTTAAATCTTGTTTTCTGACGCTTTGACACCAGTACAACAACACAGCATTTCAGCAAATGCAAAAAACACGTGGCTACTTGGCTGAAAGTGGTGTCTAGTTATGCTACCTCTTTGTATATATATAAATAATTGTAGTTACATTAACATAATGTTTCTCTGATACTCTAAAAAGCAAAGTTTTTAACTGTTCAATAAGTATTCAAATCAATCCAAAATATGTCAAAACCTGGTGAATGTAGAAATACATTAAATGATGAGACAAATGGCACTTGTACCTTGCCTTCAACAAGCATATTTCTGATTTTAATTATGCAAATCCTCATCCAAAGCAAAGAAAATGGGATTGCTGAGAGCGATGGCATTTGAGAGACAATTAGCACGAACACAAAGATGCTTTGTTATTTTCAGGAAGGCACTTGCTGAAATCAGTCACAAGCAGAGCTTTGATAGTCATCAGAATAAAATCTCCATAATTCTCCACATACTTTTACACTGCAGAAGAGGAGAGCAACTTGTACTAGAGGAATCACTGAGGTGGTGATATTGCTTTACTGTGGGCCGCCCTTCAGTTCTGCCACGGTTGTTGACCCTGGCCTGGTCCCCACGGACTCCATTGGACTGTGTGAAACGGCATACGCTAAACTGACGTGACCTTCAGTGATCTAGGAAGTGTACACCCACACTAATATTAATGGAAATAACTTATCTTGTTTTGTGTCTCAACTTCTGAACAGATTATTTAATTATTCATGAAAAGCTGTCTAGATTGCTGCCACCTTGAGAACATATGTCTTTGATTTGGCTATTTTCTATTTAGGATTACATGATATAGTATTTTGTACTCGTTCCAAAAATCCCTCAGCTCGTCTCTAAAATAAGGTATATAATTAATCACAATGAAACCACAGCAGTTTAAAAAGGTATTTATTATGATTATGATTATTAATATTGTTATTATTATTAGTAGTAGTAGTGGCGGTAGTAGTATTAGTAGCATTAATAATGATAATAACAATACAATAATAGTTTTATTATTATTGTTGTTAATATTATTATTCTCAATATACAACAATAGCATAATAACAGAATCTTGAAATGCACTGAGACACTACTGCAGCATTGTTACATACACCACACAAACTCTACCACCTTCACACTGGCAGTTACTCCGACCTGTAACCTAGCAACCAATCGTCCACATCGAAAAGAATGGAAGTTGCCTTCTTGTATATTCAGAGCATGATCTTTGGATACAATTTTCTCCACCCAGAGGCCTGCTTCCTCCACTCTGACAATGGCATATGAGAAACCCTACAAAAATCAATTCTGAATGCAGATCTTGATTTTTAATCCTTTAATTTGTATGTTTTAATTTGTAAAATAATACATAAAGGGAACAAATAACTCAGTAATCACTGAATAAGTGTCTGTTTGAATATAAAAGATGGATATTGGTGTAATGTCCTATGGTGGTAAAATGTAAGGTTTTCTCTGTAGGAGCTATGATATACTGGATCCAGCATTTGATGCATTACAGCTACCAAGTTCCCAAAATTATCAGTTACATGCTTGTGTGTGTGTGTGTGTGTGTGTGTGTGCGTGGGGGGAGGGGTTACCAAATGTCCCCACAATGTGATTAAAACATGTTATTTTGGCCTAAAATAGCCAACATATTCTGCTTGGTTACTTATGGTTAAGGTTAGGTATGGGTGGGTGTGTGGATTATGTGTATATTGCATTGTGGGGACCAAAAGTTCCCTACAATGTAATAAAAACCTGTTCTTTTGATGTTGTGGGGACCATTTTTCAGGTGCCCACAAAGGTCTGTGAATGCAATCAAAAAAGTAAAAATGTCAAAAGTCTCATATTTTCTTTGATTACTTAGGGTTAAGGTTAGGGCTGGGTAGGGGTTAAGGTCATCCTGTTGGGATTTCCCCATAGAAATGAATGATTAATTCATTTAATCATGATATAATTACAAATCTGTGTGTTTGTGTGTGTGTGTTATAGTCAATTGCCTAAAACCTAAACTAAAACCTAGCCTCCATAGATTTAGTATTGCCAGAGTATCCCCATATATATTGTGCAACAGTATGTCACAATGAAGAGGGATTTCCTGAGCGAGTCGGTAAATCATACCTGTACCTACTAGTATCATTGTCAGGGTGAAATCTTCCACAGTGTCTTTGGGGAAGCTGAGAGAATGGAAGGATAAAGGCCAGCAATGAGGATCCCCTCCCAACGGGACGGCTGCTCCTGTCAAACAGCACTGCAGGCCACTGTGATTTATCTCAATAATTGCGCAAAGAATGACCCTGGCTGTTATGCTATTTACTCCACAATCTGCCATGTTAAATTCACCACCAGCGTGCCCCCAGCGAAGGACCACCCCTCGAGGTCTGTGGCTTGGCCGCACAAGGTGAATGACCCACAGGGAAGGTAGGTGAAGCAGAGTTCATTTCAGTAGCTGGGAGGTCAAGGTGAGCAGCTTCACCATGTGGATCACGGCTGGACAAGCTCTACAAGCTTTATCTTTAAGTAGTGAAGACCTAAACTGTCTACTGTTCTAAAGCACGTTCTGATACAAGTCATTAACCACCTCCTTAACATGATCCAAGACATGCTTGGGGATCCCTGCTATGTTCAATGGCAACAAACAATATAGTAATATTGGGAAACATGTCATGACCCCCTTTGTGAAAATCTTAAATTGCTGTCCATGCATGATGGTTTGGCTGGTTGTGGCTTGATTGTACACCTTTACAACTAAAGATTTAAGTCCTGGCCCATGTGTATTTTCACCTTGCATTCTTTCATTGCAGCGTTCATTGAAACTTTCCTTTTACGATGTATAAAAGGCAATATAAATCCTATAACCTGCACCCACAGACAACTAAAACCACCAAAAGGCAGACTGTCGACAGATATTAGCTGAGTTGGCTACCAACTGTTTAAGTGTCAGACTTTCTTTGGTTGAAACCCCTTAAAGCAGAGTATCTATCATTAGTGGGTTGATGGCAGGCAGTGTCCCCGACAGCTACTTCCTAGAAAAGATAGTGGACTGCTAGTCTGAAATGTTGTGCATGCAGACTGATGCAGAATGATTCATTAGATTAGGCATTCAAATTAAGCATGCCCAGAAGACTTTTTGAAACTGGCTACATAGTGCCAGAAGATAACAGACCACCCCTTAGTAAAGTGGAGGGTACATCAGGCGTAAAAAATATATATAACAAAACAGAGGAAGAGTATTGCCTCACTCTCAAGCAAGCATCCAACTTCCCCCACAATGTATGCCTTGTGGGAAGGATTACAGCACCCAGTGCTGGGATGCACACATGGCCTGCCTCCACATTGCCAAGCCTACACTCACCTTATTTTGATTTCCCCGCATTAATGCTGCGTTACTTCAAAAATTACCTCATTTTTTTAAATTTGATAACTATAAAAATATGTTGAATATGTTCATTTTTAACTTTCCTTAGTACTTTTTCTAGGTGTTAAATAAATTTGATCTCAGTCATCTTTTCATAATCTTTTCAGTGGTCCCCTATGAAAATATAATCTAAGGCATATATCTTCATTACAAAGGTGGCAACTCATGTTTGTACGTTATTGATATTTCACGCCCACTATCCCACAATCCTGTGGCAGTATACGAAAACGAGTGATTCAAGTGATAAGTTTCTGAAAAAACACTGGAAATAACGTTATTTGCCTTTTCATTGGCTTTCCTCTTTGAAACTTCTGAAAATAGGAATTGACTCAACATTCAGCAAAACCCACAGGCTAGATAAGCCAGAATTCATAGCACAATACAATACATGTTCTGTTAAAAGGAACTAAAATAAAGTCAAAACTAGGATTTTACATACAAGTTGATCACATAAATAGTTGCATTTGATTTCTGCAAACCTTTGTGGTGCATTGCTCTGGTGATTGGTCAACCATTGCTATGGGAAATTTGGCACTTTTTTGATATTTTTAGGTTTATGTTAATAATATTCAAAAATATTAGCAATAGATAAGGTCAGAATTTTTTGTTTTTTCTCCTCTGGGTTGCTGCTATCTATTAGTGCTGAAAAGATCCTTTTAAAAGCTTTTTTTTAAAAATATTTTTTAAAAAAGAAAAATCATTACATATGTTTAATTCCAGCTAAACATTAGCAGCTAATTGTCTCATTACAGTAGCACTCATTGTAAAGAATGTGGTCAAGGAAGGTAAATTGGATGCACAACTAACTTGATGTAAAGTATAGATACATACTATAACCAGAAAGAAAAATATTTTGGCTTTCTTAAGTGAAGGACTTTCATTTCCGCTGAAGACTAATTGGAATTTACTTAAAAGACTATAATGTAGGGCCACACAGAATTCAAATGCAAGGTTTTTCTTTTTTCCACAGTTTAACCACAGCTTTGAATAGCAGTAGTGAGTTTTAAAGTGCCTTCCAGCAGTAGCCACCTGAAACTTCCATAATGCTGTTTTACTGTTATCCATTCATCCATTTAGCCAGTACAAGGGCACAGTGACCATGGGGTCCATCCCAGGAATCACAGGAGGACATTCTGGATAGGACGCCCATGCTAACTGCTATATATATATCTATCTTTAAAATATATTTACTACAAAATTAATGAACGAAAAATACTTACCATTATTTAAGGAACCGTAGTATTTTTCAGATTTCTATACTCAGGATTATTTGTCATGTGACTCATATTAAAAGGGGTGGGAAGCAAATCTTGTTACCCCCATAACCCGTCAATTATCTTTTACTATTTATCCATTTAATTGCAGGGTGACAGTGACTTTTGAGCCTTTAACATGTTAATAATTCAACATGTACGCACAGAGTGCTATAGAGACATCATTCCACCACAAGTGTGCCTGTACGCTGTGGGAGGGAACTGGAGAACGCAGAGTGACCTCTCTCTCCCCCCCCCCCCCCCCCCCCCCAAATAAATAAATAAATAATACAGTGAGAACATGTAAACTCCACAGGCACACAGGACTGGGTGGGAATAAAACATCACAGCCATCACTGTGGTTTGCAGTCCTATTATTCTGTCTCAAGTAACAATTATAAAAAGGATTTAGCAGCCATACAATATACTGTAAGGATCGGCTGCAGTATTTCCATTCACAATTTCCTGTAACAATTCCATGAATCATTTGTTCCAGGGTAAAATATGTGATAGTGTTTTTAGGGAATTATCACTGAAGAGACAACAAACTGGAATGCAGACAATGCATCAACAAGATAGGGGAATTTTTTTTTGAACCAGTTCTGAATCCTACATTGTGAATCCTTTCATTACCTCTCTGACAGTCTGACAAAGATGCACAGTGTCTGTAAGGCCTTTTTCTCTATTTGCATTGTTTTTTTCTATAAATGCATAATACCTGAAGCCCCTATAGTTCTTGTTCACACTGAAGGCTGAAGCCTTTAGCTCCAATCATGTTTTGAATCGTGGCTGTGCCATTTTGACCATAAGTTCTGGAGAAGGAGAAATAATTGGCATGGTAGAGACATGGAAGGGCGGGGATAAATCAGCGAGGGTGTCTTATCTGACCGCTATACAAGCAGTCTTCACTGATATGTCAGGCATCTGCAATTTGATGGCGGCGCTAGGGGGTTGCATCGCTGCTCAAATCTACTCTTTGGTCTCCTGTGTTCCGCCATGTGTTTCAAAGTGTGAAAAGTGTCATTGGCAAGTGTGTTAATCAGAGGAGCAGCCGTCAGTTGCCTTTGGGTTTGTAACAGGCACAGAAAGAGTGCAGACAGACAGCCTAGTCTAATCTGGAAATGACTCAATCACTATAGGGCTGACACACAGGAAAAAGGAAAAAAAATCATAAATGCATAAAAATGTGAAATGTGACACTGAAATGTGAAAAATTCCCCTCATTGGAACTCTTCTCATTTTGCTTAGTTACAATCATAAACTAACCTATTTGTTCACATATTTATAGAGGGATGAATTCATTGGCAGTAATATTGAAAAAAGATTCAGCCGGAGTTCTTATTTGTTAATAGTGACTTTGCAATTTGCATGTATGGGAAGCCATATATAGATCATGTATGTTTAAATGGGGGGGAGGAGATGGTAGAAGGTTGAGGGGTATCTAAGGTGCTTTAACAGTGCACTGGAGAAAGAAGATACAAAATTCATCCACAGATAGGTGTACAGTAGAAACCATACTTTATTAGGCTGTGTAAGATATATGAATGATGTTGTGAAACAAACTGCCATCTGGAATTGAGAATACATCTTAATTACATGATTTATTATATTATTCAAGAACGTAGTTTTAAGAAATAAATCAAATTCATGTTGCAGAAACAGATGATGCACTGATTACATGTAGAAAAGGTCACAGATTAGATTAAGCAAATTTGACTGAGTTGAGATTTGTGAATTAATGAAAAATATATATAATTATATAAGCTCCGTTCAAACCTCTAGATCTGAAGAAGCAGAGCAACTCCAGCAAGGGTCCATTTGGATGGGTTCTCCTTGGTCTTCAGGCTGAACGTCCACACAAACGTAGGCCCTCTTTGCCTGGTTTTGTATACCGGGCACTGGTACACATTGCGAGTCTCCTGCTTGTCTACAGGAATGGCTTTTATGAAGATGACAGGCATTGATGGAGTCAGCTCCTTCAATCGGGCTTCGCTTATTATTCCTGCCTGCAGTACAAGACATCACAACAGTGCTTGTTACAGAAGTGACATGTTTTCAGTTTAATGCATTCCACAGTTAAGCTACACTGCAGCATTAGGGTTATACATGAAAATTACTACTGCATTGTACTTAATTAATTCTTATTCCAATTGTTTAGTTTAAATTTAGTTTTAAATAAGATAGAGGTGTTTTGTAGTTTCCCATAGTATAAATTATATGATTTTGAATGTGTAGCTGAGGGAGCTAAGCCTCTGTGCCTGGGATCAGAAGGCCATCGGTTTGAGCTCAGCATCAGCAGAATAGTCACGTCTGTGGACCCTTAACCCCTAATTCCATGGGCACTGCTGCAGGTGGCAGCCCTTTGCTGCCAAGCTTGCTCTCACCTATGTATGTGTCATGGAGAGCCAAATGAGGTAAGTGAAAAGAGAATTTCCCCATGGGGATCAATGAAGTATCATTTCATTTCAAATGCACTGAAAGTTAACAGATTTTTCCTAATGCACCCTATAAAATGTGTAGAACAAGCATGCTCTTTGGAAAGGGAAAAAAAAAACAGACACCTATTCCTTCAAGATCATTTTGGAAGCAGAGATGGCAATATTAATTCAATAATTTACTATGAGCTATACTGTTCAATATTGACAACTGAATCAATAGCTCAGCAATTTGCCTTAAAAGGATTTACTTTATACTACAGTGAAAACTGCTCAGGGGGTTCTTGCTATAAACGTACAACAAAATTTACACAATACACAACCTTAGATTTATAAAATTGAGTGCTATCATATAGTGAAAACATATTGACCTCAAATTCCCTAAGAAGCCTAATTGTTTTAGCCAAAGGCAGCCATTCAAAGAAAACTGTACAGTAAATGCATGTTGTTAGAATCATTCAGTATTTCTCTCTAAAACCTTCAGCGTATGTTTAAGAATCCAGAGCAGTACGGATGTTCCGTGTCACTGCTATGCCATTCTTTAATCGTATAATCCATTTGTCCTGTAATGGCAGTTTAGACCCTCCATCCGGCTGTCTGAATTTGAATTTAAGGATACATCCTTTCGAAGTTCTTTCAGGGTAGTTGAAACCAGGCTGACATTAAGAACCCTTGGCATTACAGGCTTTCACTAAACACACATGGAATTGTTTTATATGACATATGGTCTATAATTCAACTGCCCTATGAAAATCTGTGCACTGTTAAGACTTGGAATTTACTTTCTGAGATTGTACAAATACAAAGGTAAAGGTATATGTGCCACTCAGAAGTGTAATGTATCTTTCAACCTTACCATCTGAACACACAGCATACATTTCAAGTGCCCATAATTCAAAAAGAAAATATGCATCATGTACTAGGCCCTAGTACATTATAGTAACCTGATTAATCACAAAAAAATGTGCAATTTCACTATGCATCTGGATTTGCTGCAATTTATTGTGATTATTTGCTCTTTTTAAATGTTTCAATTAATACTTTAAGCAAATATCAAAACAGCCCATAACAAAATTAAGTATTGGTTCAGTATATATGCAATACATTTTCACCAAAATGAGACTGTATATGTCTTTGATCTCACACTCTCACTGTTCATTGATATGGAAAAGTATCATGGCGGACCTCAAACCCCAGCTGATCAACGCACGCTCCTTTCTCCATTCAGCTTCACAGGATTGTGATAAATATGCAAAAGGGGTGCTTGAGTAGCAACACATGTGCATCCTTCCCTTTCCCATAGCAAAACACTTTCTGACTTCACATCTATTCAAAATTCACACAGTACATGAATAATACATGATGCCACTATGGTATATTATAGGACAAGCACAGAGAGACTTTTTAGGCAGCAAGCAGAATGGTGTTTCTCTCCCCTGGAAACATTTGCCTCTGCATTACAGATCTTTTGTGTCACACTTTCTGCTGCCATGCTTGTCATGAGTCACAATTTTAAACAGATCAAGACGTCCACTGAACTTTATCTGCAAAATAGCACTTTGGGGCTGACAGTTCTCATCTTCTTCCTCACATATAGCACGCTAAGCTCTGAGAATTGCCAGAACCATTTTGCTTATTATATGCAAGATGGTTTGGATAGCTTTTGCCTGCAATGCACTGGGAGCCCATCCCTGTGCTGGCCAACTTAGCAGAGAAAGTAAGACTTCTTTGTTTTCTCAGATCTATTGATTCCTTTGTATAGCACAAAGCTCCCTCTCAAACTCTTCAGCGGCTCGTGTCCAGCACCACTCAGTCATGACGCAGTATGAGGTTGTACGTTTTTTTCCAGATTCAGACACATCGACAAGCTCTGTTAGGCAAGCTATTCAGTTATTCCGCACAAGCTTTCAAAGTGACTTGTCAAGGGGAGATCTCTCAATATTGTTAAAATATAGTGTCACTTGTGGCACCTTACCTTTCTCCTTACTGCTTATCTGAAGAGAAAATCCACTACACTGAGGCTACAGTCAGTTTCCCTGCATGTAAAAGAGAGAGCCCTTGTCCAGGTATTGAAGCTTAAATTCTTCCTGGACTCACCTTTGTCTCTTATGCAGTACATTTACCATTTAAATCATGTCAATAATTACATCAGTTTCATGAGAAATTTATTTAATAAAGTATATTGACTGCTTGATTGCTTTGTGAGAATATAGTTCAGGCTCATATTGCATCACTTAAACTTTAGAAGTATATCCTGCATAAATACTCACACACTCAACAAAGATTTTAGACTGGCAGACAAAACAAGGACCAACCTGATCTTGATCAGCATCTACCTTTGCTATTTTCTCTGCAATGCCGACAAAATGATGCCAGCTTCTAATAATCCTTCCAGATTGATTTCCTTTTCTATTCCCTCATCAACCCCTCTCTTTTGTGCTTAAGGAAGATGATATCCCCCCATTATCATAAAAGCAACAATCAATACATTTCTCTGTCAATCCTCTCTACTCCTTGGTTTCTTAGCACCCTGACCAAACCCTAAATATACCGAAATAGTCAATAATCTCCTTTCCCTTGATGTGTTTTCCCTTATGTGACACCGACCACACTCATCAAATCTTGTAAACCCACAACATGGCAACAGAATCCCATTTTCTCTCCCCTCCTCCAGGATGTAACCTATTATATAATTCCCTTTATCTTCTTCTAACTCAACTTCCCTCACACAGCTGGCTGCCTCCCCTCAGGTTTCAGACTCTGGTTGCAAGCTTGTAATGTCCCCGTCTTTAGAAAATCACTCAACAAATCATCCTCACAGAATTGCCAGTTTCTTCACTTGCTTTCCTTATAGCAAGTTACTTTCAACTTCCTTCTTCAAATGGTAAATTACAGGCCTGGGAAACTAGAGTAATCCAAGACAGTCCTTCAATCTCTGACCAATATTTTCCACTAAGGATATGCAGCCTACACTCACATGTGATCTTCCTGGCACTATACACCAACCTATCAAATCGCCATTAGCGAACACTGGGAAAAAGCCTTTAAGTTGATTTTTTTTTCTGTAACTGTTCAATTGAACTGACAAAATCTCACTTTACATAAATATCCAAGAGGACCACATGTCCTGCCTATCTTACCGGTCATTAAAAAAGGTTGAAGGTTGCAGGTGCATCAAGAATAATTTTAAAACTTCTCCTAAGCTAACAACACCTATCAAATGGCTTACACATCAGATTTTAAACAAATAACTCAACCATTTCTAAAAAAACACAGGCTACATTTCTCCATGCAAGTCACTATCACTGCCAATGTCTGCCAGAACAATGTTATGCTGGTAGTATTAGAAGTATTACGTAGTAAAGTATTAAAAATCATAATATGCAACCATAATCTACAGAAGAACACAAACAGCTTGTTAGATTAAAAAGAGAAAATGGGGATATTTCTATAAACAACATATAGTTTGCATATTTTGGTCCTTCAAAATTCTGTCACATTTGCTCATACTAGATTTTGGAATTTGAATGTGTATATGTATATTTCACATCATTAACAACATGGAAAAAAATTACTAACTATATTTGTATATAATTTTGATCTTTGAATTCAGAAAACTCATTCATATTAATGAGATGGTTATCAGAACCCACCCCCCCCCCAAGCCCAAGCCCAGAAGCAAATTCACTTTGGCATCTCGGTCCTTTCTCTAATATACGAAAAGCAGCCGTGCTGATAATTAAATCTTGCCTGTACCTACTGTTTTTGTTTGGTAATTAATAGCAATACTAATGCAATTCACAGATGCCTTTAAGGAGGGCAGAATGTATACATGTTCCTTCAAAATTACAAGCACTCACAGGAATGAATGTCAAAGGTACTCAACACCAATTATATGCACCGACTGGAGTGTTTGACCTCTGACCTCAAATGATGATATTTTGACCAAGAGGCCGCCTGTTGTTGGGGACGTACCTGTGTATCCCAGCGTGCTCCCTCCATGAAGAGGCCATGTATGTAGGCCCCCTCTCGTGGCGTGCTGCTGAACTCCTCTCGGCTCTTCTTGGTCACGTCGCACTGTAGACACATCTTGTCCAGCGGCCATTCATTCTTCCTTGCCATGGACTGCATAATGGCGGTGAGGAAGGACTGAGGATTGAAGAAGCCAGCCAGCCACACCGCAGATGGCAAGGAGAAATCTGATGTCCATGTTTCTAGCTCTTTGATGCGGTTGAGTAGGTCCATGAACCAGACGGCCAACCCAGACATTGACGCATAAGCACGCTTTGTCCATGTATCCGGAACTTGGTCAAGAAAAAGGGAATTCTGCAGATTCTCCATGTCACTTGTCATTGTGAGCTCCCCCTAATATAGGTAACAAAAACAAAAACCTTTAAACGAAATCGTTTCAAAGTACGTGAATTTTTAATAATTCAAGAAGACAGTTTGGAATCATAAGGTCAACCATACAAAAATGGGTGTGCCTTTTCTCAAAAGGGGAACGAGAGGCGAACAAGAATCCAAAGTAGAGTAAAACCATATTAATGAACAAGTCTTGAGGGATACCGTATCAATACCATCTCAACAATATTTACTTTAGTTGTGGGGAGGAAACAAAAACACGGTCCTTAGGGCAAATGTAGAACCAAAATAAGCAGGATTGCAGTCATTGTTCATTGTGATGCCTTTAATTTAGTTTACAGCCAAACAATGAACTCAGTCACTCCCTTGCGTATTCCCCTAACTCCCTGATTCTCATGAATCACAGTGACCTCATTAACCGTTTACCGATGTCAGCAGTAACTGCCCCCAACATACATGCCAATAAAAAGCATACATGTATTTTTGCTAAGTAAATGGTGCATGACTTACATAAAAGCTGAGCTGTCTGCCCTAAGTCACCTAGCCATGCTTGTTTCTCTAACATTCTTCAGTCCATAAACAAACGCAATATGAAGAAAAATATAATACATAATATATAATATAATGTTCAAATGAAAAAATATTGACAAATAAGTGGAAGTAAGAAGAGACAGAAAATGTTATTCTTAAATTTAGATGTCCCACAATGAAAGCTTATACAATAATCAGCGTATATGCCATTTGTCCATCCATCTTCCACATCTGCTTATTCAGCAGAGGGCTGCCATGTGCCTGAAGACAATCCCAGGATGCAAATGCATGTAGGACAGGAGGCAGAGGAGACTCTGTATACGATTCCAGGCCATTGCAGGACACACACTCATACAATCTCATCCTAAGGGCAAATCAGAGATGACAATTCACCTGACCGCATGCTTTCTGACAGAAGTAACTCAGGGTACTTGGAGAAAACCCATAAAAATAAAGGTAGAACAGATAAATGTCAGACACAGAGCTAAATGTCGAAGTGTGAAACCACAGTGCTAACCACTGAGGCACCTTACGCAACCTTATATAACAAAGAAATTACAGCCTATAAGCTCGTGGAGTTGAAAATGTTACTCTAACAATTTAACAAGCCCTATTGCAAATATCCTTAAAGAAACTTTCTGAACATTTACAAAGCCTTGATGTAGTTTTTGCTCATTTTTTACTGTACAAAATAGTTTTCATAGAGAAAGGGTTCTGAAAACAAAAAAAAACATAATCAAAAACAAAATTGCCCTATCGATGACATTGACTGTGGCACACGGTATTTTTTAAAATTAATTTCCAAAAATCCATTGCCAATTATTTGAATTAAGGTTTTTATTATCTGTATGTGGGAAATCAATTATTAGACAATCGCTCGCTATACAGCAGCATACTATATTTCACAAATATTGCTTTTCAGAAATGACCACTTCCACTACGCTGCAAGACCTGGGCATCTGTTTACTGAGTTTTTTGGGTTGGTCAGATAATGTTTATTGAGGATTTTTTTTTCTTGTAGCATGAAGGACAACTTCTTTGAAACAGTATGCCCGAAAGCCTCCACAACAGCAATTTCAACATAAAAGCCCAGGGTTCTTAACAGGCAATAAAGCACACTTGCTGCAAAGATTATAAGGGCAGATTATAATAAATATTAATACAAGAACTGTCAGCAAAGGACTATGATATGATTCATTGATCCAGTAATAAAAACAACTCGGGAAGTCAGCAAATTCTTTGAGCATTTTGTATTGAATATAAAATTTTTTATAAACACTCATTTTTTTAAAGCTTCTATCCTTCACGTCCACTGATTTTGTTAAAAGACTTGCACAAGAAATAAATGTATTTATACAATTTAAAAAATATTGATCTAGCTTGATTACAATGATACAATGAATAGCACGTCACGGTTCAATACTATGAATTACCAGTGAAATTAACATCCACACTAAAAAAAAAAAAAAAAGATGACACTGCACTGATTTTTCCCCCTGTGAGAGTGCCAGTGTCTGACTTAAATAAATAAATCAATTGAGGCCTATCCATCCATTCACCAATCCATCCATCCATCTGTATATTAATGATAAGTCACTTGCCTTCAATCCCAGACCAAGTTCTTTCAGGGAGCGCTTGATTTCCTGTGTTAGGATGTTCATGCGCTCACACTCCTGGAAGGCGACCACAATATAAGGTGTCCGATCCTCCACCTTCCCCATAAGCTCTGGGATATTAAACTCATCAGGCAGTCTCTCCAAAATTTCATCCAGAACAGACTTCACCTGTTGGGCAGCATGTGCATTATTGCAAAAAAATCACAGCAATAATTATACTATTATTATTATTATTATTCAGGATATAGATCAATTGCATTGCTTATTAAACATAAGACAGAAAGAGTCTATGCCGTATAATTGTTTTCAATACTGTATAAATAATTACAGATTTAAATATCCATTATCAGTTAAACCAACAGCATACTGTAAACCACTGTTGACTAAAAATCATATAACCATATTGACAACATGTTATAAGGATTAAATGAAAATGTGAAACAGAAGGTGGTTCTAGTCAAATGACTATGGGAGGGAGTGGGGAAGTTTTAGTTTAGTAATAAATGTG
The DNA here is from genome assembly GCA_026776725.1 of Gnathonemus echidnorhynchus. NCBI lineage: Eukaryota > Metazoa > Chordata > Actinopteri > Osteoglossiformes > Mormyridae > Gnathonemus > Gnathonemus echidnorhynchus. Next base: position 18,231,694 of record JAODJU010000095.1, on the reverse strand, counting down.
CTCTTTATCTAGGAAGTTATGGGAGTAAGCACTAGAAACTGTCTCATTTTAGTATGATCTATTCTTTGGAATAGGCTGGAGTATTAGAATATAGCTATATTTCTTTCATGCTCTGTAGATAACACTTTGCGAAATCCTGTATGATTCATGAGTTCCAGGAAGTAGCTGGCCACAGGCAGCATGGCATAATAGAAAGATTATGTCATAATGCAATGAAAAAATTCATTGCCTAGCCACCATCACTAAGAACCAATTTATTATGTATTAATGGCTATAAAGACAAAAACCTGAACCACAATTATATGCTATATCCCTGGTTTTATTTTAGTTGAAAATTTGTCCCTGTGGGTTACTTCTTGAAAGAGACACCATTCCCATCCATAGTACACACACACACACACACACTTATATTAATTACTACATTAATTAATAAATAAAGTCAACATTACACTAGAATACCATGTCTGAGAAAGGAAACAACAACCTACCTAGAGACAATCGATACAAATATGTAAGAGAAGGCATCTAAATTCCTTCAAAACACAAAAACAATTGTGGTGGTGGAAGTGGCTCTCCACTGGATCTGTAAAGCGCATTGGGTGTCGTCAAATTGACTTTATAAATGCAACACTCACTCATTCATTCAGGAAAGAAAGAAAGAAAAAAACTAAGCAAGCAGTATTTTACTGGGAACAAAAAAGTAATTGAGGAAAGCCATTTTTAGTTATTCTGGAAGAGATTGTTAATTTGAAATCTCTCTCAACAGCTCAAACCTTTATCTTCCTTTCTGTGTAACCGACAACTTAAAATGAATTTGAATTAGCCTTTTATGTCTAACTTCCGAACTCCCAAATGTCTCTGGATCAATGCCATGTCTTGTGTGCTTTTATTCATCGCATCATTTTATATGCACTGTGCCTCTCTAGAGCTGAGAGGCAAGTTACATTAGAACAACTTCAGCTCTTTCGATTGCAATCACTACATGGATGAACTAAGCAAATTAAGCTTAGTATAAGCTTTTTTGAAAAGTAAAACCTTATTCAGGCTCTGTACAGGCTAATTTGGAATTATGTTGCACTCAATAGGCTACGTAGTTAGAACAGAACAAAATAAACTAGGTAATGTTAGCCAGATATTATGCAGGCTTATTATAAACCTGTGTTCTTGAACAATTATATTTAATAATTGCTGGGGCTAATAGCTTTGAAAAATTATTTCAAGTCTATGTACATATACAAAAAGGAATTAAACTAATCCTTTTTTTTTGTTCACACCAGTTCAGAAATGCTATGTTGGCATTTGAAATACAAGAACACATATATTGTTTCTACTTTGTTAAAAATTCTGTTTTTGAGCCCAGTTCTGCAGATGTAGATCTAAGGCAGGATCTGGGCCCCTGACAGCCTTATGAAGCTCATACAGTTCAGCCTGCCATGTCATGTTGAAAGACTGGAGAAAAAAAGTGAATGCACAGTACACAATAACTATCTATAGTCATTTGTAGTATACATTTTATAGTGGGCAAATCTTTTCTGTTAATTTTTCCGGTCCAATGGAAGGACTAATGATTTTGACCACAGCTGTAGATAACAGCATATTTACGCTTGGCAAAATCAGTCTGGACACCTCCTTTTTGGTACTATACATACGTTTACTTATACCCGCAATTTGATAAGCATGCTCCGCTAACCGAATTTAATAAACATAAAGATACGCCAAATATATACGGATTATTGACTTTTGGGCATCACAATATGCCTCTCATTAATATTTTAGGCATACTACTAATCTGCTTATCAAATTGTGGGCATGAGTAAACACCAATAAAGTACTGAAAAGCCGGCATTCGGCCTATTATCTGGGCATACATATGCAGGTACACCCATTATTTGAAGCCCTGTTTGACAGAGGATGTAAAATGCCGGAAGGTAAGGCCTACATTAAAAACATTTTCCTCATTCAGCAACAAGAACATGAAAATGCTAAACACATCTATTGATAAGTCTATGCTTTTGGCAGTTGTAAAGACATGAATGACCCTATTCTTAAACTCAAAAGGTCATCTCTCATAATACATTCTGGTGCACTGACATTGTTCTGATCTCTCATATTTTAAATGTCAGAATACAGCAAGGGGGTCTGGAGAAGATAGACACAGTTTGATCTGCTGGGACAAATGTGTGCCAGGCCTAAGTCATAAACATATAGCTGAGATGATTTTTTAAAATTATTTTACTGTGTTCAGTACAAAAGGCCAAGAATGGCAGGCTAAATCTTTGTGTAACAGAAGCCCAAATAAGGGGTTAATGCAAAAAATTGTTTGGTAGATAATAAAAAGTGTTGGATGGGGTCCTAATTCATTTTTCATTATGAAAGACACTACTTTCTCAGTTACAGAGGGAAAAATTCAACTGAGTTTTCACAGGACAAAAGTCATTAAATTCAATTGGGAAGAAGACTACAAAGAAGCTAAAACACTATACATCAAATGTGCTTAGCAGTCAATAATGCTCCTACAAGAGACTAGCAGATTGAGGGCGTGGGAGAGATCAAAACAAAAGCTTTGCTGCATATTCCTATAGATATTTCTGAGGAACTACCAGAAAACATCTGTCACAGCATTCTTCAGATATCTTTAGTCACAGAGAAAATTACTGAAGACAGGTTTCATTATCCTCAGCATGATCACTTTATAAAATGGGTTCCCTAGTCAGATATTTCACTTTTGTGCCTGAAGCTCACCGAAAACAAAACCAACCATCCAAATGTCCTCTGACTTTGCAGTTTAAATGTAATATGGGCTCAGCCATGTTGGCTGCAAACTCTGCAGACAGCCAGATTAACACTGTGCCAAAAGATAGAGTATCAGGGAAATACTAACACAATGGAGGTATATGCTACATGAGTAACATCCATCCATCTTCCATCAGTACAGGATTTATTTTTTTGGGGAGGGGAGGTTTCGAGAGCCTACCCTGGGAAGCACAGGGCAGAAGGACATGGACATGAAGCCAGCCTGTGACATTAGTGCACACACACACGTTTTCATATCTTTTTGGGAACCACCCATTCATTTCTATGGGTTATTTGTAAAACACATCTTCAGACTGTGGTATGAAAGCCGCAAAACACTTGTAGAACATAAAAAACTCTACACACAGATGCACAGAGGGTGTTGGGATTCAGATCACTGACCTTGAGCCCCATAACAAGGTAAATACAAAGTGAAACTAGCTACTGTCTGGAGGTAGCGGCTATCTTAGAAGCAAATGTGACATTGTTTCACTTCTATTGCTATGTTAGGAACATTTTAAAAAACAGAAATAATTAGCAGAAAAAAATAACCACTACCGGAGCCAAAGGGTGACTCAGAGAGTGATGTCCTTGTCTCTCACAAACTTCAAGTAATATCTAATTCTCAAAACAATTAACTTCAAATCTGTGATTATAGTCAGGTAGATAGGCACTCCAGAAAAGTGCTGCTTGAAATCAGCTTAAGAGTCACAATCTTATCTTTTAAGGATGGTATTAGAAGACCTCTATAGCACTGTAAAAGAATTTATATGAAGCCTGTTTATGAAGCACTGACAATGTAAATCTTCAAATATTTTACACGTCATGACAATTTAAGAACACAAATCTATGTTTGCCTTAAAGTTCAGAGGATATAATATATATGCATCAGACATAATATATATATGTATCAGAACTCAACCAGTTAATGTTATCTGTTTGACTTATTATGTATTTCTATTAAGTATGCTATATATTTCAATTTTTTTATGACACCTCACAGCTGTATCATGTGTTTGCCTCTGAAAAAGATGGAAACGGTTCAACTTATAAAATCGCCAATTGATCTTGAAATTTTTGTGCAACGCAAATTGGTCCGCTACCTTCAAAAAGGTTGGGAACACCAAAGTCAGTAGATGGTCTCCTGACTTATAAAGTCCCGGTGTGTTAAATTACTGTTGAAATGTGAGATTTCCACAACGCATGGCAACGATGTAGCTTGAAAATTAGCCATATGTAATAGTATCGATTAACAGAGAAGTCAGAGTACAAGGCTGATATGCGTGATCCTGATCTGAAACCTTTGAAGCAGAGGGAATAGCCAAAGGGGCACATAATGCTCCAGAAGATTGCTGCATATATACAACAGTACTATAGTGTCTGTAATTACTTTTTCATCTCTTGTACTCCCACTGCCCTCTCCTGCACTGCTGTCTCGGGGCTGCATCTCCAGCAGAGTCCGGAAGAGCTTCTCTGAGGTCTGGGTTAGGAATCCAATCTCGGCGTTAGGATGTAACCCATAAAGGTACGGGGATTCAGCAGGGAGAGCATCATCGATGTACTGATGGAGAAGCAACACAAACAGCACACTAAATAATATCTTTTTCTCCATGCAGGTAAAATTCATGTACAAATCAGTTAACTATTATAAAAAAGGTGGTTTTGTGAAAAAAATAAAAATAATAATAATAACAACAATAATAACGTTAATGGTGATTATGCCGTAAACAAGCATGCAAAGCTTTCTTAATTAAAACTGCAGCTCCACTGCCATTTTTCTTTTGGACTGCTGTGCTTTACAAAATGCCCTTCATCCACATCCCTGCCAATCAAGTGGCTGCCACTCACACTGTATAACCTGTGATTTGGAGAAACAATCAGCAGAGCACACTGGGCACAGCCTGACATGGCCGCCCCGCTGCCCGAAATTACATCCCTCTATATTTACATCTTCACACATAGGTAGAGACGAAAAGAGAGAGAAACCCATTTCATTGTTACCTATATGCTTCTGCTGGACATTAACAGCAAAGGCAAGAAGGAAACCAGGTAAGATGCAATAGTAAAAATGTCTTAATTTATCCCCTTGAAGGCTGCTGTATTGCAGTTGTAATTCACTGACTGCCCCAACCCCCAAATCTCCCCATTATGGCTGAAGTGGACCCAACCCTGCAGGTGGCTCAGGGCTCAGTATTACTCTTGAAGGCCTCTTTTAGACTGAATGAATTCTCATTCTCCTCACACTTACAGAGACTAAAAAAGAACACTATACCCACAGTGGTGTCTGCGTCTGCAATGCAAAGATGCCAAATGAGTACCATCTGGATCTGGAGCAGTGAAATATGTCTCGTTCCCTGATGTAATGGAGGGAGAGGCACAAGTGGTCTGCATGCTACACCACTGTCACATCAGGCTACCGATTCCTATCTTGGCTCTAATACAGTATACTTAACTAGCACAGGGGAGGTAGGCTTTCCTACCACCATTTCATACCCAGCACTACATTATTTGCAGTGACATGTTAAACCACTGTTTCCTTTAATGAGGGGGGGAGAGATATGTAAAACCTGGTGATAACTGTTGTAGTCCATGTTTCCAGGCAAAGGGAAACCAGGGGCTAGGCAGAGCTCTCCGTCCATCATTTCAGGCTTGATGAACTCCTCCAGGTAGGTTCGGCACAGTCTGCGGTCCCAGTCATCTGTGATGTGTCCCCCATACATTATCTCACCAAAGAGGTAGCGGAGGTCGTCGTAGGGCACCTGGAAACAATAAGCAATCCTGCAGCTGAACAAAATATCTAACTAAAGTACGAATTATTTCATATGTTATTAAAATAGAAGGATACAGTAGCTGTCACCATTCATTACTGCCACGGCTGAGTATTGCCAGACAGTGATGGAAAGGAGGACCACACTATCTGCTGAATTACCAGTTGCAGTTTTCAGCAGAGTTTACAGTCTGTTGTACGTCAGGCTTTAAATCGTAGAAAGTACCACCACGCCACTGATGTTGTTTATCTTTTTTATACACAGTATCTCCTTTTTAAGTGACCTTGGGATTGTGAAAGTCGCTTCATAAACGTACTATTTGTGGCTGCTGACCTGTGTCTTTCTTCACCGACATTTGAAGCTTCTGCTGAGGGACTGCTTATATGCTCGATGATATTGCCAAAAAACAGTGGCATGTGACATGCTCAGCTAACTCAGTCACCCTTGCCATGCATTTGATGGGTTCAGATTGTCCGTTCATAAATATCAATGATTGGTTGGAACTGTGTTTGTTTCTGTAATGTGTTCTATAAGGCAATGTTCCTTGTTGACAGTTCACTCTGACATTGTCTCAATGGTGCTCAAGCAAAATAATTTAATTGCCAGTTTTTATAATATACTGTACATCATAATTTTTGATTTTTAAAGAAACTGGTACCATGGTGCTATCATCCCCATGGTAGCACAAAGAAGAAAAACTCTAAGTTCTCCTTAATTCAAAGTGACACGTGCGCAATAAAGCGGCCACATAAGTACAGGTACTTATAGATAACAATCTAAAATGGACTTACTGGAAATGATCACTGATCAATCAATGGAACGAATAAGGTAAATATATATCCATAAACCTGTACACTATTAATATATGTGAAATGCTATGGCAAATATAATAAACAATGTCCTTTCATCAAAAGTCTATTAAGGGTACTCTACTTCTGTATTCTGAATTAAACAAGTTGTATTTAGGCCACAAACTCCAAAAACACTTTTGATGAAAAATGTTTCAGATTGACCAAATAGCCAAGCTACTGTTATTTGGGAGAAATAAAATATTGATGAATTATATGCAATATTTAAAACATGTTGTTTAATTCTAAGTAGATGGGTTATTAATAGATTTGTTTAAAGAAGAAAATACACCAAATTATTAAAAAGAAATATATATATATGCTCAGTATACACACACAAACACTAATACAAACGCAGTTGGTACCTCTAGTCATATTTCTTTCCATATCAATGTTTTTTCTTTGGCTGTACTGTTTTAGATGTAGTAGAACAAGAATAAACAAAGGCCAATTTTGAAGAGCATCAAAACTGTAGGTTTCCATATTTAGCCATTAAATAAGGTTTTATTCATGTCCCCCTTTGTAATTGAAGGTTTATCATTTTAGAATTTTGATAAGAGGTTTTAAATGAACCCTTTTTTAACAGAAAATACTAGAATTAGGTTACATACAAAGCTCAATATGAACCACAAAGCTTGATAGCATTGTTCTGTGGTTCAGCAGGTTGGGACACTGTGCTTATGACTGCAAGGTCGGACGCTCAAACCCAGCGACTGGCAGGGTGATGTCCCTGGAGGGCCCTTGAACAAGGCCCTTAATCTCATTGGCTCCAGGGACAGACTAACCCTGATTTGTCAAGTGCTTGTTGCTCTAGCAGTACATTGTATATATCATATCATATACCAGTCAAAGGTTTGGACATGCCAAGCCACCTTTAAAGGGGAGTGGTGGAGGTGCATCACATAACCGGGTCACCTGACCTAAATGCAGTAGAAATGGTTTGGGAGGTCCAGAGAATGAAAGAAGTGTGGCCACTGAGTGCTTGGCATATACTGTATGTAGGACCTCCTTCGGGACAGCTGGAAAAGCATTCCAGGAGGCCACCTCATGAAATGGGAATAGAGGAGAAAGTAGGGTCAGCCAGTCCCTGGAGAAATTGGGGTTAAGGACCCAAAGTTAGGTTCACCCTGCTGACCCAGAGAAAACTGGCACCTTTCTAAGTCTCACCTCACAGAGTACCCCCCCCCCCCCCAAACAAAATTGATGTTTTTTTTAGTCAGTGCATAATTCCATATATAACTATTCTAAAACACAGACAATAGTACAAAGAAAAAAAAAATTTATGGGCAGGTGTGTATAAACTTTTGAGTGGTACCGTGTGTGTGTGTGTGTGTGTATGTATGTATATATAAACTTAATGTGCTTAAAGGTTAAAAGCGATGAGGTCAATTTTAAAAATAATTTACAAATACTGTGAGGTATCTGCACCCCGTCCTGTATCTGACAGTCAGTAATACTTTCACCTTGAGGTCTTAAAGGTGACAATACAGTGGCAGTACAGAGATGATAGATCCAGTCAAGTATAACTTTAAGTATAAGCACTTAGATCTGCCTGAATTAGAAATTCTTCCAAATTTTATCAAAATGCATAATTCAATATAGATGCTGTGTCCTGAAGTAGGAAGTTTAGTTGCACCTACAGTCAACCACACATTTATCAATTTCTGTGGTCAAAAAAAGCAGTTGAATATTTATTATAATAAAGCTTCAGTCACACTGATGTGAAACACGTCACCTTAGCACAGAGGTTTCTACAACATTTTAGATTATGGAAAAAAAAATTGCCTGGCGGGACCAAGTTGTTGATGACAAGGCATTGCAGATATCGAATTTCCTAATTATTGAAGTTCGGTTCAGTTATAAAGTTATGAGCTGAAACAGAGCTGAAAATGCCTCTGGCTGACATTTGGCTATATTTTGCACTTAATTTGATATACCTCTGTAGTTAGTGTGTGCCTCTTACCTTTGCATTGGCTTCCAGGTAGTTGTAAAGCACATTCACAGAAATTGTCAAGTCTCCAGTGTTGAAGGGATAACTTCTGTTCCAGCCCTGTGGTCCAAATTTCCTCCTCTCTGCCACGACCGCGTGAAAGTAGCACAAAGCAAAGAGGATGCTTTTAAACTCATTCTCCTTGGCACACATTTCCAGCGTGTCCTGAAAAATAAAATCAACGTGAATAAAATTATTTTTAAAAATTATTTTACAGCCGTAAAAAATCTCAAGGTATTGCTAATGGCCTCAAAGTAGAAAGCTGTTCTTTGTCATTTGTTTCCAGTTACAAAACCATCAGCGATACAGTAAATGTCTATGGATAGATGAATAATTATAAGCCAATAGAGCCAAGGATTAAAATCCCTTTTAACTGTTAATATCAGTACTTTAAGCTTTCAGATGCCTGAAGGCTATAGTTGTTTTATGACTTAAATGCAAGCCAATCACAAAATCCACATTTATTTCCAGTAAAATAATGAGTTAAACTTCTAATGGCAGCTTAATGGCAGTTTTGATAAAATGTTATTCATCATTGGCACTTGTAAATGTAAGAACTTCATTATCAAATATTTTAATAATGAGTTGTTTTAAGGGCTTATCTTTGTTGTTCCAGGCCACAAGCATAGAAATAATATAAATACATTCTGAAGAGTTTAAAATAAAGTATCAAGGCTGAAGATTGAGAAGCATGTTCATTAAAGAGACCAGCTAAGGTTTAAAACTTATACCCAGTGACGAATAAGCTTTTGGATATATTAACGTAAATAAATTCATATTAATTCAATTAAATAACACTCATTGTCAGTGTTCCAGTCAATTGAATTTTCATTTGGCATAAAGTATTTAGTGTCATTGTAAAACATTTTACGCTATGCTTTCCTTGATAAACTACTGATACTATTAGTGTGACACATGTAACTCATTTAAACAGTCTTTTTATAACATAAAAGGGACCAGTGGAATAAAACAAAATACTCAATACAATGCGATTTTTGTTTGCCATATAGTTGTGAAATTGCATAAGCAGAGACTTATAGCATTTGATTATCGTCCCATTGATTAGCTATCAAACAACCGGGAAGAGAGGAATGTCGTCTTGTTATCTCAGAAAGTCCTCAGGATGCTGTGCCATCAGATAAGATAACAGCTTAAACTGCAGCCTCACATTGCATATACTGAGAAAAGGCTTCTGTGATTGGTTGATAACAGACAATATAAAGAGGAAGAGTAAACTATAATCGAAATAGCTGGCAGCTCTTGGAATTTCACTGTATTTTTAATATGTTATTTATAATTACTAATTTACAGTCATTTTCTAAATTCCAGTCATCACTGACACCCATATCTGGCAATTCACATGGGTTGGACTTCCAACTGCATGATAATTTTTGGAAAAGAAAAAAAAAAATGCTGTAATGAATTTACATTTTAAGTCGCATGAATGCAAGGGTCGAAGGCTACCTGGTTGAAATTGTCGAGCGCCTTGTGTAAGTTGGCGTGCATCCCAGTAGGAGGCTCATTGGTGATCTTGATGGAGTTCTCCAGGATACCCTGAGGGATGGTGTGTCCCTCAGGTGAGGCGGAAGGCTCGGCGCTGATGAAAATGCGGAAGTCTGCGTGGCCTCCCTCGCTGTGCTGCTCCACCTTCTTCTCCAGAGTGCTCAGCCATTTAGCCACCAGATGGATGTTCTGGCAGTAGAAGGATCAGAACAGAAAACAGTCAATCAGTAGGCCAGTGACCAGCGCAGCACACACTCATAAATACTCCGCTAGTGTTAGAGGTTTAATTCACAATTTAAAAAAACACATTTTGCAACTGACTGAGAGAATGCTTCTGGTAGTAGGAGTATATATGCAGTGTCGCTGCCCTTAATGTGCAATTACAGCTGCTTATACCACAAGGTATATTTGGTTTATGCTTATGAGCCACTACAATCTCAATAAAAATGCTACTAAAATATATATATATTTCTTATTGCAGGTCATCCTGAGAGGTACAAGAGGCTGCTTCACCACACACTTGTCATTTCCGTAATTTAATAATAATTTAATAATTGAATTGAATTGTAATAACTGTAATTTCATACCGTTACAGGGGCATTTCAACAACTGGAGGAATAATATGTACAAATGTTTTTAAGCAATATCTTGGGATCTGCTCCATTGTGCAGTGTGAAAGCTGAGGAGTCACAAAGCAACGCACAATAAAATGTATGCAAAATGAAGAACGATAAGTGCAGTTTATTTTAGACCATGGAAATGTTCAAATAATACATATATCTATAAGTATCTGTGCCCACAGTACTAGATACAGCTAGCTAGTACCGGATACACTCCAGTTTCGTCATCAGAGTTTATTCAATGAGTTATTTGTTCAATGAAGTCTTTCTGCACACTCCTGTTGTAATCAGCAATATTTTTTGCGCTTAGTGCCTTCTTGTTAACTTCAAGGAGTCTGGCCATTCCTCTCTGACCTTACTAATTAACAAGGCATTTCTCCCCACTATAATACCACTGACTGGATGTTTTTTTTTTCCCAGTCACTTTCTATTTTTTGTAAACTCTAGACCAGGGGTCATCAACATGGTGCCCGTGGGCATCAGGATGCCCCCAAGGACCACATGAGTCGCCTGCAGAACTGTTCTAAAAATAGCACAACTCACCAGTGAGCAGCATCTAAAATTTAATTTAATCCTGTTGCTATTCTTCTTTAATCACATTTGCATTCATATAGATTTGAAAACGACAATATATATAAAAAAAACATTTAAAACATGTTTATTATACATGAAGTTTAGAGGGCGTTTCAAACTGATAGCCCTTTGTATGGCTCAGTACCCGCGAAGTAGCTCTCAGTTTCAAAAAGGTTGGTGACCCCTGCTCTAGACCGTGTAACTCCCAGGCATAGTGGTCTATGGAACCACCATATCTGACGCTGAGAATTCTACCATTAGCTTAACTGCATAGATCAGACATCTTAGCCATTGCAATGCTTACTCAAATAGTTTGTTAAGCTATGAGGCGCCTCTGTGTGATGTATGCTTTCAGCCATAACTACATGAGGAGCACGCTGTTCACGTTCACAGGCATACCTACTAGCCATTGAAAAGTCAAACTCTATTGATTCCAGGGGGATATTCATTAAAGACTTGCATTCCTACAAGCCAGAATCAACCCAACGACCTAAGGATCACAGTACTCATGCTACTACAGGCTGCTGTACCACGTGAGCTATTAATGGTCAGCTAGAAATACGATTAGAATATAATTTCTTATAGTAGTACCTCATATCACATTAACACCATGAATGCAGCAGGTTGACACTCAGATACCAGATACATTACGGTATGATAAAACTAATGCCAAGAGTTAAACAGAATATTTAAGCATTGTTCCAATCTACCCTTCTGCATCATGACTTCAATATATAGCAAGGCAAGCATCAAAAATTAAATGCAACCTTTTTTGGGAGTTTTGCAAAAGCCGCAGATAACACGCAAAGGCCAGCAGACGACAGACAAAAGGTTTAGTAACACATAAGTGCATAAAGCACATGTACAGTGCTGGATGGTGGACAGCAAGGGTGATTACGGCAGCCTCTCACGTGATATCACGCCGTGATCTTTGCATCTCGTGTTTCTTGTATTTTTTCAATTTCCACTTTTTTATTATTATTATTATTATTATTATTATTATTATTATTATTATTATTATTATTATTATTATTATTATTATTATTATT
>JAODJU010000095.1:18205709-18219450 GCA_026776725.1 Gnathonemus echidnorhynchus | reverse complement strand
GTGCCCATTGCTTCCGGGATAGGCTCCGGACCCCCCGCGACCCAATAAGGATAAAGCGGGTTGGAAAATGGATGGATGGATAGTTTACTATACCTGTTTTATCCAGTAGCAGTTTCTGAATTTAAACAATGCCGATTTCACGGGAAGATACAAAGTAATTTGCGGATCACAAAAGACAAATATACTCTGCAGTCATCCAATTATTAGCGTCCTTATGGCTCTGAGATTTAAGCCATACCGCAGAGGAAAGGGTGTAAACTAAAATAATTGCATATAAATATCTAGATTCATGCATTCCATAACATTTGAACTAAGTAGTTACATTTACAGCTCTTTATTAATAAGAAAATCAGTGACGTCCACTTTAAATAATGGCAAAATTGTAAATTATCTGAGGATCACAAAAACAATGAAAAACACATTCAGAATCACCAAAAGAGAAACCTATTGCTACTTTAGGAAATTACACAAATGATGAATGCCATGACGAAAAAAGATGGGCCAGAGCCCTAAATGTAGCGATTTCTAATTTTAAAAGGCCATCTGCTATTCTTCTCAGCCAAGTGAATAAGATTCCAGCTCTCTGTGCCCTAAAGGCATTTTATTCATTTTCAACACCTCTGATGCCCCTCAGCTTTGTGGGCCTAGCAGTAAAATCCCTAATAAAAATCCCTATAAGTTTCAAGGTCTACAATAATAGAATTTAAACACCCATTTATTGGGATGTCTTTCTGAATACCATTCAGCCATATTGATAAAATAACACAGGCACATAAATAAATAACAGTACAATATAGCAAAACATAAAATCAAACTATTTCTTCTCAAAACATTCTTCCTAATCTTTCAAAAGACACTTGTGGCAACTAACCATTATCAGAATCAGAATCAGAATCAGAATTGGGGTTTATTGCCAAGTACGTTCACACATACAAGGAATTTGCTTTGGTGGTTGGTGCCAGAGATGCGCGCCAACACACCGAGGCAACCATCCGCGGCGCCTCATCTTTTTTTTTTTTATGTCTTTGTTTATTTACTATTGTTTTTAAGAAAGTGTTTGGATATTTAAAATAGATAAAGAATTTTATCAAACTAAATGGCCTTTCATGGAAAAACAATAAACATTGATTGTGAAGATCCATAGAAACGATAACACTATAGTGGATGATACCACTTGTGTGAAAGAATAAAACTAACACAAAACCTGTTTCCCCAAAAGAAAAAAAAACAACTTACGTGTACATCAGCACAGATATAACAACAAGGTTTGGCATAATTTCAAATAGCCCTTTTCATTAGTGATGGTTATGCTAGCTGGAGACTATTCTCCAAAATATAAGTCCTGTTTACTTATCGCATGTTTGCCCTACAGGACACTAAGCAGCTGTGCTGCGCCATGACAAATGTGGCACAACTGAAGATTGACAAAGTGAATAAGACAGCGAGGAAGATTGGAGCGTCAGTAGTAAACTCAGCTGAGGGCACTTTCTGGTGCAGTTCACCACATCAAGAGATGGCAGAAATTTAAAAAGTCCATAACTCGGCCTATCATTAACACAAACACAAAAAATAAACAAAGACATATTCTCTGGTTCTATTAAAAAGATTCTACTAGCCAGTATTTAACTTTTACTGTGCATATATGTAATTCTGTGTATGTACATGTGACTGTATTACCTGAGAAATCGATACAGTATTTGCTGCATCGACTTTGAGAAACAATTCATGAATTTTACTGTCAGACTTGAATAGCTAAAAAGTGTAATGTTGATAAATTTAATAAATAAATAGGCAGTCATACAAACAAACAAATAAACAGAAGGTTATTACACATTTAATGAATACAAGTTTAATAGTTATAATCCTAGTTTGTATACTCCTAGCTGTAATCCTGTTTTTTAAGTTCTAATGCTGAATTTAAAGTATATATGCAAAAGTTCTTTAAATTGTTTACTGAAGAATTCATGTTTATTATCAGCCAATTACAACAATACAACTTATATTCTAAACAGGCAAAAGCAGCTGAATATGTGCTAGCATATAAACAGTCAGTTAATTACAGCAGAAAAGCTAGTTATTCCTGTGATACTCAAACATGGCTTAAAGGCACATAGCTTTAGATCTGGCAACAGCAGGCTTTCTCTAATTAACAGCTGCTGCTTAACTATTCAGCTGCCTACATATAGTTTTATTCTTGTAATAAATGAAATAACTCTTTGGATTTTTGCACCATTGTTTGGTTGGTATTTGAAGAAGCATACACATCAATCAGCCATAACATTATAACCACCTGGCCAATATTGCGTAGGTCCCCCTGGTGCTGCAAGAACAACTTTGAATCATCAAGGTGTCCAGTGGTATTTGCCACCAAGATGTTAGCAACAGATTATTTAAGTCCTTTAAGTTGTGAGGTGGGGCTTCCATGGATTGGACTCATTTGTCCAACACATCCTGGAGATGCTTGATCGGATTGATCATGAGGTCTGGGGAATTTGGAGGCCAAATCAACACCTTGAACTCTTTTTCATGTTCCTCAAACCAGCCTAGATCAAATTTTGCAGTATGGCAGGATGCATAATCCCATTGAAAGCTGCCACTGCCATTAGGGAACACCGTTGCCATGAAGGGGTACACTCTACTTGGTCTGCAGCAATGTTTAGGTAAGGTTGCGTGTTTCAAAGTATCATCTATACATCAATATCAGGACCCAAGGCTTCCCAGCAGAACATTGCCCAGAGCATCACACTGCCTCTGCCAGTTTGCCCTCTACCCATAGTGCTGCCTGGTATCATCTCTTCCCCAGGTAAATGATGCACACATACCTGGCCTACACGACATAAAACAAAATGTAGTTTATCAGAACAGACCACCTTCCACTGCCCCATGGTCTAATTCTCATGCTCATGTGCCCATTGTAGCTGCTAGTGGTGGTCGACAGGGGTCAGCATGGGCACTCTGACTGGTCTGTGCAGCCCCATACGCTGAAAGCCGCAATGAACCATGTGTTCTGACACATTTTTTACCATAACCAGGAGACTTTTTTCTGCAATTTGTGCTATAGTAGCTCTCCTGTGAGATCGGACCAGATGAGCTAGCCTTTGCTCTGCATGCGCATAAACGAGCCTTGCGCACCCATGACCCTGTTGGTAGTTCACAAGTCGGCCCTCCTTGGACTACGTTTGGTAGGTACTAACCATTGTATACCAGAAGCACCCCACAATACTCGGCATTCTGAACCAGTCCTCTAGTCATCACAATATGGTCCATTCAACTCAGATCCTTGTTCATTTTTCTTGTTTCCAACACATCAACTTCAAAAACTGACTGAGCACTTGCCTAATATATTCTGGCAGCCTTGACGGGTGCCATTGTAACCTCTGCCATAATGTTGCCCTGTGATGCCCCCCTCCTCCATAATATTGCCCTGTGATGCCCCCCTCCTCCATAATGTTGTCCTCTGATGCTTCCCTCTCCCCCATAATATTGCCCTCTGATGCTTCCCCCTCCCCCATAATGTTGCCCTGTGACACCCCCTCCCCCACAATGTTGTCCTCTGATGACCTCCTTCCTCCATTATGTTGCTTTGTGTCCCACCTCCCCCACGACCCTGAACTACATTGGGGGCTTAAAAGATGTATGGATGGATTTTAACAACTCTGTTTTATTTTATCGGTACCATGCATCAAAATTGCAAGTAACTACAAAAATTGTATCTCATAAGTCAACAGGGAGTTGGAGCACTATAATGTAAACTGATAGAACAGCTTTAACATGCCTTGACGAAGATTCTGTCTAGAATGCTACCAATCTTCCAGGAGAAATTTGCCAAACTGTGTGAGACGCACCTCTATAATTTCCTATGAGTGCTGGTATTTCAATCCATCCTGAAGACCAGCTATTTTAGAAGAGCTCATGCTAGTCTATCCTAGTGTATTAGCTTCAAAAAACATTGCAGATGCTGCTGCACATTACCGTATATTGTCATGGATGTTCATATTTCAGCTGTTCTAATTCAATGTTTCTCCATGACTAGGTGCTGCGCTTAGGGCAAATGTCAGGAACGTGAACTGCAAGGCTTTCATCCACCATTTACACCCCCAAAACTGCAATAGTAGCACCTGACCCGCCAAGCCACCGGCAATCATTGGCTGCTGGAAATGCAGCTGTACCACCATTTCAGTTCTTAGTTCTAATGGCTAAGGATCAGAATGGAGGGGATCTTGGACCATCATTGGAGTATCCTGCACTGTTATCTTCTGCTACTCCTTTTCATTGTAATTGCTGCATAATATGAATTAATGTTAACTGCATTTTTTGCGTCATTCTTAATATATCCTTTTTAAGTGCTTTAGAGCAACAGTTTTGGAATGGGAACCATATTACGATGAAGTGCGCCACTATGTAAAATTAAAAATTGACTGTACCTGATGAAACCGTCTGCCCATAACTCAGACTGATAGCTAGTTCAGAGCTGCTCATTTGTTTTCCCTTGCATCTTTAAACCACAGCCAAGGAGTACGTGTTTTCAGTCATGCAGTCCGTAATTGATGATGTCTTTCCCTAATATCCTATCCCAATCTCACCTTAGCATGTGGGTTACTTAATGTAATGAACCATACCTGTGTGGAAGCACCTTATTCTAATGTATGTGCTACTGTACTCCTTATTTACTCATGTGTTTTGTATTTGGATAATTACTCACACATTTACTTTTAAATTGGAACACTGATTTAAATCCAATTATGTCCATTATGCATTCTAGAATATTTAAAACTTTGTCATACTGCTTATTTGTGAATGAATGTGATGGGGGAACTGCTGGAAAGAAACCTGCTTTTACTACTTCTTTAACATATAGCTATCAGCATATTCAGAACTATTAAGCGAATAATGGTGTTATTAAATATAATTAAATTTCATTTATGTGTCCTGATCCAGCGCCGAATGGGACACAGGGTTACGCACCTGCCCAGTGGGGACTGAAATGTAAGGCACTTAATTAAAATTACAAGCAGGACACAAAGCAAAAAGGAGCCTTAAATAAACTAACTTACAGGAATCCCAAAAATAAATGAGATATGCACACAGTGTATTCAGAGGCACATTGTGATAATATATAAATCTATTTGCCCAGTCAGTGTAAAAAGTCCAAAAATTTTAATAGTCTGTATTAGAGCTATGCTGAGATTTACATAATTAAACAAATAAAAATATATATTTGGTTTTATGGAGTGTGCTTACAGTGGTATTATAAATTATCATTTGTTGATTGTTATCACTGTATTTATTTTATTCATTGATACTAATATGAAGGATATGTACAAGTAAGAATTTAAATGTACTCTGTAAATATGGCAATAAAACCACAAAACCTGCGATTTAGTGCTACTCAGCTTAAACACTACCCATAGACTGATACCAGAGCTTTGGGTATTTAAATTCTTATCATTTGTTGATTGTTATCACTGTATTTATTTTATTCATTGATACTAATATGAAGGATATGTACAAGTAAGAATTTAAATGTACTCTGTAAATATGGCAATAAAACCACAAAACCTGCGATTTAGTGCTACTCAGCTTAAACACTACCCATAGACTGATACCAGAGCTTTGGGTATTGGCAGATTGCGAGTACCAATCCGATACCAGTGTTTAATTAATAAACTGTAGGCTTTGCCTCACTGTGTAGAAGAGACTGTGATAATTATTTTATGTGCAAGGGAACATCAGGCATAATGTAAACTATATATATATAGACACACACACACCGCTTATAGTGATCACGTCTGTTTGGGTGAAATTTATCACTATGACCATTATGGGGGAGGGGGGCATCATAGGGCAACATTATGGGAGGGGGGTGTCATTGGGCAACATACCATCTAATTGACATTTTGTACATTTATTACATAACTATAAGGTAATAAAATGCACAGCGTCGCTATTTACTGAATTTTACTTACTAATACAGTACAGCTGTTTCAAATTACAGTACTGTATAAATAAAATTACAGAAGTGTATAATTCAAATACGCTATATTACGGTAGCCTACTGTACATAAAATATAGCTTACTGTAGTTTCGCTGATGCGTCTCGTTGGCTTGTTTTTGGCAGTTTATCATAAGCTTTGATGAGTCTATATTTATCATTAAGAGAAAATGACTTTATTTTTCCCATCAGGTTTTCTGTGCATGCAGCATTAGCCTCGAGTAGCTAGCCAGAAGCAGACAGGGTAATTACCGCAAGGCAAAGTAGGCTTATCAAGGTAAAGTAAAAAAAAGAAAAACTAACCCAAAATGAACACCGTAAGCGGACTACTTCATTATTATAAGCAGATTATTAAACAGTATTTGTATAGGAATGATTCTGTCCCAAGCTTTTTGATCCATATAAGCAGTTGATCACCATAACCATGATCAATATAAGCAGTTTCGACTGTATGTATTTACTTACCTTATAATCATTTATATCAGTATTCTAAATTCTCAGCTTGAAAGGTTTTTACAGAGGAACAAAACCTTGACTGACTGTATAGGCTGATTTATACTTCTGCGTTGAATGGACACCGTAAGTACGACATAGCCATGGACATAGCTACACCATGGCCTGATGCACACCTCCCCTGAAATATATCAAGCCATAACAGCGACATAGACCACAAGGACTGTGATTGGTCTGCTTGGTAGCTTTCATTTTTTTATAGGAGGAAGAAAGCATACACCCAGGTGTACTTATATTGGTGACTGAACCTGAAGCGTTAGTGATATCTAAAATTAAATAACAAAATTTATTTAATGTTAGATCTAAATACTGCTTCAGTTTCATTTTCTCTTGCTTCTCCATAATTTGCGCTGAAGCTTTTTTGTTGCGGTCTTTCTCTGCTAGCATTAGCAAACTCCATGCACTCTGTACTATGGTGCGACATTTTGCAAATTGCTTGTGTTAAGTGGCATGCCGTCACTTCCTCCTCTTGACACCATTCACCAGACCTTACTTACAGTCTAACAAAATGCAGCGGATCTGAGTTTTATCGTAATGTTGCAATTATGTGGTATTGGTCTTTTGTATCGGACAATTTTTACAAGTACGAGTATGAGTATTTGAGCGCAGTATCAGCCCAATACCCGATGCCGGTATCAGTATAAGTGCATCCCTACTGTGTAAGTTTTATGATCTTTGTCAAAACATTTCTTCATAATCTATTTTTAATCCATCCAAATACCACTACTAATTCACAATATAAATTTTTTTGAAGACCTGTTAAACTACATTTATAAGAACATGATTTATAACAAAAAAGTAGCTAGTATCTTATCTAAATAAGTTTATGCCATGACCTGACTTTCAGTCCGTGAAAAACCATTAGAGCAGAAATCACATCATGGTGGGACACCTTAACGACTACTCAACCAGCACCCTTTGGTCAGTAAATTCTGGCCTAGAAAACATATGCTATCATATTTACACTGATTTCAGAAAAGGTCTCCAAGTATTATTTGTGCTAGATGGTCACCTCACAAAAGTAAACAGAGTTCATGATTAAAATTTCATCCAAAGTACAACCCACAGCGCACCAGTGCCTTCAGTGGATCCTTATATTATTAATTTAGATTTCTTAGGTCATCTAACTTATGGCATAAAACTTATGCAATTAAATTTCAAGAAAATTAAGCATCGGATTTGCATTTTTACTGCAGAGGATGACTGCACCTCTCTCAGCCTGGCCAGAGCCAAGTTCTGCATGGTGCAGTATAATTAACCATCACTGAAGGAGAGCTTTTAAAGATCGTTACATCTTCTGGGCAAAACCAGAATTCATAAGTGGCGTGCTAAATCAGGGGGAGTGCCTCACCAATTCTGCAGAATAGCATGCGCAGATGATAAAGCAGATAGAAGTCAGTTGCCAAGGATGTGCCTTTATAAAGGTATTGATTGCTGCTCTTATACAAAGATAATTAAACGACTGCTTATGTTTGCAGTCTTGGCCCTGCACTGCGGATTACACTTTTACTAATTGCATGCCCTAACATGGGGTGGGTCTCTGCGCTTTGTGTCATTCATATCCATCAATAAAGCCCATTGAGATTCAGCAACATGCCTTAGCAAAGAGCACCCGCCTGAAATAAAAACCATGGGCTGTGGCTCCAGAACTGACCTTACCTTCCTTTTCTTCTCAGAGTAAAGTGCAACGAATATAAGAATAACCTGCAAAATATCATACTGGACAAATATGAAATTACAGTCTGCAGTAAATAGTAAAGGTGTTTACAAAGCGTGGTTAATTTCATTATGTTTAATGTTTAATTTTATTTTCTCTTTAAATAGCCCATATTTTTAGGTTTTCAAATGTATTACTGCATTAAAAGTCTGTGTTCTGACATTTCAAGCACACCTTTCCAATCTAATCGACTGAGTAGTGACATGTGGCTCTCTCTCCGGAACGGCTGATTGGATAGCGTGGAAATCTGGATGTGTTCCTCTCCCTTTTTCACAGCCAGGCCCATTAGGTCATTAATCACCTAGGGGAAGGAGCCAGCCACTCTCAAGCTACCCTTGGTGGAGGAGGGATGCTGTGCGCTCCATTCATATATCACAGTTAAAGTGTTTACGTTTGTTTTCTAGGAGTTTTATTAATAACGACCGGTTGTGGTTTGTTTGTGCATATAGCTGAAAGCATTAACTTTGAATGGATTTCCAAACTTCCACTGAATTTGAGCTTGCAGGCAATAAAACCCACACTTCCAGTATCAATGGAGGCAATAGGTGAGCATCAAAGCTAGCACATACCTGTAAGATTACCCAGTGGCCCTCTTTGGCTGCCAGGTCCAGTACTTGCTCTGCCACCACCTCCTGTCCCTGGCCCAGGGATACATTGTGGAAGTTTCTGTTGTCAAATGTGTAACCCAGTTTTCTCCCTAAAAGGGAAAAAAAAACATTATGAGTTTATTAGCCTATGGCCAGACAGGCTACTTCCAAACAGAAGGAACACTTGTAAAAATACCTTAATGAAAACATGAGTTAAGCAGCCAAATTCATGATGAAGTTCCTCTTTTATTGAAACAAATATTAAAGATAAATATGCTCCTGATTAATTATTCTCATGCCTGTCTTACAGTTCCAAAGAACTGTATTTACTGGCTCCCCATCCAGGGTACGGCCTTCTCTGTGCCCAGGACATCCTGGGATAGACTCCAGGTTCACCATGAGCCATCAAAGGACAAGAAGTTAGGAAGAAATGGATAGACGCATAATTGTGGTTGGGGGGAAAAAAGTAAAACATGCAAAACATAGGCATTGAGAGCAGATGGTGTGTGAGTGATTCATGCTTACACACATGCAAAAAAAAAATCAAGATGACGAAATTAAAAATGAGAAGAATGTTAGCGCTCATGTCCAAGCTGCAGTTGCTGATGTAATGGCTTTGCGCAAAGGCCATTAGAGATTAATGAAATCTAAGTCAAAACATGAATAAGCTGGCCTGCGTCTGC
The DNA here is from genome assembly GCA_026776725.1 of Gnathonemus echidnorhynchus. Taxonomy (NCBI): domain Eukaryota; kingdom Metazoa; phylum Chordata; class Actinopteri; order Osteoglossiformes; family Mormyridae; genus Gnathonemus; species Gnathonemus echidnorhynchus. Next base: position 18,209,958 of record JAODJU010000095.1, on the reverse strand, counting down.
TGGGGAGTCTTTAGGGACATTATGGCACACGCAGAATGTAAGAGAGCTGATTACATGCAGTCCATGTGGATTTGGCATGTTTGGCACGCCAAGCGAGTATACGTCCTACTGCACGGCTTGCAATTCAAATCACTGCAGACAAATGAGCCAAGCTGTAAACCTGAATTACACTCCGCTACATAATCAGTATTTATAAACATACTGGAGGAAAATTAATTAAATTAAATTGTAGCATGGTTAATTGATTTTATTTCTCTTTGCTGACATTGTTTAATGCTAATAAAATCCTACAGACTGCCACAATATAGGTTCAAGTTTGTAGAGGTGGGGTGTTTATGGCCTATAACTGGTACACTGGCCTCCTTTACTATTCAATCAGCAACCAAGTAATTCCCAAATAGCCATTGCTCTGTGCAGTGATAGGAGAGGGATTAGCATGATGGTGCACTGGTTAGTACTGTTGCCTCACATCTCTGGGGCTGAAGTCTCTGCTAGGGTTCTGTGTGTGGAGTTTGCATGTTCTCCCTGTGTCGTCCTGGGGATTCCTTTGGGTACTCCAGTTACCCCCACAGTCCAAAACATGCTAAAGTTAAGTAGAGTTACCAATTTTGGTGTGTAGGTGTGTACCCATAAGTGTGCACGTATGAGCGAATAGCGTGCGAGTGTGTCCCCTGATGGACTGGCACCCCATCTTGGGTTGTTCCCCGCCTTGTGCCCATATCCTCCGAGATAGACTGCGATCCCCCCACGATCCTGAATAGATGGATAGACTGATGGATGGATGGATAGACTGATAGCGGCAATATTGTGATGCAATTGGAATGGAAGGGAACCACACTCATCACAGAATAGGCATCCTTAGCCCTGACAAGGAAAAAAAGAAGAATGAAAAAAACTTTGTGTGGAGAAGCCTTTGGGACAGACTTTGACGTTACCATGTTTCTCCACATCCTTAAGTGGGTCAACACCAGGAGACAGGATAAAGAACATGGGAGTTGCTGCCCCAGATTCTTCAAAGGAGATGGCGAAGTCCAGAGATCTGCCCACCACATACTTGCTGCCCAGTTTCTCTTCCACAAAATCCCTTTAAGGTAATTAAAAAGTCTCATTAATGCAGCATTCAGAAATACACAGTGTGCGCATGTGCGTGCGCGCACACACACACACACACACACAGGCTTGTAATTATATCTTTGTGGGGACTCTCCATTCATTTATATAGGGAAAACTCTAATCCCAACATGACGACCTTAACCCCTACCCAGCCCTAACCTTAACCATAAGCAACCAAACAAAATACGAGACCACTTTACTTTTTTGATTGCATTCACAGATCTTTGTGGAGACCTGAAAAATGGTTCCCAAAAACGTCAAAAACAGGATTTTATTGAACTGTGGGGTACATTTGGTTCCCACAATGCAATATAAACATAATCCATACATATACACAATCATACTCTATAGACAATATAGAGACACCAATTATCCTAGCTGCATGTCTTTGGACATGAGGGAAGTACATCCAGAAGAAATCCACACAAGGGGAGATTAATCAGGGATATAATTATCAGAACAAACAGCTGACATGTAAGTATAATGACAAAAAATTTCACTGAGAATAAGAATTCATGATTTATGGTTTTGTTCTGACCATTGCTTTCCCGCAGGTATTATAGTACCTATTAAAGTAATTCCTCTTAAAATTTTATAGTAGTTACATTCAAGATAATTGCTGAAGCCCTTTGTGGCAAAATTAAAGGAAGCAGTGAGCCTGCATCTACATTGTAAACTGGCCAAATCCTCCAAGGCTGTATATCATAGTTCTAGTCTTAATAACCAACATTAGTCATCTACCCATAAAAGAAGGCCACAAGGGCTCAAACATGGTATTTCTCACCTCACGGCATAGGTCATGCGATCAGGCCGAATAGCTCTCATCATGCACAACCTCTGGAGGGCCGTCTTGTTCTTCCACTCCTGAGGGAACTTTTCCTTCTCTGGACACTCAGACTCCACGAATTTCTTCCAGCGCTTGGCAGATCCCTCAATATCACGGTCCAAATTCCGGAATTCATCCATGACACACAAAGCCTGGAGCGAGAAGATCATTAATAATAACAACACAGAAACACAAAAAAACATCAGAGCAAAAGCAGACCAGATTCAGTCCATATATTAGTATGCCCAATTGTAATATGGCCAAACTGTTCAAAAGTTCAAGAAACTGAATCATCATGAAACTATTTACAATTTGTGATGTCCAGATATAAAAAAAAGGAAATATACTTTTTCCCCCTTAAAATGCTGAATAAAATTTCTTCATAACTGAAAGAATCTAAATGTGTCTAATCAACTGTACAGCATTCTTCTTGTTCTTGTGATGCTTACTTTTCCTATATGTGACGGCTTCTATCATCTCTGCGGAAAATTTCTGCTGTGCATTTCATCAGTATTACACTTCTTGAAGCAATCAATTTTTTATGATTGTGGTAACACTTTACTTGATAGGGCGCAGGAACTTAGTAATAACTCAGGTACTCAGGTCAGATCAGGTTGGACAGCATGTGCTGATGCAGCGTGATCCACCACATGGTGAAACTCCTCGGGATCCTGGCTGGCAATCCCCCAGGCACACACATGGTCCAGTCCCACAACCACACACCGGAAATGGCCATCCATCTGCCGCAGCAGGTCTTATGTGGGTGTCCCCTTGGCCTGGTCCAGCTGCTCAGGTCCTCAGCAATGAGCTCGAGGATCCTGCGAGCCGGATCACCGTCAGGGAAACGTGCCAAATGGCCATAGTAGCATAACTCACAATGCAGGTAATGTGCCTCATTCGGGACTCCTCTAGCAACTGCTCATTCGACAGAAAGTCAAACCAGCGGTACTCTAGGATTTTCCAAAGAGATACAGCTCTGAAGAAGTCCAGTCTTCATCTCAGCTCACTGGATAGCGTTTATGTCTCACAGCAAGACAGGGAGCACCAGGACGCTAAAGACTTGGACCTTCATCCTCTTGCAAAGATATGGGGAGCACTACACACCCCTTTCCAGCAACCTCATGACCCCCCCCATGCTCTCCCAATCCGTCTGCTGACTTCATTGGAAGAGTCACCAGAGACTTGAATGTCACAGCCAAGGTAAGTAAATCTCTCAATGAGGTCGACATTTTCCCCACAGACAGACGCACTACTGATGATTGTGCCTAAGAAGTCATTAAAGGCCTGGTCCCTGGCCTTTATGCAGGACACCCGCAATTCCAAGCACTCAGACTCCTTGCTCAGTCTCTTGAGAGCCCCAATCAGAGCCTACATTGACTCCGCTAAGATCACAGCATCGTCGGCAAAGTCAAGATCAGTATATCTTTCTTTATCAACAGATACGCCACAGCTGCTGGACCCCACGACCCTGCCCAACACCAAGTCCATGCAAGCATTGAATAGAGTACACACCCAGGGCCAACCACAGAATCAACAGGGAAGATTCTCTCCTTCCACTCTGCACAGCACTTGATCAACTTGATCTTGGAGTCTAGCCAAGTCCAGCCCCATTTTCCTAGTAGCTGGTAGCCTATTGGATCTAAGCTGAATCGTCAGAGTAGCAACATCAGAATTCACAAACTGGGCAATTCTGTAGACCCTGCAGTTCTGCAGGAGCCTCCATCATCTGCCCACGAGGATGTGGTCCATCTCCTTTGCTGTACCAGTATTGGAGTACCAAGTCCAATGATGTGGCTCAGGGCATTGGAATCAGGATCCAGCCCCCTGACCTTTCATAAAGTCACGGAACATGGAGCCACTCTCACCCCAGTCCCCAGACCCATGGGGACCGACACAGTAATCATAGCCAGCCCTGTCAGTGCCAGTGGTCACATCGAAGTCATCCATGACCAGTGGAATGGCACCCATCAACCACCGAGAGACAGGCCTGACCCTTTTAGCTATTTGACGGTTTTGAAGGCTTTCCCCCATCCCCTTCATGATACATGCAACTTTCCTGTGGGCGGCTGCAGCAGAGCTACTCCCGTGGACAGCAGAAGAGTATCGTGCTTGTTTTGACTAAGCTGTTGCAAGTTGTTTTATGATGGCTGCAAGTTGGAGGACCGCTTGCTGGGCCGGATGCAGTTTAACCCTCTGGGGCCGAGTACTGTATGTCGTCGACGACAGAGCGTACTTTTCGCGTCTATTTCAGTTTATATCTCGCTGAAATCTTAATGTAGAATCATGAAAAAAATGCTGGCTAAATCCGTA
>JAODJU010000095.1:18175183-18185576 GCA_026776725.1 Gnathonemus echidnorhynchus | reverse complement strand
TGGGGGGCCGGGAACCAATTAATTGGTTTTCCATTATTTCTTATGGGAAAAATTCGATCAGAACTCGAACTTTTTAGAATTCGATCCTGAGTCCGGAACGGATTAAGTTCGAGAACCGAGGTACCACTGTAGTTCAAATTATAACAAAACAAAAAGGTGGTTTTACACTGTGCAAAGTTCAGTGGTATACCATAGTGGCACTAGCACTATGCAGGAGCACCTGAAGAGAAAACATACAGGCGCTATTCTGGAGGGCCAGAATAAACAAAACCACCCTAAGTGCTGTCTATTCATGCTTATTAAATTACCTTTATTATGAAGAGCTTTTTAATATCTTTTGTCCTTGTAGCTGCTAAATACACTCATTATTAAAGCCATAAAGTTGTCTGCCTGCTACCTTAGAACCTCCATTGATTAAGTGTTTGAGAAAATGTTTAGGCTAAAATCTGGGCTTACTCTACGTGGATTGACGGTGCCAGTGTTTTCATGTGCATTAGGCTTATTGGGAATTGGGATGAGTACTATTATTATAAACTAAACCTGAAATGAAAATGTAAATTGAAAATAAAGGAACCGAAACTGAAATAAAAATGAAAACAATATTTACAAAAAAATGTGTTGGACTTCGATCAGCAAAAAGTAGTGCAACACCATCAACATATTTGTACCTAGTTTATCCACAATACCTCCTCTTTTAAAAGATGTTGTGGTTGCTAAATCTAGGATCACAGCTGCTCCAGTGCTTATCACTTCCATGATTTAACAATACAGAGGCATGGGGCGCTCCACTAACCCAGTTTAATAATAATAATAATTGATACTTTATTGAACCCTGCGGGGAAATTGTCTTTACATCTCTTTCAACTTGCTCTTTGTAGAGTAAACTGTCCACAAAGGGCAGCCACCCATACCAGTACCCAGAGAGCTGGGGGTTAAGGGCCTTGCTCAAGGACCCACAAACAGGCTGAGGCTGGGTTTAAACCAGCAACCTTCTGATTACAGGCACACAGGCTTAGCCCATTGAGCCACACGCTGCCCCAAGATGTAGATGGGCTGAATTCATACAAATTACTAACTTCTGGGCGTCACAATACGCATCTTAATATTTTAGACATACTACTAATTTGTTTATCGAACTGTGGGCGAACATAATGTCCATATAGTGCTGAAAAGCCGTCGTCCGTTATCTAAAGCCCTACAATAACACAGCTTGTTGTTGTCAAAAAGATTAACTTAAATTAAATGGACTATTTTACTTTATGGAGGAAAATTAATCGTTTAGATTAATCGATGAATTGGTCAATAGATTAATCCATAGAAAAATAGTAGCTAGTGGCAGCCCTACTCCACATACACAAAGCGTAGGGTTGCCAACTCTCACGAATCTGGCATGACACTCACAGTTTCAGACTCTCACACAAGAAATCTTATGGCAAATCTATATTAGTAAGCTAACATTAGATACATCAAAAACATTGGGGTAGTTTGCAAACCCTACAGACTATATACAAGGAAATAAAACTGTTACATGTAAATGCGGGTGCACGCTTGTGCAGATTTATCTCGAAGGATAAGAATAGCATAAGAATTTATACAGACTCCTGACTTTTGGACGTCACAATATGCATCTCATTAATATCTTATGCACACTACTAAACTGCTCACCAAATTGTGGCCGTAAGTAAATTGTACAAAAAGTACCGAAAAGCCAGCATCCGGACAAATCTTTCACCCATCATTTAAAGCCCTGGTGATGATTGTGCATGTGCCATATAATCACAATTACATTGTGACATGATCACAACAGCCCTATCGACATGGCATTTCATGCACATGCAACTGTCACATTGCAAGGACCATGATAATCTGGTGGGTTCAAACCATCAATAGGTTGTGCTAAAACACTTTCCCTCAGTTATAGGAAACTTTGCAAGATTTGCAATTTTAATGATGGTTCCTTTTCAGCATTATCTAGTATATGTTAAAACATCAGTCTAAAGTTTATCACTGCTGATTTTGCATGAGCTCTGCATGTGGTCTCTGGGACCAAAATAATCATTCTTGTCCTTGCTGTTCGACTCGCGCATCAATTGTATGGTGGAGAAACGCGAATAAGACCTGGTTGCAAATAGATATTTTTCTTCCACTATATGGAAATATTTTGTATTCCATGGAGACAATATTGAGCAAAAACAAGTGATTTGTCAGCATTGCTTGTGTCTGTTGGCCCACATCATGGCAACACCAATAACTTATCTGACAGATTCTGTTAGTAGATAATAAAATACATTTGTCTAAATAGCTAATTTTCAACTCTAAATATCGCAATGTGAACCTTTTCCTGAATCGTCCAGCGCAAAACACACAACACACAGTTCGGTCACAAAAAAATAATTAATGTTATATGTCAGATGAGGTGGCTAAACAACCGGGCTAACCATTGTTTTAGTAACAATTATTTTGACATATAGGAATCGTAGAAAGTAAATTAAGCAAAATAATGTAAGTCAATGTAATGACAAAGGCAGACAAGGCTACTCTGAGAGGCTAAATGACACATATCTATGGCTAACCTCACATTACTGGGTGAGTCCATCATACCTGGATGTCTTCTTTTAAGATACATTTGCATTGCAGTCATGTTGTGGTGATATTTAAGGATTGCCTTGCAATACTGACATCCAATTGCATTTTTATTTACTTTTAATGTTAAGTGATTTGACACGGATGATGCTTTCGCTTTATATTTGGACCCTCATCCGCTTTGTCTTTTGTCATTTTCCAGAGAAATCGAGTTTAATTGACTAATCCTGTCAGCTCTAATTATGACATACAATTAATACAGGTTTCATATGTATTGGGCTTGGGAATAACAACCTGCAATACTGAACTCCACTCATGCTTAGATTTCTAAGTGTCCACTGGTGCCTGAGCATAGAATTATCAAAAAAGCTCTGAAACCCTATGTTAACTACAATGGTTGGAGATACTTCAAAATAGCACAACATCAGCATTCAAAAGCTAGTAGTATCCATCTAAAAAACAAAATATCACTAAGAACAGAGTATTCAAAAATGGGACAATGCAACACATAAAAGACAGAAAGATCTGCTACATTATCCATTCTACAAGCTTGAGCTCACGTCAAAACGCATGGCCTGGATTCAGCAGGGGACACTTGCAATCATCATAATTTTCACTGAACTCAGGCACGTAAATCACCTCGGGGAAAGACTTACATTTTCCTCCTGCTAAATCATTCCTGAGAATAAAAGAAATTCCCTTCACTGGCAACTGGGGTTCAGCTGCAAGTTTGACAAATTCTGAACACAGATACATGTCTGCAAGGGAAGTTTGATGACACTGACTTCTCTGCCTGAACAAGCACATTTGAACCAAAACTGGAGTGTTTAGAAAATGGATGAACACTCTCTGAAATGAAGAAATATGTTGTTTCACTGTCTCTCAAGATACAGACAGGCATTTGTTCATGGTTGGTGTCAGAAAATATGAGACTAACACCATCCAAAACAAACAAACTCAAAAGTCAGTAGACAAGAGTGAGGGAGTGTACTGGCACAGGGCAAAGTGTTCACATTAAATATACCCTAGGGATACGGCTAAGCCATATTACATGTATGCTCCACATTATACATATTCTATTTTATATATATATATATATATATATATATATATATAGACACACACACACACACACATTATTATTCTTGTTTATATTTTCCACAAAAACATAACTATACATTAATTTGTAAATATTTGAGGAAACTTTTCCAAACACTGTTAATTTTTTATTAGCTCAGCGGCCTCTCAGGTTTTAAAATAAGGGCTAAGATTTAGAGAAAAAATACAGTATATTTTTATATTTTAATGTTCCAGGACATCATGCACCAATATTTTATAAACAAAACTGTTTAACATGCAAATTGATTATGAAGTTTCTAAAATTTGACTTAGAATTAATAAAGCACGTCCAATGTACCATTTTGCCATTTACTTGAAATCATCCATTACTTTCCTCCTGAAAAAAAATTAACTTGTTGATTGAGCTCCATTTGTATTAAGCAGAAAAAGCTGTTTTTAAGCAAAATGTGCATGATATTACCATTTTATCATGCAAATTCAATTTCGGTAAGGGCTAGGATGGTTTAAAATTTAAAGCCTAACGTAATGGATTTTAGAAATTACAAGTTTATAGGGCTGGAACGAGTCTTTCAAATTGATGATTTCAGAGCTAACCTTGAGCTGGCTTAGGTAAGGTCTCCAGGTCTTGTCCATCAGCTCCAGGCGGTAGTGCTTAGTGAAGTAGCCCAGGTAGGATACAAAGGCTGTAATCAGCAACACGTCCCCACAAAGCGTGCTCTCTTGGCGCTTGAAATTACCTACGGCCTCGGCCCAGCGGACATTCTCTGATGCAAGCCCACCCACCTGAGAGAAATAATCCGCATGGAGTTACACTGTTGTCATATAGCAGGTACTAAAATATATCCACAAGCTAAATGTTAGGAGCTAATGTACTTTTTTTCTGAAAATGAAATTATTACTGGTACACATATATGGGTACAGGATGTATACAACATGGAAGCAACCAATAAATATGTCTAATGCTGATTTTGTGCCTGTCTTATAATTATTATCTATCTATCTATCTATCTATCTATCTAAAATTCCAGCTGTAGTTTTGGTGAAGAATCTCAGTCCTGAGGTGCACTTATCAACTTCCAGCTGAGTGTCGGCGGTTCATGCCAGGGATGCCCACCAGGCGGTTGGCAAGAGAAATGGTGTGCGCTGTGGACTCGGCCTCCTGTTGGCACTTCAGCTTGTCTGCAGTGGCTTTCTCAAACTTTGCTGTTAACTTCGCCAAGTTTTCATTAAGGTGCTAAGAGAAAACAGAGGTGAATAATAAGCTCTTCAAAAAGATAAGTGCTAAAGAAGCAAAAACCTTCAAACACGCTAAGATGCTCATTACATGGCAGTGATCAAACAGGCAAATTTCAAAAGAGAATGCTTCCTGCCACTCCTTCCCTAAACTTAGAATCGTTGATCATTATCAGCTTTTTTTTTTTTTTTTTTTTTTTTTTTTTGGACATACAATTACAATAAAAAAAAAAATTGGGAAGGGTATTTATAATCCTTAAATGTTTGAAAAAGCAGGCTAAACTAAGTGTGACTGGACCGTGATTTTATTAATTGATTGATTGATTTATTATTTTGGGATATCCCCATTGCTATCCCCATGACCCATGCAATGGCCAAGATATCAGGTCAAGTATATAAATGTGAAAGATTTTATTATTATTATTATTATTATTATTATATTATTTTAACACAGAATGACATCCTGCACATCTTGTGCTATTTTTGTTATTCACACTTGTTTCATCATTTAAAATAATATTTTTAAAAAAAAAACATCCCTTGGCCAGTCACAAGGGCCTTGCACATCACTCACAGAGATCTTGGCTTTAATGGTGGCAAGCTTCTCCTGAGCAGCTGCTAGCTCTGCGTTGGCTTTGCCCAGTGCCTGCCTCTTGGGTTCCACTTCACAATACACCTGGTAGAACTTAACTATGTTGATCACCCAGGAGCAGAGCCCTGCTGCTGCATACGACTTCGAGGCTACAAGTTCCGGGTTGAACTCAGGATCCTGGAGGTAGGGCTGGATAGCCTTCAGGCAGTTTTCATGGATGTTTTCCTTGTTGAAGTTGACCAGGGAGTCCAGAAAGCTGTCAACCTTAGCCATCATCACCTTGGCTGCCTTCCAGCTCCTGTCTTTAGGGATTCGACCACTAGGAGCCATCAAGACCATGACAGCAGCAGTCACGTTGGTGACAGCAGACACGGGGGAGCCAAAGGACTTTAACTCTGTCAGGTTGTTCTGATTTCATGCACAGAAAAAATGAATAACAAGTATATAACAGGTAAAATACATGTGTAAGTACCAGAAGAATATTGACAAAATTCTCCTGAAAACAAGACTAATAACGAAGCCAGTTGTGAGTTTCTTTGAAAGACAGGTGTGATGTGTCCATGAGCTATAGAGCAGTAAAACCCCCTGGTGGTTTCATTAGTCTGAGGAACTTCTGAGAGTGATTGTGGGAAAATGTTCTTGTGCTTTTATCAAACAAACATAATAACTGCCATAATAACTGCCTTGCTAATAAGAAAAATTTTAGTGGTTAATATTTTCCCATTGTAAAGTAAAATATCGATAACTGACCAAAAAATGTACAAAAATGTAGCTCATTTAATGTTGTAAGGTAAAGAGATCACTATACCAAGAAGCTGAAACATGCAAGGGAAAAAAACGATCGATCGATCGATCGATAGATAGATAGATAGATAGATAGATAGATGAAGTGCAGCATGACACTGTCATTCCAGAACTGAATGCTATAGTACTCCTCTATTGAAAATCTCTCATATTTTGATCCCTACAAACTCTGTGTAGTTCATCAGGAACTAATCTTAATCCAACTCTTGTAAGACACTCACACAAATTCTATTTATCATTTTCACAACAGGAGCTGTAATATATTCAAATCCTATCATTTTCCTCCAAATTGGCTGCTGATTAATTATACAATAGTGGCTGAGATATCTGAGTCCTTTGACACTTTTAATATATCCAAATGATCACAGGAGGTCTATTGGTTATGATTGTCATTAAGGATGAATCATTAAGACTGCAGATCATTTTCACTGTTTGTGACTTAAAAATGCAAAACTGAGGGAAAAACATTTTAATCATGATTTGAACTAACATGGCCAGCTGGGTAATGTCAGCCTGCTCTGACTCAAGAACCATAAAACCAAAAGTTATCAGTATTTCAGTTTCCAGGAAGTATGGCGGGGGTATTTTAAAAATCATTTTAGTCTTGCTTTCAAATAATATTGGGTGTAATACTAATATCAAAGTACATTACAGTATTGTATTTTTTACATAAAAGAATATATTTATGCATTTGCTGTTAAAAAAATCACAGAATATGCCATATGCAAATTCTTATATACTTAAGTTTCCTGCACAGCAGAAAATTAAACTGCTATACATTTTAAACTGCAAGAAAATGTATCTAAAAGAAATATTACTAATGACTCTTGTGTATGTGTTTTATATACTGTATAGTATCTAGAATATATATTGCAGCATAATAACTGTTTAAATATTTAGCTATATGTAATTCCTCATGCTCATGTCACTAAACAAAAGGCCTTCCAGGCAGTTGCATTGTCCTGTTAAACTGTTTTGAAATGTTTGCTTCCTGTTATAATAAGCTTTGGAAAGAGTGTGGTCACATGGGGCCAAAAAGATGAATCTGCTGTTGGATTCTTTCCCAGTTTCTATTTTAAATAAATACTGTGACTACATAGCTTGTGAAAGACTAGACACACGAAGCCAGCACCTGCTTCTCGTACCCACAAATGAATACAAATATGCAGGACCACGGTGCCTCACCTTATTCAGAGTGTTAAGGGCCTCCTGTGCAGCTATGAGAGCGGGTTCCGCTTTGGACAGATCTTCCTCACAGTCCTTTTGCTTCCCTTGGACCACAACAGCGATCTTTGCTACTTTCTCTTCCTCCTCATCAGCCATGGCCTTTTCCTTGCTCACCTTCTCTGTCTCCACCCCCACCACCTGAATCAACTTGTCTGCATCCTCATTCTTCTGCTTCAGTTCCACTTCCTGAGCAGCCAGCTTGGCTTTCAGGTCATCCACCTGTTACACGTTTCAGTATCACATCGTTACTTCAGGTCATCCACCTGTTACACATTTCACTATCACATCGTTACTTCAGGTCATCCACCTGTTATACGTTTCAGTATCACATCGTTACTTCAGGTCATCCACCTGTTACACGTTTCAGTATCACATCGTTACTTCAGGTCATCCACCTGTTACACGTTTCAGTATCACATCGTTACTTCAGGTCATCCACCTGTTACACGTTTCAGCATCACGTCGTTACTTCAGGTCATCCACCTGTTACAGGTTTCAGTATCATGTCGCTACTTCAGGTCATCCACCTGTTACTGTACTTGCTGGGGGTTCGGGCTGGTAATATGTAAAGTGCTTTGTGACAATGACTGTTGTTAAAAGCGCTATATAAATAAAATTGAATTGAATTGAATTGTTATACATTTCAGCATCACATCATTACTTCAGGTCATCCACCTGTTACACATTTCAGCATCATGTCGTTACAACTTTACACAGTCATGCACTGCATAACTACATTTTAGTCGACCACAAACCGCATATACGGCAGTGGTCCCATTATACTGTAATGGCACTGAAAAATTCATGTCACCTAGTGACATCATAGCTGTCGTAATGTTGTAGTACGGTGCATTTCTCACGTGTTTATGGTGATGCTGGTCTAAACAAACCTAGCACAAACATTTGCGTACAATACATACTACTTGATAATGATAATAAACAACTATGTTACTGGTTTATTTATTTACTATAGTATTCTTTATATGATTATTCAGGCTTTACATATATCTTAGGTGTGTGGTAGGCTATACCATTTTGGTTTGGGTAAGCACACTCTATTATGTTGGCACAACAACAAAATTGCGATTTATTTCTGAGAACTAGGGATGTAACGATACACTCAACTCACGATTCGATACGATTCATGATTCTGAGCTCACAATACGATCTTTTACAATGTCTTTTACAATATTTGCACGCGGTTTTTGTCTTGCCTGTGCTTTTCTCACCGTTTTCGTTTGTGATTACCGGAAAGCTAAAATGCTGCCACACCGCTGATTTAAGATCGGGCGGCACGTCCATCCATCCATTTTCTGAAACCGCTTAATCCCAACTGGGGTCGCGGGGGGGAGCCTGAGCCTATCCCGGGAATCCTGGCCAGTCACCAACATACCACAGGGCGCACACACTCACACAACTACAGGGCCAATTTAGACTCACCAATCAACCTATCCTGCACACTTTTGGACCGTGGGAGGAAACCGGAGCCCCCAGCGGAAACTCACGCAAACACGGGGAGAGCGTGCAAACTCCACACAGAAAGGACCCAGGACCGAAACCAGGACCTTGCTGTGAGGCAGCAGTGCTAACCACTGCACCACCGCACTGCTCAGCGGTGCGTCCTCAACTTTAAATTCGCTCGCCATGTCACGTTCGGTCAAAACCGAGAACTGATGTACGACATCGACTTGAATACGCAATGACATCTGACGTCGTGAAATCAAATGTAATATTACACCAGTTTTTCTGCTAAAGTACTGTGAAGTACTCATAAAGTAGCGATTCATTTTCCATGTCGTCATACATTTACATAGATTTTTTACCGATTCACAATTCATCGTTACATGCCTACTGAAAACGCTGAGCAATGCATGACTGTACATAAAGGTCGGAGGAGCTAATAACATATAGGGAAGCGTGCTTCCGTGTGTGACTCTGCAGATTAGAATTTTGTGCCCATGATTTGAAGATTGCCATTTCAGTCCCATAGTTGACTTGGAGCCATTAGCCGGTCTTATACCAACTGCTCCTGAGTGAGGATACAGCACTGACCCAACATGCTCCCTTCATAATGACAATTAAGGCATTCTACAGTATGTACAGTATGCTTAAAATAACATAAGAACTACAAACAAGAATTAAGTTCAATAATTGAGATTAACTCTATGTCTTTGAATGACAGCATAATAATAATAATAATAATTTCCCCAATAATTTAAACATACATTAATTACAAAAAACATAATTAGGCATTAACAGACTGAAACAAATTTTGGCATATAAAGGTACATATTTATAGGAGTTATATGTGAATTTAATGTATAATGGCATAAAGAAACAAGATATAACTTTATTTGGAAAACCTTGCATTCAAACCTTATGAATAAACCTTAGATAAGGTGCTTCACTAAAGTGATTTCTTCGTCTAACTTTTATTTTTTGTCCCTTTCACTGCAATTGCCTATTTTCTATTGATCAGCCTGCCGAAACAATACATCAGCCAGGAACACTTGCTTCACTTTCTTTTAATGCTGCAAACTGACTGTAGCCATGCAATTGCAGTGATGTCCCTGCATTCAGTGCATTCTCAGCAGATATCAACCGCTTAAGCATTGCTTGCTGTCAATGTAATTAGTGCAGTTCTGTTCTATGTGAGTTCTGTGAATATGCAAAGTTTAACTGATTGGATATAAAAAGTAAATAAAAATAAATCTGGATATATTTCACAACAGACCGGGGTGGTGGTCCCCCTCTTCAAGAAGGGGGACCGGAGGGTGTGTTCCAGCTATAGGGGGACCACACTCCTCAGCCTCCCTGGTAAGGTCTATTCGGGGGTGCTGGAGAGGAGGGTCCGTCGGATAGTCGAACCTCGGA
>JAODJU010000095.1:18112609-18155122 GCA_026776725.1 Gnathonemus echidnorhynchus | reverse complement strand
CCATTCTCAAGATATCCGCAATCTAAAATTTTCTATTCCAGTTATAATTATATAATTAGATTGCGGATATCTTGAGATATCTTGAGTTTTTTTTTTGTTTTCCTGTGTTATTTAAGGGGCGTGTTATCGTGATGGTGCACAGCTTCTTACGCACACAGGAACATATAGCAGCACACAAACATGCAAGATTAAAAATAGAAAGATTACAATGTGAAAGATCATTAATATGTACTTCAAAATATTTTCAGAAAAATATGCCATAATGGTGATAAAATTCATCAGAATTACCCAGTTGCAGTAATGACTAATGAAACTGGGCAATTATTACCTCCACATATATTTATCCACAGATTCAACAACCACGGTTTACTATGGTCCAAAAAAAAAGTTAAAAAATTCCAGAAATGGTTCATAAGTTTCAAACCGCTCAACAAATGAGTTTAGGCTTTAAGCCGGTGAGTACCCACAAATAAATGGGTTTGAATATACAGTAAAACCTTGGATTGCGAGTAACTTGGTTTGCGAGTGTTTTGCAAGACAAGCAAAAATTTTAATTAAATTTTAACTTGATAAATGAACAAGGTCTTGCAAATACGAGTATTATGTATACGCTTTGTCTGCCTAGTGTCACATAATCACAACTGAGCCGATGGTTCTTCTCTCTCTCTCGCTGCGGGATTGTGGGTAATGTTTCCTATGCTCGGTCTCCGACTGCGTACCTCACTCGTATAGTCAAAATTTAGTAGAAAAGCACCACCCGAATAAGGGAATAGCAGTGCAAGTGATGAATCTGTTTAATGACAATGCAATGTCACATTTCCGCGAAATCGAAAAGGAGGCAAAAGCAGCTGTCATTGGATAGGTTCGCACAAAAAAAAAAGATTCTAGTGAGCCAACAGATAGCAGTGATTCTGATAGTTATAGTGAATGTCGTCCTACAAAATAACCCTCCTCTTCTCCTCTCTCTCGCCTCCCTCACACCATCCACAATTCTTTTCAAAGGTAAAGTGCAGGTTAATTTGTTTTATGTATTTTTACTTAATATTTTGTATTAATCATTTTTATATGAATATTTTGGGTTGTGGAACAAATCATCTGAGTTTCCATTATTTCTAATGGGAAAATTCTTTGATATACGAGTGCTTTGGATTACAAGCATGTTTCTGGAACGAATTATGCTCGCAATCCAAGGTTTTACTGTATTAAATTTGAATATAATAAATATATTAAGGGTTATGTACAGGTACATGATACAGTATTTTTTATTGCAAAATCTGTAACAGTAGTTCATTGTTCCTTCATCCTTTGAGTGCTGTAAAAAGCATGATTTCCATTGCTCCATCATTGCTTGATACACATTTTTTCATTGCTATATCATTCTCTTGAGAATTAGGCTAAAATGCTAGAATCCCTTTCACCTGAGAGAGTATAATACTTTACAGTACTGTATAATAATGTATAATGTACTTTATTATTACAGTATTTAATGCTGATAATGTGTGTGATTTATCAATTAAACTTCACCATTTGTATGTATACAAATATCACATATGGGAATAAGATCAGAAATAGTATGGTACAATGCTGATTACGCCCTGGGTGACACAGCATTATAAAGACTTAGTGTAGGTGAATTAAGTGATGTTGTGTCTTTTGTTCTTCCTTCCTGTATGGTGCCTTGTGATGCTTGTCTGAGGAATGTGCTGTATAAGTTACATTTTGTTTACTTAATTACCTAAACTTTAAAACCAAATATAAATCCAAAAAACCCACCAACATAATCCTTTACAAATGTTATAAAAAAACTTTTTAATAGCTTAAATTTGTCATATAATAATAAATTTGCTTGTAATCTTTAAAGTTAGAAGTTGCATATCCAGATTGGAGATGCCTAGATAACTACTTTACAGGATATACAAATCGCTGGGAAGTTTTAGTCTTCAAAATGTTTCTTACGGAAAAATAAGGAAAATGCTAATTAAGCTCAAATACGATATACGAAAAAACAAACAAGTCTGTACTTGAACTGAGAATGTTTAAACTTTTAACTTCTCATCCAAGTAGATGAAAGAAAAGAGGGATGTACGGTTACACTGTGGAGGCCCTTCCTTCCATTAACTTTCCCCAGGCAACCAGAGCTCAAGCAGAATCAGCAAAGCAGAACTAAGTCTAAGACTTCAAAGATCTCTCAGCTGTGCCAGAGACTCACCACCTAATTCCACTTTCTTATATATACTCCAGACAGCAAAACAAAGGCAGCTCCAAAGGCTGCTTCCTGTATAATGCCCGACACCCATATTAACTGAGAATGGAGTTTAGTTTCAGAAGCTTGTGTTACTATTGCTGATATTATTGTTTAGCATACAGGAATTTACTGACATCTCACTGAACAAAGAAACAGAGAATGTAAAAACATTTTAACTGAACCAACAAAATTCACACCTGACAATTTAAATAAATTGGTTAAATAGTACATTTTCATATGATATTCAACAACCTATAATGATCAGTTATAACCTCCTAATAAAATCACATGAGTGGTTCTATAAAATTTCATTTCAGAAAACTTAATTCTACATCATGCATGTGCTATGTGCGTAGTACCACAGTCAGAACTGTAACAAACTGAATTTACTTAAAAATTCTACTTGTGAAAATCAAGGGGAAAAGAACTGGAGGATATACTAAATTATTAAATGCAGTCTTATATATTAAGTCTTATTGAGTATATTGAGTATATTGGTTCATTTTTTAACACTACTGAAAAGCTAATCCTTTGAACTGAGTAAGAATTAACAAAACAAAACTTTGTTAAACTGAATGGTTGAAAAAAATCGAAATAAGGGACTGACGATGATAGTGACGATCATAAGATCGATCGATCATAAAGCGAAAGAAACCAGGTACAAGGTTGTACCTGGAATATGTTGGAAAGGTCCCGGAGGTTAAAGACGTAATGGAACTTGATTGCAGTGGGCAGGAAGGTGGCAGCCACTCTCTGGTGCACAGCTAGTGCCAGCTGGATGAGCTGGGGGCAGCTCTTCTGCAGAGTCACCCCGAAGCCTTCACCTCGCAGGTGCTGGCTCAGGATGTTGCTGTAGATGGTGGTCAGGGCATCAGCCCCCGGGTTTGAAAGCGCAAACACGCAGAAGTGCCGCTGCAAAAGCAACCGACACTCACAATCAGTCACTGCCTGACTCAGTACAGTTCAGTCCCGCTCTTTCACAACGGTAAACTGCATTTATTTCTATGTCAGTGTCATTGCATACTGCATTTTCTCAAATTAATATGAAGCTGTTATTTTCCAGTGAGATTACAAATCATTCCAAAGCGGCAGCATTCTTCCTCTTAATTTATTGTATAATTTCTCTGCAGGTTAAATGCATATGTTTGTCAGTAATAGTGAATTAACTCAATCTGAATCAGGAGTAGCTTTATGTGCCAGTGTAAATGGAGAAGTAAGCTGTGGTTACCTGCAGCCGTGGGTTGATGGTAAAGCTGCCTGCAGTGGGATTCATGCAGGACACATACTGCACGTTGTGAATCTCCTTCAGCAACAGCTTGTTCCTGTCATACCTGGGGGGAGGATACAGTACTCTGTCACTCTCCACAACAA
Source organism: Gnathonemus echidnorhynchus (assembly GCA_026776725.1). Classification (NCBI taxonomy): domain Eukaryota; kingdom Metazoa; phylum Chordata; class Actinopteri; order Osteoglossiformes; family Mormyridae; genus Gnathonemus; species Gnathonemus echidnorhynchus. The sequence goes on along the minus strand of JAODJU010000095.1, from coordinate 18,151,506 downwards.
TGGACACCAAACTTTTTCAGCTGGGAAAAAAGGCTCAGGACGCTCTTCCTGAAGATACAGCTCAGCTCTCCCTCCAGCTGTCGCCATCCGAGGCAGACTACCTCTCATCTGTTTTCCTCACATGTTTATAAAGGAATGGCTAAACTTATTCAAATCGGGAGGTTGTTTAATTGGTCTGCATCTAGATATAAAGTTACGAAGGTATGAGAGCAAGAAGCTTTGGTCACTGAGCACGAGCGTTAACATTTATTAGCTGTCATGCAAATAATAAATAAAAACAAGCTATTTTGTTCCAGGAATTTTGCCAAATGGCTTCTTCTTTCTACTTCTCCCACCATAAATATTTTCTGATTTGCACAATGCAAGATCAATCTATTGTCATCCCCAATAAAACTGATATTTCACTGGCCACAATGCATCAAATGCCACTATTGTGAATATTCAGTATTGCTTTGTGCATCAGACAGCTTTGCGTAAAAAATTGCCATCTCGATGCATGCATTTTGAATCATGCACTGTTTTTCCCTCGCGGCATCAGTCTATTGTTTACGAATCTTGCCATTCTTGCTCCTCCTTACTGACATGACTGCTCCATAGTCAGTAGAATACAATGGCTCACCATTGCCCTTTTAAGTACTACAGCTGGTGCACCCCAGGGAAAGGAGCAAATTAAAAAACACAACAACACGGGGACAGAAACAAGCAAAATAAACCACTCTATAGCTAATTTGTACTTAAATTGTAAAAATTCACCCACTGAAATATCTTCTATATAAACAATACTGCAGCAGTAAAAGCACAAACATGGGATGGGTCATTCTTGTATCTAAATACTAACCTGTAAATGTTTATCCAAATACTGACCTTAGAGAAAATTGATTATTTTCAAATTATGTCCATTGTCTTTTTAGGATCTTAATGCAGTGCATATACTAATACTCCTGCATTACGAAGGCCATGTAGTAAGAAACAAATTATTTTTAACTTGTTATAAATTCTTTGTGTGTTTCTGTGTTTGGTTAGGAAAGTCATTTTTTTTTTTTTTATCTAGCAGAGGCTAGATAAAACTATCAGTGTGGTTTTAAACAATGGTTTTAAACCACTGTATTTTTATAAATATAGAAGCCAGACTCCACATATTGGACATTTGTTCACCAATTACACATTTGCATGATAATTTTTGAATGCTTGAAATGTTTATAGGTACTGAAAAGCACAATTTAAATCAGAAATATAATTATATCTGATAGATACATCTAAATGAATAATGGCAAGTGTGTTCATTTCCAAATTTGCCCTGCAGGTCCAAAAGGTGTGGTAATTTCTCCTGGGTGCATGAATACGCACCAGTGGCTGTAGTCCATGTGCTGACGGATAAGGGTGTGCGGCTGCACCGTTCCATAAGCGTCCACCTCTGGCATGTTCATGTCATCGATGAAGTAGATCAGCCTCTTGCTGCCAGGAGGGCCGTAGTTCCTGCCAGCTTTCTTCTCCAACGGTTTTTCCAAAATGCCTGATGATTGATATCAGAGTCACCATACATGGAGGCACAGCTCTTCAGGCATCCATGGTAATGGAGAAAAAATGAGAAGAGATTCTCCCTGATAACTCCTCTTGAGCTGGGTCTATCTGGGATGCTGAAAAGTGCTGGCTTATATCATTATAATGTACCACATTTTATTTTGACAGCATATGTGTGCGTGTGGGGTAAGGGGTGGGGAGGCAGTCGAAGTATACATTATATTGTGGGGGCCCAATGTGATAAAAACCTGTCATTTTGACTTTTTGGTCCCCACATACTGTAGGAAAACTCAATTTTATACAAATCATCAAAAATAAATAAATAAAAAACTAAAATTACCAGTAGTCCTTTATTTCTTTGGTTACTTATGGTTAAGGTTAAGGCTGGGTAGGGGTTAAGGTCACCATATTGGGATTAGGGTTTTTCTTATAGAGAGGAATGGAGAGTCCTCACAAAGTGTGCGTGTGTGTGTGTGTGTGTGTGTGCGTGTGTGTGTGTGTGTGTGCGCTCATAAATATTTTTCTGTGGCAACTTAGAAATTCTAGGATGGATTATTTTTTTTCAGGGCCATTTCATATTCATTTTATTATACAGTGTACTGGTTCATGGCTCAAATTTGTGCTACATTCTACACACTACTTAATATTTTGCAGCAGAATTGTATTTAAAATACTTCATTAAGAGGTTTGACTTCCAGAATAAAATGGTTTTTGTTCCGCCTACATTAGCTTAATCTCAGTATAGCCAAGGCAATTAAAAAAGGGCTTAACAATGATTGAATTGCAAACAGAATGCTCAGCTGCTAGAAACATAACAATGAAACCCTTCCAGAAAACCATTCTTATACTGTGACACTATTAGAAAGGGACCAGGGCTGTTTAGCTATGCAAAAAAATACAAAATAAATAATAGGAAATATTTATTCCAAACGTACCCTGAAGCATGGCTGACGTTGTATAGTAGTTAAAGGGAACATTCTTGATCATGTACTTCTCAGAATCTAGGGAACCCAGTTTATCACCAACCAAAACCGATTTTCCAGTGCCTGCATTCCCCACAAGCATGACCGGCCTACTCCTCTCAAGCAGCCGGTCCATGAAGTATCGAATCCGAATGGTCTCAGTCGTGTGCACCAAGCACGCCTATGACAAGGAAACAATGCTGCATGCTGCATGTCAGGGAATGACTTTTCACATTTCACAAGTAACCTCCTGAAAGGTATTCAAATTTTAAACTTTAGGTAAACTTCAGAGCACAACTCTTCATTCCTGCGCTATTCCACCAGATGCCACTTAATAACAGGGCAATACCATATCAAATCAACCGACTGACCACCAAGGATTTGCTTCAATACTTTATGCAAATAATGTCATTGTACCCAACAACTATTGTATAACATTTTTGGCGCGTATCTTTAGTTTCTGAGATATAGAGGCTCTAAAAGGGCTTAATTGCCCACAATAAACAAATGGTCCTATAAACTTGTTTCCAGAATGTCTACTTGTAGGAACACATTGTGTGCTTGATACCTTAATAAATATAAGTTAGTTCAAGGTACCAACTTCGTATTTTATGCATTTACTAAGTAAAACGTGCTTTTTCCAGTGGCATTGTTTTTATGGCAGACTATGTCATACACAGGCAATATGAACTTTTTTGTTGCTTTTAATGGCTTATAATTCAGAAATTAAGACTCCTCCAGAAATGAACTTACTGCTAAGAAAGTACTACAACATGATTATTATATAGAAAATTTTAAAAGGTCTGATGTGGTTGAATGTGAAGTTCCAATGAATTTTATTTATGCAATATACAGCATGCAGTATAACTTGAAAACATGCAACTGTGGGTGAACTGTTTCAGAAGTTGAAGGCATCTAATAGTGTAGAACAAACTCTGAACATTTCAAACATCTAGCATAAATAGTTCAAAAGTAATGACTTAGAGAACTTTGAAAGTTTTAGCAACACACATTTACTATGGGCCATGATCTCAGAAGCCACAAATTTTGCACACTAGTTGCTGGGTACAATGACATTATTTACATAAAGTATGAAGCAAATTCAAGATGGTCAGTCAGGAGGCCTATGTTGATTTCACGTGGAATGACCCAACAACAGTGTACAAAATTATTTTAAAGAAAAGGAAATTCTCAGGTGTTTCATGTGACTCCATTAAATCGTCAACACATTTATATATTAGATATTTATGTTTTATGCCTCCAAATTTGAATGTATTCAAATAAAAATTGCCATGCTAACAGATTAAAGTTGAAATATAACAAACCTGGAGAGGAACGCCAGCATCAAATTCAAATGTAGGAATCATTTTTGACCATGGTTCAAATTTCTTTGTCTCAGGGTCAATATAGTAATCAAAGACAGTGCCTTGGGAAGGGAATTTGATGGTCTTGAATTCAGTAACCCACCATTTACTGAATTCCACTCTGTAATCAAGCAACTGTCAAGAAAATAAAACATCATATTAGAAAATGCAATTTATGAATACAGATTAATAATGCAAATGTAAAGCTGAGGAGTCAAGCACAGAGGAATTATTGTTTGTCTGAGAAAGACCTACATGTACTGTAGGGGAAACTATGTCCAATCCATGTTTAATGCAAGATATAGATATTCTAAAAGTATGACAGGAATCTCGGTTTATTTACTTGATAAAGTAATGGCATTAGCGGGGCAACTGACAGACTGTGCCATCAAGAGGTTTTTTAATGGCAAATTCCGGAACATTGCTCATAATGCTAAGTGGTGTAGCTACAGTATGCAGTACAATGTCTTGCACACATTCTCGTTTACAGAGAGCAAAACATATCAAGCTCAGTCACCTTTATAATTCAGAACGGCATTCCATAGCATGGCTAAGTGATAAAGCCTACAGAGTGCAGATGTGCCACAAAAACTAACAAATGCTTTTGTAATGGCATGACTTTGTTTGCCTGAGTGACTAATGTATATTAGTCAAGACTGCCGTTTGGCGGCGCCACTTTCTGACTTCCTCTCATTGTCATAGACGACATACAATAAGATGAAGCTTTCTTGTGCTAGGAAATGCCTCATTTGAATATTCTTCTGCATGGCTGCAGGGCTGCCGAGACCACTTGACGCTCACCTACTGCAATCAAGAGGTATGGGGATAATTTAACAGCAGCTACGTAGAAAGAATTCAGTTACTTCAGTTACCAGATTTCAGAATGTTGCGCTTGCTCTAGTGAGAAAGCTCCAGTCAATTATAGTGGTTGCTGTGGTATCTACTGAGCGATATCTCCAGAGTCCAGGTTTTAATGGAAAAACCACTCTTGCTAGTGAAATATCAATGCAGCATTAGCAGTGAAGTGTACCTTTACAACGATCTGTGAAATTCGGAAAATCCTGCCTTCACACAAATGGATAAGCATTTATAATATTTTCTGTGTTACAGCTCATGTAATCTAAGACGCAATGACAAATTCATTCCAAACACAGAAAACTATCTCACTCCAAATGTGAAGCATAAATGACTGCTTTCCTACTCCTCATCAAGAGATGCCTACCTGATCCTGGAACATAGCCCCTCCAAATGCCCAAATGGCAGCAAACACAAAGTATAATTCATACAATTCCTTGGGGCAATCTGGAGGAGTGTGTTCTGGTGTTAAAAGACATTCCAGTAGGTAACAAAGCATCTGCACCATACTTTGCTCAGGAACTGGGATGATCTTCTTAAATCTGCACAAATTAAGTCACCCATGTAAACAAACAAAGGTGACTATGCTCAGTGGCTGACAATGATATTAATCCCAAGCCTGTCCTGATCAGTGTTTACCCAGGACACTCAAGGCTAATATCAAACGACGGAAGAATCAGAGAGTCACCAGTTTCATCAAAGAAGCGGAGCACTCAGAGGAGAAATACTGAGCAATGATGAAGATATACAATCTCTGTGTGTGTTTTCAGTTAGGTTAAAGTAAATTATCTAGAAGCAAATACTTATATATCTAGCAACAGATATTTTTGTTAACATGCAACTGTTATCCTTTGCATTTTTCTTACAATGACATGTCATATTTTAATTAGCATGCTCTGCGGTATCAATAGTCGCTTAGCAAGCATTATTTATATGTTTATTCAAATCTTTCTCATTCAGCAACATTGGAGCAGCAAGATACCTTGATCTAAGGGTGTCAAGGCAAACAGGAAGGTATTTATCAAATAAAATGGTCAAGTTGGCTTTCTCTGACTGGATTTCTCGCCTGTCAATCCAGCTGCTGACTGGAGGATTCCAGCCCAGATCTGCAGGGTTTATGTATAGGATACCTTAAAAGATTTTAAAAAATCGGGATTGAAAATAAAGCCTTTAAAGTGTTACACATGGCATGCAATAGTATATAATTATGCAATATATGACTATCACCATTAAACATGGGGAAAAACAAAACTGACCAGCTCGAGACACAGTGGCTGGTGTGGCAGTGCGCAGGTGGCTAATCTCAAATACCAGCCTCATAGTTGGATTCAGTGGTATTCTTTCATTACTGGCCAGAGTCAGCACCTGTTACAGAGGATTACATATGAGCTGCTCTACCAGAACATGGCCAGAGCTTTTGTTGAACTCCTCCATGTGAATAAAAAGTCTACATACAAATGTATAATGGATGACTTGCACCATTGTGATTCAAATCAATAATATGGCTTTTCTAAAAGCGTATTAGTGAACCACCAGGGTATACAATCAGTGGTTGAGTTTTACCTTGTTATCATCCATAACTGTATTCAAAGACTCAATCCACATTGGGTCAATATCTCCATCCAACACAATCCACTTTGGTCCATTATGACTAATGTTAGCCAGCTCACGCATGATACTGGAAAAAAGTCCTAAAAACAAAACATTTATTTGATATCTTGGACTCTGCTTAAAGTCGTCCCACCCAAAATAACATCACATTTCACAAACGGCGCCAAATGAATCCTATCCTCTCTGTACACTAACATTCATTACACTATCTACACTATCAGGGAACTAAAAGGCTTAACACCTCACCGTCTTTCCACTCCCGAGTGGAGGGGTTGATAATGCCAAAGAGCTCATCATTGGTGACGGCTTTGGGGTTGAGGTCAGCCCACACGGTTCGGCGCTTCATGTTCTGGTAGGTCTTACTTAGGGATTTCATCACCTGAGACTTTCCCGTGCCGGCACTGCCCACCACAAACACGGAGTGTCTAACGGCGAGAAGTTCCTCCAGCTGCACCACCTGAAAGAAGAGTGCAGCTCACTGTAACTCACACGCATTGCTTAATCACAGGATAAGGAAGGTTGTGGAAAAGCTGAGATTAAAAGGGAGCGCCACTCATATATTTGATCCCTTTGTACTTTTTTCTCTTATTGGTTATTTGCATTTACCAGAATAACAATGCCAGTGTGAAATCAGATGGATTTATTGGCTCCTCATCCCAAGAATCAACACAACTGCTGGTCCAAACAATAGTATATTTCCTCTGTGACCACTAAGCTCAATATACTGCCCCCTGCCTCTTTAATCAATTCTCTTTAGATCATCAAAACCAGCAATATACTAATCGTCTCCTCACATGTTATGACTTCCAGTCACAGGTTACATCCACTTCAAAACTTTGGCACTGACTAAATAAACCAACAGTGTTTCTGCTCCTTCACATCTCCAAACAATAGGCAGGGTATATAACTGACATGCCTATTCTCTTTCGCGTTTTGGCTACTCTACCTTCTGTGTCCTGAGTCAACACCTACCTCTTGTACTGTCAACACACACACACACACACAAACACAGACACACAAGTTGGTCTTCCTATCTAAATGGGGACCGTCCATTCATTTCTATGGGAAAAACCCTAATCCCAATCACGACACCCTTAACCCCTACCCATCCCTAACCTTAACCATAAGTAACCAACCCAAATACAAGACTTTTGACATTTTTACTTTTTTGATTGCATTCACAGATATTTTATAAAACTGAGGTTATCCAAATGGGAACCTCAAAAGATGACCCCAAAAGCAGGGAAATTTCAGGTTTTACTTCACTTTGGGGGCAATTTGGTCCTCAAATGTGATCTATGCAAACCCATAGACACACACACACGTATGTATCTTTCCTCTGTATACATGCAATCCCCTTTAGTCTGAAACTCTACAGCGAAAATTCCATATAAAACCCCTCAGCTCTCAAAAACATAATCGTAAATAGTTTTGATTGCATTTCCTGAGGAACACTGATATCTGAAGATCAGGGAACAACTGCATTCCTTCATTTTTCAGCAGAACTTGAATTTTTTGGGTTAAAATTAGTTCTGGGATTTTTCTAAGGCTTTCTTTTATGTAGAGGACAATTATTTTTCAGACCATTCTAGCCATTCCTGCACCTGCCATTATCAAATCCTCTGTACAGAATGTGTTTTGCTTTTATACCCACCGAGTGTTCCTAATTTGAATCATGAATGACAATTCATTCATGTACAACAATAAATATGACATTTATAATGCTTTGGAGATTACAAAATGCAAGCTGAAAAATGTTTTAAACATGGTGACACCTTTATCTTTTAGAATAAAAAAATGTAAAAGGAAAAAAGAACAGTATTCAGGCTTTCTGTTTAGGCAGCGCCATGTCAAACACCTTTGATGTTTTGCTACACAATTAGACTTCTACATCTATTGAAGTCCTTGGAAAACTAGGGGATAAAAAAACAAAATGAATCATTTCCCTCTCACACTGAGGGATCTACCCCACAATGCTGATGGCATGCTCAATCAATGCCATCGACTCGCCTCACCATCCCGTGGTTCAGAGTGGACTTAACATTTAAAAAGCCCAGTGGCTGTGGCTTCAAAATGATGTCTATGAATGGCTGCCATTACTGGACAGACATGCATTTTACAAAACGGCTTTCCACTCCCAAATCAGAGAAAACTGGTTGCATGCAGCTGAAGCAATTACAGCAGATGAAGCTATTGACCTCCTGTTCCACATGCAGATTGTGGCATGTACATCTCCATTTTTATTCTCCTTCAGACAACACCAGGATTAACAGCCTTCAGGAAGGATGAATATGTTTATTTGAATACTATTCTGAGTACTTCTTTGACCTTTCCACCTCACTGAAGATTGTACCCATTTCCCATGACTCTGGATTCACATCTCTGATGTCTGGAACAACACACTAATGTTTGGAATTAGAACTCAAGATCTGGAAACTGAAGTGCAATCATAACTCATAGTATATTACTTTGGCCATTTCTTCCGAATCTCTTGGAGTTTCATCCCCATTTGATGGTGATACAATATTTACTTTATTGCTTTTGGGGGGAAATGTGTAGAAAAAAGAATTGTTGGACTAAATGGCAATAAAATATTAATCATCGGAACTTCTACAGAGTAATTCAGTTATCTGGATGGTTTCTGTCTTTTTTATGAAAAGGTGGGTGTATGAGTGATTGATTCCATGTACAGGAGTATCTGATTAAAAACTCACCTTTAGAACAAAGTTGTCTTCGGCCTGTAGCTTCAGATCAAGGATAGACTGCCTGACAAACTTCTCAAACTCCAAGTCCCTCTTACGGGGGACATCCAGCGCAGGGAAAAGGTCCCCAATGAGGCCCATGAAGACAGGCATGTCATCTGTCACAATCTTGGGAATGTTGAAGTCTCGCAGGGCTCGCATTAGTACCTGATCCTCTGGACGGTCTGGGTCACCCCTTTTCAGCGACCCTGCTACTACCAAGACTGATTTAATGGCTCGCAAACCCCAATCGTAGTGGTCCTGCAGTAAAGTAAGGCATACATAACGTGAAGCGGAAAATGACAGGAAGCATAAATATGGTACATTTACCGCTGTGCTATGCCCCCCCAGTCCTTTCACTGATACACTACATCCTGTCAAACCCAGATGTGAGACCTCATCAGCAACAGCAGTCAAAGGCAATGATTCCTTTTCGAGAATGATGAAGAGAAGTAATACCACTGTTGTGGAGTATGCCTGTACAGGCAAATTAATTAGGCGTTGTTTGCCATCATTTGCAAAATAATAAATTGGAATGTTAAATTCATACATTTGTAATAACTGGAAAAAAAAACGTACTGTAGTTGTATTACTCATACAACTTTTTTAAGGTGTTTACCAGTGTTGCCTCAAAAGACAAATGCAGATTCTTTAATAAAAATACATTAACATACAAAACTCCCAAATACCAAGTGATATTTCATTTCAGATCTAAATCTCATTCAAATGTTACATCACCCTCTGTGAACATTATATTGTACCGATTGCTGCACAATTTATGTACTCTTTACGATATGTGGTATGCAGTCATTAAGGTGTGCTGTACCTGTTTTGAAAGTAGTTCTTTGCAGAGCTGATACAGAGTAATGAACTTCCTGGCCAGAAGCCTGGCTTCAATGAAACCTTCAGCCACCAACATAATCTCACAAATTAGCTCAAAGTCTGGAACCACCATAGCACACGGTCTAGGATGAAATAAAATGTGACTCATACAGAGTTATGTTATAAAAGCAAGGCTTATTCACACAAATAAAAATATGCACAACAAATTAATTAGTACAACAATTAATGGTTCACTATAATCAAAGAACAGTATTTATAACTTGCCCATTTGTCAGAGAGATCAAACTTCAGTTCTGCCTAAGTATTATGTTGTAAGTATAATGATTGAGGGTTAAGAGGGGAATGATTTAATTCAGTTAAAGTTTCTATGATTGCGTTAATAATATATTCTCCATTTCTGCGTCACCCTTCCACTTTCTAATGAGAACTGCTCCATAAAGTAATTAATTCACTTGTCAATCAGAATTCTAATCCAATATGGAAAGCAGTAACAAAGCAGAGAGGAGCCAATTTTAGGACAATATACAGTATAGTCAAGCAATATGAAGTATTCGATGTATACGGAATATTTTATTGGACTGTAATGCGTCATGCATGTGGCACCCATGTGTGTATTTTGTGCTGCTATGGGTGAAAAATATCCCTGTATGCAACATTTGAATCGATTCCTCTACTAAAATGAATGTTCACTGCAGACTGGTTTTCCTAGGCTTGTGTGCTGAGCCCATCTTATTTAAAAGTCATTACAGTACAACACAAGTCAGCCCAGGGTTTTCACAGATTTGTTCTCATAATGTTTTATGCTTACCGAAAGAGTGCCTTGAGATTCTCTGGCAATTCGGTCCTCCCGGCGTACCCAGGATTCATGGTAATAAAGATACCAACAGAGGGAGTCAGGTTCACCTCTTCTCCCATAAAGCTGAACCGTTTCTTCTTATCTCTGACAGCATCTTGAATGCTCTTAACCTGAATAATGTGAATTCAGTCTCAGCTAAAACAATGCTGTTGTCAGCTGTAGCACTGTTATATCACCATAGACATAAATCGCGTTTAAAAATATCTGGAACCCTTACAGGCTGTAATGTCAGCTTCAACACATTTTCTAAATATAGGACAGTAATAAGGACTACCGCCGAAAACCTTAAGCTGGCTTCAAACTGTATAGCAGTGTTTTATGACAAATTTGAAATTCATAATTTTAAGCAAAATGCCAGAGCATCTGCCACCACATATGTACTTTTCTGACTATTTAAGATTTTTTTACTGATGCAAAATACGTAGATTACATAAACATATGCTGTTTAAAATTTTTAAAAGTATGTTTTCCAGGTAAAAAAAAAAACATTACAAAAATGTTGTTAGCCTAATCATCATTTTTATAATACTACTACTACTACTACTACTACTACTACTACTAATAACAATAATAATAATAATAATACAACAACAACAAATTTATACAGAGCTTTTCAAAACCCAAATACGCAAACAATATTGAAGAACAAAGAACACGGCAAAGGAGTAATTCACATAGAAACTGAGAGTCCCAACAAGCAGAGGATGGTGAGCAATATAGTAACGCGGAATAAAAGTAGCAGACGGATGAAGCAAGATGAGCAAGAGGAGCACAGAGGGATCAAAGTAAAGACAGCAGAGTGAAGGGAGCCAGAGAGCTTGGGAGAGCAGGACAGTTTTAAGGCGAGATGTGAAGCCTGCTAGAGAGGGGGAGTTACGGATATCAGAGGGAATGGAGTCCCAAAGACGAGGGCCACCCCAGAGAAAGCTCCATCAGCAGGGCTGCAGATTTCGGAAAGAGGAGCAAATCCTATACGCAACACCTTATTCTGTCTGACGGAGGCGTTTCTATAACTATATACCAATTCAAAAGAATCGTATATGTAATAACATGGGTGGGTATGTAAAAAAGTCTAAGGACAATTCAATAATTTTTATGATACATGCAGTTAATTTAAAGTAGCAGTGCCATTAGAGGTGCCATATTCAAACGAAAAGCTGTTCTTTCCACTATCATTTGTTTATATATCATTTCCTGACATCTAAATTCGGTGCCCCTTTCAGTTTCTGTTTTTTGTTATACATGCTGCCACTCATTCTTGGTTTTTTCATAATTTCTGATGTGCAAACAGTAGGAAACAATACTTTTACCTTCATTAGTCATAATCCTAAAGTTCAATAAGAGCTTTTTCTATACTTCTCCCACTCAATTACCAATGAAGCCCAGTAATTTAAGGATGAAGATGTTTGTCATGCAAGTGTGACAGGGTGGCAAATCCACCGGCACTGCTTCTAAATGTAAACTGCACAAATATAAATGAAATTATTCTACTTAGCTACATATAGATTACATAGCAAACTCATGCTAAACAAGCATTATTACAAACAAGATTTCCTAAAGACAGAAAAACTTATACGGCACAAGTCCTTCATTACCTATTCTCATACCTATTCATTGGGAGTGTTTTTAGTTGAATTTATGTTTATATGCTCTAACAAGAGAGATAGAAGTAAACTGAATGTGCCTAAAGGACAAATTCAAGGAGCAAAATATTTTTTGATAACTTTTAATAATTCTTTAAATCGCAATCTTAATTACATCAGCAGCTTTAGGCTCACCTGTACAGCAACAACGGAGAGCACCTCCACAGAGATTCTGTTGAATTCATCAAAACAGCCCCAGGCTCCTGTTTGCGCCAGGCCTTTGTAAATATTCCCACAGGACTGAAAGAGTGTTGGGGAAAGATGACAATAATAAGCCAATAATAAGTCTTACTCTGCAGCACAGTAAACAACACTGAGCTGAGATTTATCCATCAGTTTTCCATGACTAGGAATCCAGAGCAGGCCGACGGTGAGCACAGAGCCCGTTCCAGGAATGACGATCCCAGGGCTCGGTGCTTGTCAGGGCACACACTTCTACACATTATAGACAATTTAAAGAAAGTAACTCGCCTAACCGCACGTTTTTGGGCCAAAGGATAAAAAACAGGGTAACCAGGAGAGACCCATGTGGCCAGGGAGAAGTTACAAACTCCACAAAAAAAAAATACGATCCGTGTCTGCAATAACAAACATTATACATCTTTCTCTGCGTGCATAAGTGACTGTTAACTTAACTGGAAGATATCCTCTGAAAAAAAAATGAAGCCTTGTACACAAATTGCAAAGGCACCTTTTATATCAGGCAGAAAAGATGTATTTAAATCATTATGGCACAAAACCGCTTAAATTCAAACATTGCATCATAGTTTATATTCAATAATTATGACTGACAAATATAAACTGGATTTGGAATAAATCAGCATATTTAATGTAACCGACAATCAGGGCCAACTCTAGCTATACCTAGTACAGGCAGTCACTTAGGGTCCGAATGACCTGCATTGCAGAGGAAGTGAAATGATCATGAATTTTCTTGATGGGGGGGGGCACCCAAGTAAAAAAAAAATTTGCCTAGAGGCCCTGAAACATGAGAGCCAGCCCTGCCTGCATTTCACATTTGTAAAATTTGCAGTCCAATTTAAGCTATATCAAAAGACTGTAGTTATGTCTCTATTGACCATAACATATTTTTGGGGGAATGGGTAAATAAGCAGGTCTTAAACATGATGTAGAGGAAAATGAAAGTCAGTTCAGCCATGACCGGGGAGATAGTAATATATATATATATATTTATATATGGCACCAGAAATATATATATATATATATATATATTTCTCATTTATGCATAAAGATATCAGAGCTTTACACGGCTTCATAAACAACTGTGGCTATGGCTTACACTCTTGAGAAAATTCAGAAGAACTAACAGATGATTTTAGATAGAAAATACTGAATTGTCAAAGCTTCATCAATGTTGGCATAATTTAGTCTTTCTCTCATAGTCATTGACAAGAATGTTATGGCTAATATTTTACGAGGACATGAGCAAGACGTACCAAATTGTATTTTTGAAGAAATCATTGAATACTGTCATCAGCAAGAAAAAACTGCTTCATCAAATTTACTTGTGTCCTAAAATTGTTTTCCAAATGTATGTCTCTTGTACTAAATGTGTTAATCATAGGTACCAATAAATCGTCAGTCTTGCTTTCAATATGCATGAAAATGAGTGATTCTGGCCATTTTTCCATCAAAGAATGTTGCTTTTCTCAAGTTTTACATTCAACTGAAAGCCACTTATTTAAGCAGTGTTGCTTAATTTGCATAATGGTTTAGTATGCAAATTAAGAGATGTCAGAGCATCCTAGCTTCACGCAGTATAGCCAGTTAATTTTTTTTCATCGAAATAGGATTCTTAAATATCTGCAATATAAATGTAGATTGGCAGTTTTGTGAAAGCTTTTGCTTTCCATATAGACAGAGATAAACTTGATTAATCTCATAGAGAAGCAAATGGCAGTTATGTACAAAGTAGGGCAATTAAAAGAAATAAACATGAAACATTTAAACATAGACATTATATAACAGAGAATATTTGAGAGAATTTAGCAATCCTCTCCACATTTCTGTTGCCTTCATACAAGAGCTGGAGCTGGAGTATCTCACAGAGATGCAACAGTATACCTTGTAGTCCATCTGTTCGGAGCAGTTAAAGACATAGACCATAATTCCCAAGGCTCGGCCTAAATCCTTGGTGGTCTCAGTCTTGCCTGTGCCTGCTGGCCCAGCTGGGGCCCCACTCATGGTGAGGTGCAGGGACTGGGTCAGGGTGATATAGCACCTATCAACACAGCCACACGCGAACACAGAAATACACCACATAAAGCCAAAAGGGATGGAAAAACGGTCACACACGAACGTTAGGTTTGAACTAAATATTAATTTTACATGACCACGCTGTGCTAATTATCCACTGAAAATGATGTAAACAAAGTAATCTTCAAAAAATTAACTTAATTGGTTTGAAAAGACATAAATATGATCCTAATAGCGAGCAATAACAGCAAATCATCTGATCATATTTAGAGACAGAAGCCAAAACTGCAATGCCTCCAATCTAACTACAGAGATAATGACAACAAATGAACTGTTTATTACATGGGAACTGATTTTTGAAGCATTGAAACACACAGGTTGCTTGACAGTATATGAACTTATGCCTGAAAAATCAATGGTTACTTTCTGAATCATAATCTATATTTGGGTAAAATAAATGTACTTCGTGATTGGCACTTCTATGATTTATAGAACTAATTCTACATCTATGCTTAATCTACATCTTCAAGTAGGTTTAAATGGAAAATAAAATGTCTTATCGCTTCAGGACCCGTCCACTCCACTTCCAATACGGGTCATAAATCTATGCTTAGTAATTAAAAAACACTTCTACCTGTCTGTCAGTGGGGTGATAACCAGACGTGGTGTGTTGCCAAGGTATTCATAAGAGTACAAGAACTGCGCATCGCAGATATTGGCAAAGCAATGCTTTTTGTCATCATCCCAGCGATGTCGCAGCTGAGACAGCCACAGAAATGCCTGGGAATTCTCCACCTGCGAGCAGGAGGAACGCAAGGCAAGCATTTATACTGTCTCAAGCAAAAGCATTTACAGGCTGCAAAGGAAATGGACGGCATGCCGAAAATAAATACAGATGCGATTCAGAAAAAAAGACTTTGTTATTCACATAAGATCCCGACTGTGATGATGCTTTGTGCAGAAAATAACAAATAAAATGCCTCAGGATTTAATTGTGACATTAACCACAAGGCAAAAACGCACAAATTAAAAGCGTTAATTTTGTAATCAATCAGCAAAAACTTCAAAATCCAGTTCTGGCAAGCTCTCACAACTCTCACTATTTCGGATTATACTGTATGCTTGAATGCCCTGAATTCTCAGTTGAGTCATATTTTCATGTATATGCAAAGAAATCCAGCATATAGCAATGCAGTGTGATGCTTTCCTATACCTTCTGAGAGATGATTTTCGCAACCACATCTCTGGCATGTACATCTATGGTACAGATGGTCATAACTTTCTGACGATCTCCGGCTGAGAGCTGGCCAATCAGCATAGTGATGAGAGTGTTCAGCTGGCTGACTTGTTTCTTGTAGTACTCCTTCATGGCATTCTCGTAACCTTCTTCGAGACGAGAGAAGGCAATGCCAACCTCTGCTGTCCACCATATCTGGGTGCATGTTAAAGCCACCTGCACATTCAAGAAGAGCACGTAGGGCAAATGAATACACTAAGAAACAGAAACAAATCTGGGGTCTATTACTTTCTCCACAGTCCTTCCTTATTATTCATAATCATACCTAAGAAAATAAATCACACCACTTTCATTTTATTTCATTCCTGAATGTAATTAAAATGACAAAATGGCCATTATGATCTAGATTAAAATGTCAACATTTGAGCCATTTAGGTAACTGATATAGAATCCTACAGTCCAATTTCAGTCTGCTATCCACAATAAAATCATGTCAGATAATTTATGGCATTTCATTCAGACCCCTGCCAAATTTAAAAGTGTTCCAGCTATAAAACACTGCATTTTTGTACATCTAACTTGTGAAAAGGGAACTCCATACAGTCAATTACAAACTGAATCTACTGTACTCTCCCAGAACAAATCGGAGAAATAATATCCATGTATATTCAAAAAGACATTACGTCTCCAATTTTCTGCTGAACGCAGGAAGACTGAGTGTTTAATACAATCTGAATACATGTGATACTACAGCAACACTTTCGATCACTAGTAACACCAGTAATCTCAGACAGCACCTGAGCAGGATAATCGAACAGCCACTGCTCCCTGGGCTTGTCCTCATAGGCCGCCACAGCCTCCGTCATTTCATGGCGCACCGTTGACCTCATGGTGTCCAGCAGTCGATTTAGCCAGGTCTCAACCTTCAACCGAAACATGTTTTATCTCAGTCACATAAACTACAATATACAAATACTGCATTATTCATGTATTTATATGCGAGAACATGATGCACAATATCCAGACAGTACTGGCACAACCCGTGTATAAACATGAACAAAAATTAGGAAATAAATACTACAGTCTTCAGCATCTCAGTAATCTGTTATTATCTGATATAATCAGTTACAATTACCACCTCAGCAGCAATAACATAGTGAAAATATATTAAAAACAGATTAAACTTCCTAAAGGAGACTAAAAATGTCTAAAATAATCTGCCCCCAGCAGTCAGACACCTGTCATGCCCTACCTGGCCAGTGCAGTCACAAGGCTTATTGAAGGCAACATATTCTTCCTCTTTACTGTACATTCCCAGGCCAGTCTTAGTGGGATTGCCATCCTGGTCCAGCTGAAACTTCACCTTTGCTGTGTTATCGAACAACTTGGAGAGATGCCGCTGAACCTGGAAATCACATCCACATGCACATACATTTTTGAAGACACATGGCAACACAATAATATGTTACATGATGACAGTGTTGTGCACCATAAATAAATATGCATGTATGTCAATGCCATGCTGTGCTTACTGGAGTAGATATATTCAGTCTTGCTGAATATACAATGACCTCATGATTGTTGTCCTCATTCAGAACAGTGACAGTTTTTACATTTCATACCTGATAAGGACTGGTGCCATTGGAGAGAATATCCAAGAGATCAGCTGAGGATATAAAGTAGAATCTGGGGAAGGCCAGTCTTTTGGTGTCCAAGTACTCTGCTAGGGCCTTCTCACACAAAGAAAGTCTGAAGGCAAATGCATTATTACACTGTTACATTGCACTGGGGTATTTGAAACTCTCATATTTCCTTTATCTTTTAAGATAAGTTTTTGCTGTTTGTTTATTGCTATTTCTTTCTCTCAGATAGCGGCACAAAAATAATTCACAGAAATGATTCCATATTATACAGAAATGATATGACAAATTGCTTCTAAAATGTACTTGAGAAATATACAGACTGAAAAATATATTCCACTGAAAAATAATTAAAACCACAATGGAAATGAATTATACCACCTACCTGCTTTGAAGATCCTCCAATTTAGTGTAAAGGCCAGGTTTGTTGCTGGCTTCCACCACATTAGGAGTGCTGTTAGCATCATAGGCGAGCTCTTTGAAATCCACATCTATACCTTCAAAGCGTTTGGAATCCTAGGGAGAATTTCATGTGGGAATACACCGCAATTAACTATGACACAGCCATGCTGACATATTAAAATCTTACTTCATTAATAAAAACTGTTGTACAAGCAATTTCATTCAAAGATTCAAATGAAGTAAACGAAGTAAAACAGTGAAGTATAGTGCATGACTAGAAAATGTATGAAAAGTAGTAGGTATAATTAAGTAGGTTTTGAAAATTAAGAAGTTTACATAAATTTCCAGCACAGAAACAATGGATATCGCTCTTATGCTGAAGGATTCAACATCTTTCTTGAACCAACCTCTGGGAGCTGAGCACGTATATCTTCTGAGCCAATGAAAATACTCTCCAGATGAGACCAGGTTCTCTGCACTTCGAACCAGATTGTGATAACAGAGTCCGCAATGGACAGCTTCTTCTGCCAGGCAGAAACTTCCTCCAGGAAGAAGGCGATGTACTTAGAAGACATGAGATTTTGTAGCTGCACCTGGTTGTCCTCAAGAATCTCAATCAGTTCTTCATCAGATTTGATTAAGGGCACATTGGTACGGTGGTGCGGCTCATACTGGAACTTCATGCCTCTCCAGGTGGTATCCAGCTCTGTTAGGACCTTCTCCATGCCCATCTCCTTCACTGCCTTGTCCACGATGCCTCGAACCTCCTCCTCAAACTGGTGCAAGTTGAGCTGCAGCAGATCCGCTAGGGTGGTGTCCTGGTCCATAGTGAAGCGCACCCCCGTGGCCTGCATCAGCTGGTGCCAGTGTCGTTCCCGGATTGCGGGGTTCTGCAGTTCCGCCACTGCCCTCAGTGAAGTTAGGATATTCTTCACTGCGTTGTCCAGTCCTAAAAAGGCATCCCACGCTCGAACTTCCTTGTCCAGTGCCCGAATGTCCTTAGAGAAGCGCTTGCTCTCCAGTTCCATGTCTTCCACGTTTATTTCGCGCCACTTTGTGGTCTTCCAGTCGCTCATACTAGAATCCACAACGGTGATCATATCCCAGAGTTCCTTCAGCAGAAGCACCTCTTTGCGGCACTGCTTCAATTGCCGGTAATCTGGGACATTCACCTCAAAGAGGATGGCAGATTCTGTAATTGAGGCCATGGTGAATTCTTTCTCCTGAATTTGCTGGTGAGCTAAGTCTAGCATATGATATGGGTTTTCACTGTCAAACCTAAGAGAGAAAGTAAATGGAAGGCCAGTTTACAAGTGAGAGCATGACTTAAGGTGACTGGGAGTACCCGGCACAGACTTATATTCCCTGATTCTAGCAGTGACAAATGTACACCTCCAAAAATTAACACCAGTATTCATTCGTATATCATTTTGAACATAATTTGCACAGAATGTAACAGCAAGTAGCATATCATTACGGGGGTCCATCTGCTTGTCAAGTATGATAAATTACTACATTCTAGTGTAACCTTGCAGAAGACTGTTTGTAATATTCTTTTCAAGGAAATTACATGTTATTAATGATCTATCTATACAAAATGTTTTTATTTTTTTCCATCAAGCATTGATAGAACTACAACTTTCTGGCGAACACAAAAACAGACCCTTTACCCAGTGACTAAAGTCTGAAATGTCAGTCTCGTTAGGGATGTCTCCAGCGTTTTACCTAAAAGGCCCTTCTTTGCGGAAGCTCTCTCGGAAACAGTGCTGCTCCACATCAAAGGCCGCACATTTCCTGCGCAGTTTGGCCACCTCATTAGCCTGTAGTGGTGCAACATGCTGCTTCATCGTGACAGTCTGCTTCTTCACATTGTTCCACTTTTCTGGCAGCTCCTGCAGAGGAGGTGGTCCACCACATTCAAGGGGCATTCAGCGTTTCACACTTCTGACGTGGCAATAATTACATGGTAAGTGACTGGTAAGTGACAAAACAAACACGTAACACAATATACTGTCACTGACTAATTGCTTTTATTCAATTCAGCTGAAAAATGTCAGACATTTACATTCCATTTGTTAATGCTTCCACTTTTGACTTTTGTAATTTATTTTGTAAATAATACAACGTCATTCAGGGAGAGATCTTGGGTTCCCGACTCAACATAATTCACACACACAAAACCCTATGCAAAATATACATTTACTTACTACAAACAATGCTAATTTGCTACTATAGCATATACTAATATAATGTAATATAATATAATGTGAATGTAATATAATATAACAGGAATGTAATGTAATATAATGGGAATGTATTTTTTACTAATGTTTTGTCATATCAGCTACTTGAATCGTAACAGCTCCTGCCCCTTGATAAATAATTTATGTATAAATGAATGCATACATTACACATTAAAATTTGAGATTCTTAAAAAGATGGTACCTCTAATTGTTTGTACACCTCCTCTGGCAGTTCCTGCTCATATGTCTTCAAAAGCTCTATGGTGTGTTGCAGAGGCTCAAACATCTCATCTGTGCTGTTCTGCCTCTCTCTCACTGCCATCAAGTGCCCCATGACTTCCACCAAACCACCATAGTCCCCTTCCTCCACTTTTCTGCTCAGCTGTTTTTCAGCAACTTTGATGAACTTCTCCAAGTCAGAAAGGCTACAAGTGAAGCGCAACAGTGATCAAGCTATCCATTTTCGGTAACTATTAATTGATTCTGGACATCTCCAAAATCTTTTGGAGCATGGAAACAGTAGAATACACCCCAGTATATCACGCCATTTTAGGACATTAACACACCACCAGTCACACACCAAGGGAAGTTCAGATCTAACACTTTCCCTGAACACCATGGCCTAGGATTTCATTTGATAAAGGAGTTACCAGCCATTCATCCATCTATTTTTTATACCCGCCTGTCCTCTGCAGGGTCACTGGAAAGATACAAATACAATAAATGTAATCTAATATTATTTAAACACCGACGCTCTCCTGGTTCTGTACCTGTTTGTCACATGGTCAATGAGGTGCTGCTTAAACATTAAACTCCACTTCTTGATAATGTTCAGCAAGGCACTTTTAAAGGGCCGGGCATCAACTCTCATCCAGCTATCAAACACAACAATGGGCTCTAGATGCTGGACTTCGTCATAGATCTTCTCATAAGAATCCACTTGCTCCTTGAACTGTTTCAGCGTGGGGGGGCTCTCAGGAACTCCGTCTTCTGCGTGAGCTTCTATTTCCTCGCTAGTGAGCACATGGCCGTACAGCAGAAACTGTCGCATGAACTCCTTTCTGTCGTCAACGTACAGGTAGGCGTACTGGTCAAAGGCGTTGCAGTATTCGCAGCACTTGGACATTGCATGGCGCACATTGTCCATCAGAAGCTGCCTCATATCAGCTAGATCAGCCATGTCCTCCATATCAGCCTGTGAAAAAGTCAAAAATGTCAAAAACATTTCTACGAAATATTATTCAATCATACCCCAACTACTTATCAGTATCAAGCCTAAACCAATCAATTTTTAAGTGCATAATTACTTAAATAAGCATTAACACATAATTACTATACATATATATATAGCACTTCTGTGGATAAGGCTATTGACAATGAGAGTTCTGCATAAATTGTCATATGGCCTGGATAATTATCACTCAGAGACAGTGAAGAGACGCAAACAGATTTCTTACAAAAATGTTGCCAGTAATTTGATTTTTTCTTTGCAATTGCCCACTACCTGGTAATGGGGGACATTGTTGTGCTCAGCCAGTCGTGGGATCAGTGAAGATATCCTGTAGATATCATTAGTGACGCCTTCAACCAAGTCAAAAAAGCCATTACTGGCACCAAACTCCAGGGAGGGAAAGAAGACCATGTCTGGAACACGTAAGTCTAACTGGACTTCAAAAAGAGGTGCCAAACCAGCCCTGGAATCTGAATAGGGGGTAAAAATTATTGCTTTTTCAAATCACATCATCAAAATCAAAAAGACAAAAGGTTTAGAACATTACACTTACCTGTATTATCTAGAAGGAACTTCAGAGAGCACTCGATGCTGTTATAGAAGCCATCAATAACCATTTCATCAATATAATCAACATAAGCCCTCCATGTCTCAGAAGCAGGATCAGCTTTAAAAAGGGCTAGATTTTCCTGTAATGGAAAATGCAACACAGTTAAACAAATTAAACACTACTTGGATGTATGCAATCCTCGTTTAAGAAAAAAGCTTCCTTGCTACACAAGTATCTCTTATTGAAGTGCCAATACTGCTAGTACCTTTAACAAGGAATGGATCCTGTCTCCTGAGTCTCGAAATTGGGTGTAACGTTTTTCTAGCCTGTCCGATATGTCATCAAGGTTGATTAGGGTGTCTTTCTTTCCCTCCTTTCTCTCAAAGATGGGAGACACCCAGGTTTTCATAACATTCCGGATCTCCTCGACATTGTCTTTCACCTTCTGTAGGCATTTCTCAAGGTCATGGACAGCTTCCCGAACTTCCTGAATGTATTCCCAGATCCCTGTTCACGTTAACATAATGAAGCGCCTTAGTAAACACAGGTAATTAGAAACAAAAATAATGAATACATTGCAGTAAGGTTTTTCCTTTAGCATTCAGCAAATTTTAGCATACAGACTGTCAAAGTATTTACAGGAATAATTTAATGAGTAGAAAATATCCAGGATTTCCATTTAAGACATAAGTGTACAATAATAAAGGTGAATTAAAACAAACATGAGCTATACAAGTTACACAGCATTAATTATATGAAAAATATGAAAATATGAAAAATAACAATTTAAAGCTCCAGTACAATAAATAGGGTGAATGAATGGAAAGTTTTTTTTTTTGCCTTCTAGTTCAAACTGCTTGTCAGTTTCGAACTAATTTTGATAAATGTATTTTCTTTCCCTCCAAAAATGACTACAAAAAAACACAAGAGTTAAACCCGTAAGGGGAATTACATTGACAGCAAGGATGTTCAAGTGTGTTCCTAACCATCTGTTCTGCTCAATAATTTCACCATTTACATTTCCGGATTACCTAGACAAAGAGCAGAAATGTTTCTCTTTTGGATGTAGTGTTATATTGGTCTGAAGGGTGTAAACTTAAGAAGAAAACTTGAACATGATCTCGGTATTCTGATATTTCCAAAACTAGCGACCTTAAAAGTTCTTGGGTGGTGGTCCCTGTTCACAGTTATCATAGAGCAATGCATGCTCTTCATAAAACGAATGCTCTCATATCAGCTTACAGTTTAGAGAGAAAGGAGCTCTTTGAACTCCCTGGTTAAACACGAGATTATGCATCATGTCGGTGTTTATGCATTCATTCATTTTCACAATCATCATTTCATATGGTGGGAAACATTAGTAGAGGAACAGTAACTCAGCCTACCTTCACTTCTCCAGTTGATGGACTTCTCGGCCTCTATTAAGCGAGCATCAATTTCTTTTATTTGTCCCTGGACCAGTGGGTACTCCACCTCCAGTACTGTTTGAATCACCTTGTTGTACCAGCTAGCAGTGAGCTCCAGATTGGCAACGTACTGCTGCAGAATTTCTTTGCTGGTGTAGATCGCTGCTGCTGCTTCTGGTATGGCCTCAGCCTGTCTCGATTCCAAGTATTTTACCTCCCTCAATACAGATACTAACTGTGGGACACAAAAGAATACAATTTTTAATTAAGAGTTCCCCAATCTCAGTCCTGGAGGGCCAGAATCCAGCACAGTCTGCAGATTTCCCTGCTCAGACACATTTTAATCAGCTAATTACCAGGTTTAGCAGGAGTGTTTGTGCAGGGAAATCTGCAAACTGAACCGGAAGACCGGAACTGGGAAAGCCTGACCCACACCAATGCAATTTTTATATTTTACAGTGTAACATAAATTATAAACATATGATGGGTTGCCAAATTGAAATGGCCCTGCCTCTTATTAACAAAAATAATGTAACTTCATCAGCTATTGACACATTATAATTACAAAAGATCCATGAAAAAATACAATGGCAGTTGAAGTTCAATGCGGTGTCTCATACCTGGGGGTTGAAGTTGACATTGATGAGCCTTGTTTTGGGATCTCTGGAAATTATAGGCTGAGTAAGGTTGTACTGAGACTTCTCACCCACTGCTTCGGCCCAAACGTCATACAACGTACAAGAGTAACTGGGGCAACATTAGAAAGAAACATCTATAAGCATATTTTACCTACACTATATCACAAACTCTTAACAAAAAGTCTTTATTAGACATGCCTAACCACAATACCGACTGGTACTTTAAGCAAAGCGCTAGGAGAATAATTAATTAATATTACAACATCATGACATAAGCCTTGATGCTTATAAATTGGTGCCAAAAGTAATTATTGTACAAACAAATATTTAAGCGTTTTAGCCATCTGGTCTGTTGCAATAATGTTTATCCTACTAAGAAAGAATAAGGACAAGAGGAAAAAAAGAGATAATTCTGTGCTTGCTGCTATGATTTACTAGAGCGACAAGTATCAAACATAACATATAAGACCATTCCAAGCAAGCCTGCTAAAGTCACTAAAAGATATTGAAAGAGAAATGTACAGTCTGCATCTTATTGAGCACAGCAGCAAAGCTGTATGACAAGTCCCTGAACTGCCACATTAATCTGTAAATAACCTAATTACAAGGACTCATATAAAGAGGTCTATATTGGATTCCCTAACCCATCTGGATTTAGCTTTATTTCTCCATAGCATCAGAACAAGGGCAGTAGCAATCAAATGACACTATAATAGCAATACATCAAACGCCTCTTTGTTGAGAGGTAATGACTGCAGATGCGCCTAATTGGCCCAGCTAGAGTGCAATAACTCGATAGTGAATGCTTCCTTCTAACAAGGGTTCTCATATTCACAAGACTAAAAAATTTGGTGGTGAGCCTGCTTGTTATTTTTCATTTGTTTATTTATTTATCCAGCCAGTAGAGAAAATGAAAATCTTGTCTGGAAATCCCCTCGCGAGGCAGAACCACTCACTTGCACGCACACATTCACTCGCACAAATGTACAAAAGCTCCAGAAGTAGAAGGCAGAAAGAAGGGTGCTTTGACTACGAAGATTTTGAGCTTGTTAGTTTTTGAGGGTCATCCCTCAGAGGACAGACACTGAGCAATGTCAGTGAAATGAAAATACCAGACTCTTCACAGTTTGTGCATTTAAGCGTGCCATGCATTTCCAACCTTTATCATTGTGTATTTATTGAACATTGCCCTATGAAAATATTGTTAATTTTAAATTTATCTTTCAGGCAGTTTGATTGACTAAGAGCAACAGTTCAAGAAGGCAGTGTATCACTTAATGAAACAGAAATACCACAGACATTGACCTAAGACAGGGGTGCCCAAGTACTCTATCCCATGGGCTGAATTCAGCCAACAACATAAAGCAATGGACCAGTGGGTCAGCCTCACTTGGTTATATAATCATTTTTTGTTGTACATGCATAATTATAACTATTAGTACTGATTTGTTATTATGAGTGGAGCTCTGTCAGTGATGACAAATATGTTTTTGGCTCAGTTTGGTTCTCATGAACATAAACAGCCGTTCTGTGCCAGTCCTGTCAGAAAACGAGTCAATGAGGAGTAGCATCAAATCCACTTGCTTTATGTGGGTGAACAGACTGGACAGGCAGCCCCCCATGAAAACTTCTACTAGTCTCACTGCACTATTAACTGATAATGGCACTTGCTTTAAAGGGGTAGTTCGCCCCAAAACTGCAAAGTGTTATTTATCCATCTAGATTGTTCTGGTGGAAGCTGCCTAGCTTTTGAATTATCAGCCGTAGAAATGTCGGTCTTTTCTCAAATAGAGTATAATGTTCCACACACCAATCGTATCACAGCGCAGAAGATACGACCATGAGCACCAAGGTGAAATCTTCAGTGCAGTGATACAATTAGTGTGTGGAGATCAGTAGAAGTAAATAGTTCCTGCTTGCTACAACGTCTGTGGATTATTTTGATCAACCAGGTCATGATTTCTGGTAAGAGACATTGCTATAAAATTTTTCTAATATATTTTATTTTTTCTTTATTCACTAAAGAAAGAATGCCATTCAGTCCTGTTATATTCCAGAGAAGACCAACACTACTATGGCTGATATCTCCAAAACTAGACTCCCAGAAGAACAACCTAGATAAATAGATAGGACTAAAGCCCTTCTAAAACATAACTTTTTTTCAGTTTTGGGGTGAACTGCCCCTTTAACAACTATACTACTTTTTTGTTTGTTCTTTTCATTGTGACTTAAAACTTCTTCCACCACTTGTTTGTTTACTTTAAACCAATCTTATACCCCATCATATTAACAGTAGGCTACCTCTGCCTAACATGGGAAGTAGTATAATTTCCTTTGAACAAAAGTGTCTACTAAGTAAGGATGGAAAACATTCAAATATTCCTTTTGAGAAAACATGAGAAACTTGTAAGCAAACAATTATAGCTCTGTTTTATCTTTTAAAATAGCAGTACAATGCTTCCCACAGTATCTCTCTTTGTCCTCAGCCATACATGAATAACATAATGCTATACGGAAAGAAAATCTGTAAAAATACTGACCCATTAAGTAACCTCACCATTTCTTCATATTTCTGGACTGTTATCTTCCCTTCAGTAGACTCAATGCACCTGTTTAAAGAGAGTAATTGTGAGACATTTATAACTTGCCAGGAACAGTTTAGTAAACTGAAACGTAAGCTCACTGTCAAACACAAAAAATATGATACGGCTCTGGAAACCTTAAAGAGACCACTGCAAATTTTTTGTTGCACTAATTTCCCAGTTTTAAATGATATATACTTTTTGCAAACTGCACCCTGGCTCTTCCCTGTTTCTCATTGATGAAGGGCTTCTTCCTTGCTTTATGGCACTTCATTCCTGCTTCTAGAAGCCTGATATGAACTGTCCTAGCAGTGCACTTCACACCTGCACTTAATGTTTCCCATTTCTTTTGAAGGTAACTTGATGATCATCTCTGGCATTAGAAGGTCATTTCCGCCCCTTTCGCTGGCTAGTTTCTGGTCAGACCCCAATGTCTCCTGCCTCACCTTATTCTTGTGTACTGCTGCCTTAAAAATTTTAAACCTGGAATCAACCTGCGGCTCAGTGTAGCTTTCTGCCAGCAGAACCAGGATTAAACCAAGATTTAAAAATGCAGATTTTTAATAAAATATAGAGTGGTCTCTTAATTTTTTTCCAGAATTGTATATGTATTCAAATCAGAGCTTTTGGAAAAAATAAGAAATATAAAGAGGTCAAACTTACGGGTGTGCGATTTGCCTCAATTTTCCATAAGATATCTGAATGCGTTCCTGCAATTGCTGCGCCCACCTCAGTCCCCCAGCGACAGGGGGCATATTCTTATGGACCGGGGTGTAACCTGGGTAGGATAAGTTGTACATGCAAATAATAAAAATGTACAAACACAACATAAAGCTCAAGTATTTATACTATATTATATATAATGTTAAAATGTTCTCACCAAGCTCTTCTTCCCTTTGTATATGCTTGTTGTACAGCACTTTACAGTTGTCCAGTTCTAAGTCGAACATCCTGACTAGTTGAAGGTATCTATCTTGAACACCAGTGCTAATCAAGGGTCGCATAAGAAGGCTGCCAAACATATCTATAACCTATGGGGAAAATGCACAGCAATGCGTCTGACCGGCCTGGGGAGCTGTGTGTTATGTCTGTTGGATTGAAGATCTGTTAAATTCGAAATCAGGTATATAACACCTGTACAGACCTCAACACGCCTCTTTTATTAGTATGAGGTTTCAGCGTAATATATAAGAAAGATTAAAGGATTAACACTGTGCTTTCACAGCAATCCTTTTACAGTTCCCTATCAAAAAACAGCACCTAGACCCAGCATGTGTGTCTGGGTACGTGAGATCAATCTGTTGCTGCGGTAACATTATGCTTACCTTGAAGGCATGCTCCAAGCTTGAGGCGTCATCAAAAGCCTGGCAAAAGACTGAACTCAGTCGCCGATCCATGTCTTCGACTTTGTTGCTAAATTCGTGAACATCTGCTTCAAAATCCTACGAGGCCCACAAAGCAGACACTTGCTGAGTTAATACAGCAGCAGGATTTTAAATGCAATTTCTTGTTTTTCTTATTGCAGACAAAGATACAAAGTACAAAACTTAAGAATGAATCATTGCAAATACCAAGTTAGCAGCACTGAGAGAATCATAGGACCTCTCCGTGAACACTTTGTACTTCTCCAAGAACTCCTCATACATGTGAAGGACCTGCTGACTCAGCATCTTTCCACGTGTCCCTCCAAACTCAATCTTCTCCAGCTTCATCAGGTCCAGGACCATCAGCAGAAAACCCTATAATGTAAAATGGAATAATCAGAGGGATAGTGGTGCTGCATATATTACATAATAGTGATGCCAATAAAATGGCACCCAAAACTTTTGTTTTAAATCAAAATTTAAAAAATTAGCTGCATTAATTTCAAAAATATAAATGTTAAAAATTAAAAAAAAATATCAGACTTGAAAACTCCGTTAACAAGTATAAAATTAATTTAGGAAAGAAACAATGCAGAGATAAATTGCATAATTATCTGTGCTGACCAATTAAACATCCATAAACACCCATTATGATACCCATTACAGATTATTATGCTTGCCTCGATAGTCTGCAACCTCCCAATGAACCAATGCATTTTAGTGAAGACCACTGTGGGGGAGAAGTCCCATGACCTCTGCTGTTGGCTGTTCTCCTGGTATTGTCTTAGACTGGCCCGTCTCTCATCATAGCTTTGCCGGAAGTGATATAGGACATCCAGGGTCTCCCGCACCTTGGTCAGGCTCTCATCTGTCTCTCCTTTTAGCAAATCCTCGGGATTCAAATACGCCTGAGCCTATCAAATTTTATGTATACTGATTATTCCAAAAAATGCATTCAATATAAAAATAATGTCAAATGCAAATCTAAAAATTTTCAGTTACAGTAAATATTAAACAGTGATATTTGACTTACAGCCCACCTGCATTTCTTCAGTATATTGCCTGATGAAAACAAGCTCTCAGTGTCAGGCACTGAAATAAGCTTTCTTTTAATGTTAAAAAAACTAACACATTCTTTGTGGGTGGCAAAACATGCATAAATTAAAAATTAAGTAAATAAAAATACTGTGAATAAGGAAGCTCTTGAATTAATAACTATAAATTAAGGGCATGGTCTGCTCAAATTGCCCAAACCAAAACCCTTCTTACCTCTTAATTATAAAGAATGACCAATTTAGAAAGGTTAAGACCATGGCTGTGATATTAATCATGCAGCTCTTCAGCAGATAGGAATGAAAATACGATTTGAAAATACAAAAGACTTTACCTAGCCTTCAGACAGTCAAGGGTCTGACAAACTGTATAATGCGTGTATACTTCACCTGCTGTATGAGGAGATTGCAGATCTCCTGCAGCAGAACGATGATTCTGACAGGGACGTTGTAGTATTTGGAATGCGCCCACAGTAAGCAGACTGTATGCATCAGAGGTGCAATCTGACACTTCATCTCATTGAACTCTCTGCTCTCCATAACCTCGAAGATCTGCTGAAGCGGTTTCAGGTGAATGTTGATGTCCCTGGCTTCTTCCAAACCTTTAAACACAAAGAAACTAGATTAGACTTTTACTGCTTATCTCCAAGTGATGTCGTTTTGATAAAAAAAAAAAAGTGGCACTAAAAATTTTCATTAAATACTTATTAAAAGCTAAATTATTATATATAGATAGCAGAGCAGTAAGTTCAGCGGTTTGGGTCAAAGAACAGCGGGGTGGCAGCTTAAACCACTGAAGGGGTCCAACTGTTACCACCTTAAGAAGAAAAATGATCTGATCTATTTCAGTAATAATCTGAGCATTCATAACCTAGATTGACAGCCTAGCCTGAAAACCTTGCACTGAGAGCAGCTCACCTGATATAACATCTTGCAGCATATTTTGAAAAGCAGGGAAGTAGCTGCTCTCCATCCTCTCAAGCAATTCTGCCATTTTGGTAACTTTTGTTGACTTCAGTTGGCCGTAAATACATTCTAGGTCAGCAAATCTAAAAAAAAAATAAAATTCAACAGCAAATCAATAAAACTAGTCAGAATCCACTATCAATAAAAACACAAGTTGTTTGTTGTTTTTTCTAATATGACCAGAATACCATACAAGTCTCCAAGTTACTGTAAAAAGAGTGCTAACCTTTTGAACTGAGGGTACGACATTATGCTAATCTTTGCAGCAAAGTAATCTAATTAAAGTGACAGACAGTTCTGATGATGAGAGCACTGGGACACATATCGTTCCCACATTCTAACCATATGCTTTTTTTTAATAATAAAAAAAGAGATTACACACAGGGGCATAATAGGCCCATTCGACCTGAGTGTCATTAAATGGAAATTTGTTCACACTGTGATTTGTTACATTACAATTGGTAATATATTACTCATATTACTTAATAGCAACTTGGGGGCTTAAAGTAAGAATATTCACAATTTTTGAGAGAATAAATCCTTACTTATTAGTGTAGTGACGTACCAATGGATTTAGAGGGCAGCAAAAACAAAGGAAAGGGCCATTAGATGAAATATTCCAGATATCAAGGATTTTTATTACACTGACCGATTCCTCCAGAAGAGCAGTTCCACATGAGGGGTTGGATCCTTGCCTTCGAGGAGTGACTCTGAGGAGACCTTCTTCAGGACACCACGAATTTGATGAATCCATTCAATCACCACAGACTCAATTGAATGGATGATGCTTTTGTCCACAAGGTCCCCACTGTGCAATTAACCATAAAAAACACTGAGATTTCTGAGTGTGGTGCCCTACTCTATCCATCTTCTATCTGTTTCTGTAGGTCAGGGTCAAAGGTGGGCTTGGAGCCTATCCCAGGCAGCTTAGGGGACAAGCCCTGGCATACCCATAACAGGATGTCAGTCCATCATAGGACACATTCACATACACAACAATATACTACCGGCAATTTAAACATTCCATGGTATCTTTGGACTGTGGAAGGAAGCCCACACAACATAGAGAGAATACGTAAATCCCACGTACACCCCAGAGGCGGGATCCAGACCGCTAATCCTGGAGGCTGACCACTGAGCGGCTATGCAACCTCATGGTGCTCTGCTCAGTAACCTCACGGATCTAAAGAGTAGAAAACTGCACCTCAGAAGCTCAGTATAATGGCATGCTTTTTACCTCTCTTCCCACTCCAGGGCTGCTTGTTCCACTCTTCCTGAACCTGCAGGTAGCGAGAGAAGTGTCTTGCCCCTGACTTGTCCCGCCACCACAAACACATTGGTCTTGAGAGTGTGAGCATGTCTCTTCACATCCTGAGTCACAACATGAGGCCACTCAAAATGGTTCCGGTTATTGGACAGGACTGGCACCACTACCTAAGTAGCATAACAAATAAAGTGGGTCCTTAACACATTTTCAATAAATAAAGCAGTTTATTAATAATGCACCACAATACTTAGAATGAAGTGAACTGATGTCATTATATGCTGTTTACTGGTAATACATTATTAAAGCTGCTCATTTATTACTACATATCCTCTTAAAGGGCTATAATAATTAATGTTAAGCAGCGCTATGTGGACAAAGAAACCAGCCACTCATTCATTAACAGCTATTCTTGCAGAATCAATTTATGTTGGACAAAAGAAGCCTGGTTCCTTTTGTTGAAAATTAACATTTATACACCTTGGTACTATTGGATGACACTCCACACTCAAATCACTGAAATTCCCATCACAGACATTTTGCACACTCATCAATTTAACTGTTAGTTACACAGGGTCTTACAATGCATACTACAAATTGATTTAGTCTTACCTCTTCTACAAGGGCGGAAAACTGGTCCAAAGGGGAGTGAGATAAATCTCCATATGATAAATTACTTTTAATAGAATCGGCATTAAGGACATCTTTGCCCCGCTTCACAAAGTATACTGATTTGTTCCTAGAAGTCGCAGGAAATTCAGATGACGGCAGCAAGTGCCCCGCCGCATTCAAGGACAGCACAAGAGTGATCTGATCCGGCCTGTCCAAAAAGTCTTGTATGACTTTCTTATGTTCTTCTGCCGCGATGCATTTCTGCCATCGCTCTGCTTTTAGTTTCATGGTCTTTATCACATATTCCTCCAGGAACTCTAATCTTTTATCAGTCGCTGGCGTGTCCCCCATTTTACTTTCCCCGTTGTCCCACGCGCAAGTGTCGCAGCGTCGCGCGCTGACCTGGGTTTAAGTTCCCAGTTTAACGCTCCCATAGTAACTGAATGTTTGCATTAATGAGTATGATGTTGCTATAGGGAAAGAAAACTCTCGGCGCCGCACTCTTCTTATTTCCGCATGTGTTTGCGTGGAGACATCGCTTGGTAACTTATTACTTACGAGTTGTACAACTTCCTCGAAACAAATCATACCCGCACGTCTTGCAAACGAATTATGTTGGCCGTCCCTAGCGATTATAATAATTGTACGTTTTCGCAAGTGTTATTGCACCATAAAGTAATTATTCGCTTTTATTATCTTACTGTCCACAGAATATACAGTATACAGTGTAAAACTGTAATGCCTTTGTGATTACATACCAAAACTATTTATTGATGTTTTGCACTTGTAGTGTAGTTATACTTTACAGTTATGTTAAATTAAAAAATAGATGGTAAGCATGATCGGGTTTAATAATCGTCAAACACTAAATGAGTCGGGTTTTACCCATAATGCAGCTGAATACCAGGAGATACATAAAGCTAAATTAATAAAACAATGTCTAAATATAGGCCGCATATTTAAATTTGTATTTGCATCAGTGTGCATTTTCCTACAAACGTCTGAACATAAAGTCTGGCCTTTCTGCTTAGCAGTAGGCTATTTGTCCATAACAACTGGCTTGTTTTCTTAGCACCAGACTTTTCAGTGTATTAACAGTGGCTTGGGTCATATAAGGGTAGGTAACCCACTGTAACCCTATCAGATCTGGCCTCCTAATCATCACCTATCTAATGAATTCTCTCTTGCCCCTTCAACACCTTAGCTAAACTGTGTGGTGAGCATATTTTTACAGAATGGCTGCAGTCGCATTATCCAGGTGGGGGCTACACAGTGGTGGTGGTTGAAGTGGCTCCCCATTGGTTCTATGAAGTGCTTTGGCTGTCTTGAAAAGTGCTATATAAATGCAACTTTCATTCATTCATTCATTCATTCATAACCAAAACATTAATAATAGTTAGGGTTGCCAACTTTGGTCAGCTGTCTGACCAAAACAGCATGAGATTTTCAATTCAAGACATGTCTGCAAGCATTTTTACATGCATGTAACAGTTTTATTACCTGGTAAATAGTCTGTAAGGTTCACAAACTTCCCCAATGCTTTTGATGTAGCTAACTTTAGGCTTATTATGAAATAATACTGATTTTCCTTATGATTCATTACATGAGCATGAAAGTCTGAAAACGTGAGTGTCACGCCAGATACGTGAGAGCTGGCAACCATAGGCAGTAAGCTTGGGCGAAATTTATTTTTTCATACTAAGACATTACATCACGGTATACGGTATTTCAACTGTATTTTTAAAAGCAACGTTATTACAATAGTTTGAAATCCACAAACCCCAATAACAAGTTTTAGCAACGTTCTAGGAATGTTTACAGAACGTTACAACTAAGATATGGAAACGGCTCAGTTTCCAGTTTTCCTGATGTTCCCAGAATGTTATCCTACTACTACAACTAAGATTAATACTGTAATAGGTCTACATAAGTGAAAGAAAGCCATGGT
The DNA here is from genome assembly GCA_026776725.1 of Gnathonemus echidnorhynchus. Classification (NCBI taxonomy): domain Eukaryota; kingdom Metazoa; phylum Chordata; class Actinopteri; order Osteoglossiformes; family Mormyridae; genus Gnathonemus; species Gnathonemus echidnorhynchus. Next base: position 18,117,758 of record JAODJU010000095.1, on the reverse strand, counting down.
AGAGCAGCTGGTAATGCAGGCTCTGCATGGCAAAGGTGATGGGTTCAAGGTCGGATGCTGTGTTTGTAGTACACACTTAAAGCAATTTTATTAAATAGTATTTTATTGTAAAATATTGTTTTTCAACAATAACATTTGAGTTAAACAGTATGTTCTGGTAATGATTTTATCATGCTGACATTAACAGAACCTTTGTTAAAGTATAAAACTTTTTAAAATTCCATTAATGTTACTATGAGAACATTTTCTGCTAACCTTGAGAAGACCTTCACATAACTTTTGGTAAAGTTCTGGGAACGTTCCCTGGTAGCTGGGAAGATACAGTTTCACTGAAAGGAAATACAGCAGCATGCTGCGATACCATTGCCATTGCCCAAGTATTACTGTAGTTCAATTAATAAATACATTTTACGTAAAAATAATGTCTTCGGATACATATAAGCCAAATGTGCGGTAAAGGAGGTATGAGCAGGTTAATGCATGACAAGCTGGGCATTATAGGCTGTTAAACCCTTCCGCTCTGCATCGGGTTGTTCTTCACCCCCACAGTCATATGTGTCTTTAAATACGCGTATGAGCCATAATCCTTACATACTGTATAACAACTTATCTGGCAAACATACTTTTCAAACTTTAGGCCTACTAAGAACAGTAAAATATTTAGAAATGAAATCCAAAGCAGGGGCAGCATGGTGGTGCAGTGGTTAGCACTGTTGCCTCACACCTCTGGAGCCTGGGTTCAAGTCTCTGCCTGGGTTATGTGTGTGGAGTTTGACATGGGGAGTTGTTCTCCCCGTGGGGTTTCTTCTGGGTACTCCGATTTCCCTCCAAAGAAGTGCTGAGGCTAATTGGAGTTTCTACATTGCCCATAGGTTTGTGTGTGTGTGAGTGTGCCCTGTGGTGGGCTGGTTCCCTGTCCAGGGTTGTTCCCTGCCTCATGCCCATTGCTTCAGGGATAGGCTCTGGACCCCCCATGACCCAGTAGGATAAGCAGCTGCAAGGACGGATTGATTCTACCAGGTATTTTGATATTTAGAAATGACACAGTTCCTATGAGTAGGCAATGAAACACAAAAGCAAAAAGGCAAACACTCCTTCTTATAAACTGTAATGTTTCAGCCTAAAAGCTCTATTCCTCTTTCTCATTTGTGATTGTTCACCAGCCACCGAAGGTGTACCACTGCCACCTAATGTTATGCTTCTAAAAGTGTAGAAATTACAAGCAGACTAGAGTGCACACTTCTCAATTTGAGAATGTCAGAAAAAACATTCTTCTTTTGAACATCATAAAACAAAATCAAATTGGCATACAAAAAAACTGTAAAAACTGGGTTTTCTGCCAATAAAAGCACATCCAGCCTTCCATTGATGGGCAACATTGGAGTCAATGCATCCATTGTTACATGGCAGTGGAATTGAAAGCAAGCATTATAAAGGGCAAGATGCATAGAAACAGCATGTAATAAGTAACCTTTAATATTGCATAGGAGACGACCTGGAATAATGCAGTCAATTTTTTTCACCTTTCACATTCACTGTAGCATGGAAAAAAGGTTGTCTTACAAAAAAAAAATCCTTCAATCACAAACCATTTTATTTTTCTAGAAATAACCAGAATACTACTTGGTTCCTCTTCTCAATGGCAGCTGTGATATTAGAATTCAAATCCCACTCCTCATTAAATATGCTTAAATTATAACTACCACTCACAGAAAGAATTACCTTCCCAGAATATGCCAGTTGCCGACCAATGGAACATCAAACAAATTAAAAGTAATATGCTTTTAAAAATATTGCCGTTACCCAGCCAAGTAATCAATGAAAAAAAAATCAACTTTACTGCACTAATGAAACTTTAATTTATTAATGACAATGATCAGTAACAAAATTCTTTTCTAGTATTTCATCATAAATGAAGCAAATAATATCATAAAATCATATGGAATCGTATAAAAATGTGGTGAAATGACTTCTGTTGTTTTTCCTAGCAGCTGTGAAGAACATGCATGAGTTTAAGAGGGGGATAAAATTGTGAATAGACTAGAGCTGGTAGGTATTTTCACATGCATATGCTTGAGACACTTACACATATGCAATTTAAGTTAATTTGATCATCAATCCAAACTGTTGCATCAACACATCACCCACATAAGGCACAAATAATGCAGTTAAATGATCCTTAGAGAAGAAGAGGCTCCTGTATTAATTTAGATGGTTTTTAAATCAGAAATCACAAAATAGATTTTTTAAACATATTTTGTGCATAATGTCTGGAAATTCTCTCATTATCACTGCTCAGACAGTTAAAATATTGACTGCTGGTGTGGAAGAACTTTGCAAAAAAAAAAAAAACCTGGCAAACACATTCTCTTTTTAATGACTGGTGTAGGGTAATCGGAGCATAACATCAGGTTCTTCACTATTGCATTCTTTCCTTTTTATTTTTGCCTCATCTTTGAAATCGATTGACTGGGCCAGTCCACTGAAGATTTTTTTTTTGCTTTTCCTGTTCCATTCTTCACTGGAACTTTGCTGAGATTGACATTTTTGTGGGCTTGCATTAAACAGCACCTTTTTAAACCATCCACAGGTCTAAAGTAACGTTTGTTAGCAATCTCTTGCTTCTTCATTAAAAATTAATGATTGTCTTAGTGATTGTTGCTAGATGTTGTATCATATCATTGTTATGTTTTTATATTCCTAATTTTATAAAGTGTTTGTTTTGTTTGGCAGTGTACTGCTGCCACCATGACAATATACTATTTGCCCAGTTTCTCCTTATAACATGAAACATATCTCATTATAACATTAAAGTATGATGTTAAAATGTGAAAATGATCACGAGGTACATATGTCATCATAAGAAGCTACAAAATTATCTCCTTATACCGAGATATGAGATTATCTCATTATAATGAGATACGAAATCCTATTTGAACTTGAGAAAGCTCTTCTATATCTGACAAGTAGCCGCACAAAGTTTCACCCAATACTATGATGTTCAAAAAAACTTATTTATAGGTTATAAAAAGAAACAGCTTCTTCCATGCAGCTGTCTGTGAGCTGAATTGTATCTTATAGTTGACCCACCCCCCCCCAAAATACACACAACACAGAACTTGGTTTTGTTTGCACTATCCGCTCATTTGTTTGCACTAACATCTCATTTTGCACAGTGTATATCTCCAGTTTGAACTTGTATTATTGCAACTTGCCATATTTCCTAGCAAAATCATTCTACCAATACTTCCTGTATGCACCTTATAATACCTTAGGCATATTTCGCACAGAACCATAATTTAGACTTATAATTATAGTTTATCATACCATAATTTATTATAATTTATTGAATTTGTCTATATTTTATTTACACCCGGTTAAAGGCTAACTGCATTTCATTGGTTCTGTAAAGTTAAATCTAATCTAAACTAATGTAATTATAGTCATTCAGACTTTAATATTGTAATAACAAATATATGTATGTATACTAAGCCTCCATGATTTTTTTTTCATTATAATGAGATCTGGGTACATTTTATTTTATCATGGTGGCAGTAATATGCTGCTGTAGTATTGAAAACTGAGACTTTTCCCAGTTAATTCTTAGGCTCCACAGGCAATCATGATAACTGCAGGCACTGAAATGGCTAAACAAAATATCATAGAAAGTCACACAGATAACAGCTATTGCAATGTGTGCACATTAATATCTAAACAGTGTTATCAGCTGTAGCCTTTTACCATTTTTAGTGTTGTCTGTCTGTTACATCATAAACAAGATCCTACCTCTGCTGAATATAAGGAAGGAAGCAGGGTATAAAAAAATAAGACAGATAGACCTGCAGGAGAGAAATAACTGAACTCATTCTGGGATTAGCAGAATATGATAGTCTTTTGCAAAGACGAGTGCAAGTGGGTGATGTGTAACTCATTGGAATAGGGATCTGTACCCATGTCTGGAAAGTCTTGAGGTGCTTTCCTACTGAAGTTCAGGAACCTAGCTGACCTAGTGACATGGTCAATGAAAAAGGTTAAAAAATGAAATGGAAAATGATTCCCGCAATGGGAAAGCACCTATAGGTTCACATCCTGTGGCCCTCAGGGTAATCATCTTGAGCAAGCCCCTTAACCTCTTATCACTCCAGGAATGCTGCCTTACTCTCTTGTCACTTGTCTGGTGCTTTGGACAAAAGCATTGCTAAATAAATAAATGTAATGGCAATAATTCTGTTTGTACACACAGGAACAGAAATTGCCATGCTTGGCCCAGAGCACCTAAATGACAGTAGGAAAGCAGTGAAATTGTTGGTGTAGTATTGGCTACATCAAGGTACTAAAGGGTAACAATCTTAATTAAATAGTTTTGCTACTGGAGTTGTATGGTAATGAAGTTAAACAATGTCACACTGTATTGTTTGAAGGTGAAGAGAAACTGATGAGTAAAAACAAGCATGTTTGCAGAGTTTCATGAGTAGAAGAAAAGAGGTGACTAAAACACCACTGGAAGATCCTGAAGGTGAATTTTGTGATGCCCTCAATGGATGAGCACATTCATTTACTTAATTGTTATGAGATGTAGTTCTGTTTCATCCAGGTCCCAGGAGACACTCAGAAGTTCTGATTGCTGAGTTTCCCCTTGTGTAAAAATGTTAGTCCTTTGTTCTCCTTCCTTCTCTCTCTTTTTAATCCCATCTCCATCACCAAAACCTAAATAAAATCCCCATGGCTTTCTCCCATATCCACATAATATGGTTCACGTCTCTGTCTCACCAAAACAAGTCTTAAATAGATATAATTGCTTGTCATGTGGTCAGGCAGTTCAAACTGGTCTGTTCTATCCAGAGAAAAAACATAACATAGAAAGAGTTGCTGTTGGTTAACAGAATGGAAAGACAGAAAAACTAAATTGTTATTCAACTGGTGACTTCTGGAGTTTATTTGAGTCAGGCAGATATCCACACTGAAGATACAAAGCTCTCATTGCAAAGATGGCTGGTAATGATTAATTGCTTACTGGATTCAAGGACAGAAGTTACCAGTGGCCCATATTTCCTAGGAAGTGATTACATTAAGTTTGCTTATATAGTTATTTAGTTATGAAGTATGTGTATAGGACCAATAGTAGATTTTATGTAGATAAAGGGATACT
>JAODJU010000095.1:18086108-18112509 GCA_026776725.1 Gnathonemus echidnorhynchus | reverse complement strand
CCCCCCCCCCCCCCCACTGTACAACTGTAAGTAATTTAATAGTCTTTAGTTAGCTTCCTGTAATTATGCTGGTTTAAGGTATTCTATTTTGTTACCACACTCTTGTTGTTGGTGTATTCACTCAGGTAACTAGGCATCTAAGGCAGCTACAGGGTCCTAAACAGATTAGGTTAAGTGATTATGCAGACAAGTTGCCTATGCGTGGACTGTTTGGTAATTGCCGAAAGTACTGAGAGAAATATACACTCAATGAGAACTTTAATAGGAATGCCTGTATACCTGCTTATTCACGCAATTATCTAATCAGAAAATCGTGGAAGCAGCATGATGTATAAAATCACACAGCTACAGGTCAGGAGGTTCAGTTAATGTTCCCATTAAACACCAGAATGGGGGAAAATGTAATCTCAGTGATTTTGATCATGGCATGATTGTTGGTGCCAGACAGGCTGGTTTGAGTTTTTTGTGTAATTGCTGATTTCCTGGGATTTTCATGCACAACAGTCTCTAGAGTTTACTTAGAATGGTGCGACAAACATCCAGTGAGTGGCAGTTCTGTGGACAGAAACGCCTTGTTGATGAGAGAGGTCAGAGGGGAAGGGCCAGACTTGAGCTGACAGAAAGGCTATGGCAAGTCATATAACTGTGATGAGCAAAAAAAAACATCTCAGAATGCACAACGTTGAACTTTGAGTTGGATGGGCTAAAGCAGCAGAAGACAATGTCAGGTTCCACTCCTGTCAACAAAAAACAGAAAGCTGAGGCTACAGTGGGCACAGGCTCACCAAAACTGGACACTTGAAAACTAGAAACCTGTAGCCTGGTCTGATGAATCTTGATTTCTGCTGAGGCACGCAGATGGCAAAGTCAGAATTTGGCGTCAGCAGCACGAATCTGCCTTGTGTCAACAGTCCAGGCTGGTGGTGGTACAATGGAATTCGGAATGTTTTCCTGGCACACTTTGGGCCCAGAATCGATCATTGCTTGAATGCCACGGCCTATTTGAGCATTGATGCTGACCATGTACATCCCTTCATGTCCACAATTTACCCATCTTCTAATGGCTACTTCCAGCAAGTCATCTACAACTGGTCTCATGAACATGATAATGAGTTTAGTGTTCTTCAGTGGCCATCCAAGTCATTGGATCTGAATTTAATAGAACACACTTGGGGTGTGGTAGAATGGAAGATTGGCAGCATGGATATGCAGCTGAAAATTGTGTAAAAGTTGTGTGATGCAATCCTGTCACTATGTACCAGCAACTCAGGATTAGTAACAGGAAAATGTTATAAATTATGGAATGTTCATTTAAATTTCAATACTTTGACTGACAGAAGACAAGAAGGAACACATGCTGAGGACAATGATACTGTAATCAGAAAAGTACTCGTGCTTTGCAGTGTAAGAGTATTTCATTCTTCTAATGACATGAGATTCTACTTAAAATAGAACAGCTTATTGTTCAAAGCATGATGTGATGTAATCATTTGGGGTGGAAGTATGAAATCATCTTTGAGAAACACCAGATATATTTAATGGGTGAAACGTGAAACTTCTTTTGTTGATCAAACCAAAACTTCCCATGCACCTGTCACCATGCTATACAGATGTCGTGTAGCAAATTACCATTGCCATTCTGTCATGTAACTGAAAGATTAATAATTAAATTAAATCTGTCCATCCATTTTCCATAATCACTTGTAAAATATGGGGTGAGAGTGATTCATTAAAATGAAAAAGAACCTGATGAGATTGGATGTACTTGCTATCATCCTTAGACGGGAAATAAAGCAAGAATGGGGTTGCGTATCTGTTCCTAACAAAATTATTCATGACGGCTGATAAAGCTGACGAATCACTGGTTGTGACAGTTGTGCCAGTACAAAGCTCTAACACCCACAAAGATTTTTGTGGCAACCTGAAAATTGTTCATTTGTAGTACATTGAGAAAGGCAGTAGGCTAAAGCTCGCCCTGACAATTTGTAGGATTTTCCACTAGAGGATCATGCTAGTCATCCTGATGGCAATCCTTGATGTTTTCACTCTTTCTTGTTTTATTCATTGATTCGGTACTTTTTTTTTTGAAACCTTTCTTTTAATGCATTTCTTTTTTAAAATCAAATGCACCATCTGTTCAAAGCAGATGGACAGTTCTGACCTAGGTTAATGTAACCAAAGCTATTAAACACACTCGGTATTTGTACTATACTGAAGCTCATGGAGTTTAATTTGGTGACCTTGTAATTGTCCTTGAAATTGTTCTTTAAATGTTGCTCCTAGAGGTAACACCACTCCACAATATATGTTATTACCAATATATATTTCCCAATGTATTGTTAGTATATGTTAGCAAGGTTGTTTAGTGCTCTAATCATTGAATTATGCTCAAAAGTATAAGAGCAGGATTGTAGTGGCTCTTTCATTTCCATGGTCAGACTCTTTTACTCATTTACTTTTTTCCTTTTTCATTTGCATTATTTTGCATTATGATTTTATTTCAAATTATACATGAAATTATCTAAGACAGTCGTGGTATCATATGTAAGTCATAAACATCTTTCATCTTTCCGACAGTTGCAATAGAAATGTGTCACCAGTTGATGGCAGCAGTAGATGCAAAACCCTGCTGTAAAAGGAAAGCAGCCCATACTGTCTGCTGGTATGTAATACCAGGATTTCAGCCCCGCCCCCAGTACCAGGTGCTGAAAAATGGATGGATGCATGGATATGAAATAGAAATGTCAATAGAAAAACATCAATTTCTAACCATGGTAAATGTTCACTATTTAAGGTGATTAAATTAAGATTGAATTCTCCTTAAAAAACCGAAAAGAACTCTTAGATCCATCATTATGTGACAAAGCAGATTGTACAGAGGATCCAGGCTGTCATGACTACTATATATGCTTTGTATGTTACCACTTCACTGAACCTTTGGAATATTTCTAGCATCAAGACTTATAAGGACACTATTATCAGAAGTTATAGAATTAGGAGATCAGTGGTCATTTTTCACACATCACAGCACACAACAACAAAATGTGTCCTCTGCATCTAACCCATATGTGACATCGTGACATAGCAGGGGGCAGCTAATTCAGCACCCGGGGAGCAGTGCTTGGGGGTGGTACCTCACTCAGGGTACCTCAGTGGTGCCTTGCTGGTCGAGGAGTGAAACCAGCAATCTTTCAGTTACAAGTGTGCTTCCCTAACCATTAAGGCACCACTGCCCATTATGCATAAGACTCTTACCTTAAAGTGATAAAGTAGTGACACAACAGGTATTTGCATTGCTTGTACACCACTTTGGACAGAGGTGTCCGCTCAGTGAATAAATGTAAATGCCTTTTTTGCTAAGATGCCACATATTAGGAGAAAAAGAACAAAATGCATAGACTGTATAATTAAAAAAATACATCATCCTCAGTCAGCCTTGTAAAAAAAGGATCAACAATGAGAAGCTTTAAGTGCACTATATCATGATAATATCCACTACGTGGCAGTATATTTTATCAAGCGACCATGTATGTTTGATTTTTTCTTTTAACATAAACAACAGAAAACAAAACGAAGCAGGGTAGCCGGTGAAATTTGTATGTAACACACGCAAAACTGGCATCAGAAGACAGAGAGTATTTATTTATTCATTGCAATGGCCAACAGCTGACGAAAACGTCTTTATCGTTATCATATAAAGCAAATCACATGAGATGTTTTTCTTGTGCTCTTTTGTCGCAGTTCAAAGAAGGAAACCATCCCTGGCTGACCATAAGAGGTTGATGTATAATACAATATGCTGGGAATCCTGCAACCAAGGAGGAACATCTTTATCTTTGAAGATTAGTGTGACCAAAAGACCAAAGAGAATAATCAGGGCCTCATTTTTCAGCTACAAAACAAATATATTGCTTGAGGGTGATATGAATGTGCTGGAGGTAACTGCAAGCAGGGTGGCTATCTTAACAGTTATGTATACTAACTGGTGCCTTAAAATCTTAATCACGCGCACACACACACACGCTCACACACGCAACAAATAAATTTATATATTATTGCCCTAATATAAGCACACTTGTGTTCCTACAATTTTCTAAAGCCTGATAACACAGTGATTCATTTATCAGCAGATAATTTACTTGGAATTTGGTAAGAGCTACACATAGAACAATACTTCCATAAATAGCAACTATACAAGGGGAAACTTTTTGTCTTGTGGCTATTTATGGAAATGCAGTCACAAATCCCAGTTCCAAATATCACCAGGCTCAGGGCACTGCTAAGAGAAATAGTAGTTATCTGATTCATTTATATTCCGGGTAGAATCCCTTATCAACTTTCACTTTCTGGAATGCTTTTTCTGCACTTTATCATGTAGATTTGTACGTGTGAAGACAGGTTACACCGAGGGAGAGTACAAAACTGAAGAAGAAACTCAGTCGTTAGTCAACATCAATATTTGTCAAGTAATAGCTCGATTTCCGAGCTATGTTAGTAAATAGTGAGAGGTAGACTGGAAAATGCAAGTTATCAAGTTATAGTATTATAGTATTATAGTATTATAGTTATTTATAAGATAATATTAATTCATATTTTACGTAGGGTAAAACTTTGATGAGATCCTACAAGAATAGGAGAATAAGAAGTTGTTGTGGAAAATACATTTACCTTTCGGTAGTACATGAATTTGTTTTATCAAAATGCAAATGAATTACATGTATGTTAATAAAACATGTAATCAAGGCGGTGGTGTCAGTAAGTGGTAGCACCTCAAAGAATAGGGGTTAGAATCCTGGGTCTCCTGTGTTGGTGTGGAATTTGCCTGCTCTTTCTATGTTGTGAGAGTTCCCACTGAGTTTTCTTTTGAAGTCCAAAGGTATGCAGTTACAGCACCTGCTGTTCCTATGTTGCCTATAGTGTGTAATTGTGTGTGCACTGTGATGGTCTGATACCCCATCTCGGGTGTTCCTCTGCCTTGTTCCCCATGCTGGCTGGGATAGACGTCATGAATCTGTGTATTGTGCTGGAGAAGGGTGGATATTCTCTCCCCCCCTTCATATCTACTACACAGGATAAAGTAGCTAAATCACCTTATGTCTGCCATATGGTACTCTTTTGTTTCTATTGAAGTTCTATTCTATTGAAGTAATTTCAGATTACTTCCACAAACATGTGCCCTGTAAACTCTCACCTGGAACCAAACTATATGTTCCCAGACTTTAAAATAGTAAAGCACACCATTGATATAACTTATGTAAATTCTGAAAATTATTTTAGACCATAGGGGGTGCTAAAGCCATAGCAACGTACCATGACTCCAAAAGTGTCCAAGTAGAGAATAAGAATACAGTTTGTCCTCCACAGAGATACATTGCAGTCTTAAAGCAACCATAGAGGCCGTCTTTCACAGGTCAGCCCTGCATTATGACTGGGAAAAGATTATAATCTAAAAGGTTCTGTGTTTATCTATCTCTTCCATTCTTCTGACCACACACAGGGGTGCTGAAAAGGTAGGGGTGCTGGTGAGGGGGGGCAGGGCGTTAGGATGATACCAAGGACCCCTGAGTGACAGAGGACTTTGGAACATAATTGGATCGGCCTGGGTTGGGAGCATGATATGATGGGCTTTCACGGGGCCCAAAATTTGTAGCAACACTCTTGGCACATACGCTCTTGACAATAGGTAATAATCAACAGAAATAGGTATCTGCCCGTCTGGGAACTGAATCTGGCACGAATACCCAACAAATCATGTTTGTAATGGCGTGCATGTGATCAGACTCGCCTTTAGCTTGATGTAGGTTTTTTTTGTTTCTCCATGGCAGCCAAGCCTCCCATCAAAATGTGCCAAAATATGTCTCATGCGCTCCATGTACCATTTTGCATGCCAGATTATGAAATAAACCAAACTGCAGTTTCATTGTATTGAGTAAAGATATTCACAATTCAATTTAGCAATTTAACAGTTACCCAAACAAGCAGCATCGGGATATGAGTGGCAATTTCTTTCAGAATTTTTTTTTTTCCTGATGGGTTAATTCAGTGTATCAGGATTACAGCGGAAAACAACAAACACATTACAGGAGAACAAGAAATTTAAATTATGCAAGACATTATCTTCAATTAATATTTAGTTTTCCTTTTTTGAAGTCTGTATATAGGCATGCATGCACACCAGGGTATTAATTTGGTCTACATTATCAATATTTAAATTTATTTAACAGATTTTCAATTTAAAACAAAAACACAACTGTCTGTTGTTTGTGTCTCCCCATTTTCTGCAGTAAAAAGAAAAGGTACTGTGGATTTTTTGGTGTTCACTTGTGGATTAAGTACAGTCAGGGACCACCCAAATCGTAATGGTAGAAGTTTACCATTCTTGCAATGGGCATTTTTTGATTAGTTTTATTTATTCATTTTTTAATTAATTAATTTTAAATGAATTCGGTGAATTCAATGGATTAATACCAATCAAGTGTTTAAAAAGAGCAATACTTAAATTTGGACAGCCAAAGCCTCGGCCCTGCCTGGCCTGTGTCTGTGTGCTGACTGGGCCTCCTGTTTTGCCAGCAGAACTCTCCAAAGGCCTGACACCATAGTACCCCAACACATACAGCTTCCTGACATGCTAAGTCAACAGCTCTCTCAGTGGGTAAACAAAACTATGGTGAGCTTCACTTCCTTGGGATAGATTGTCTGCCACAAGCAATTCAAATACAAGTTCATGAGGGTCAACAGTGAAATTTGTTGTACCATATCTTTACAGAATACCTAATAAGTGGTGAATTCTTCAGTTAGAAAATGTGGATTGGTTATTGCTATTACAAAGAAGCAAAAATCCAACCAAACATAAGAATCATAAAATTGTATTGTATGGGCCTATCTTGTGTTACATTTGACCTTATAAGTACTGTATATCTGTTTATTTATGCATATAAAATGTTACATTTATAAGGTCAAAATTACACATTGTTCAGGAAATTTAAAAATAAGTTATATCTGTTCATTTGTAAATTCTTCTTCTGAACGATATGCTAGCCTTTCCTTTCGATCAAAACAGAAGAACTGAATGAGGTGTTGAAATGATCAAATCAATTTCAATTCACTAAACTACATCATATTGCAACTCATATTAAGTGAAAACTGAAATGTCCACATTTTAATAGAGAGCTATACATGTTCTGGTAAATTTTATGGTCTTTGGTGGTTAGAAACATGCTTGACGTGTCTCAGAGGTAATATTATATATTAAATAAACTTATTACTGTATCCACCCATCTTTTGACCATTTATCCAGCACAAGGTTGTGGGGACTAAAGGGTACGAATATTTGTGGATTATTTTGCGATCTCTTTTCAGGATGTAGCCAGTGAGTGACGTGGGCCACGTCACACTGGTAAATGGTTTACATGGTTACCATGGCAGCGTTCCATAAGTCCAAGCTTCACGTATTGTACGGGTCATGTGCGGGGCTACGTCATGCAGGTAAATTGTCTACATGGTTATCATGGCAGCCTCCATAAGTTTAAACTTCCAGCATTGCATAGCTGCTTCTGCTCAGGCAATTATACTGATTGGTATCGCTGAGGATAAAAGCCGGGAGAAGCTGGTGATAGGGGGGCATTCTGTGTTCTTCCTACATTCGTTCAATAGTCAGGGATCCTGGTGAGTTGCCGGTTCTCCTTTGTCTGGCTGCGGTGCGAGATATTTTAAGTTGTTTTGCTTGGATGGTGTGGTGGTGGCGATGTGTTTGTGCTTTTTGTAATGGTAAGCTATTTCTTTTAGACTGTCTGTCAGGTTGAAGGAGCCACATGTTTGTGGGTTTATACTGAAGCCCAGGTAAGATGCATTTACCACTAATTTGTATACACTGTGCATATAATTATTTTAAATCTGTGTGTATTGTGGTTATGGTACTAACTGTGTGCATATGTTTGCAAGAGTTGCCATTGATGTTTTGCCTGTACATTTTTTATTTCATGTTTTCTTTTTTCTTGTTTGTGATAAGGTGACTTTTTGAATGAGTGACTGGGCCGTGACTACTGCTGGTACATATGGTGTTTTTTTTTTTAAGTTCAGTTTCGGGGTACTGGTTGGTCTATGGGTCCTGAGTGTATTTATTTATTTATTTATTTATTCTTTATCCTCTCTCCATCTATAGAAGCAGTGAATGTGGTGCTGGTGTTTTGTGGGTGTTTGGTGGGGCCTTTTCTGCACTGCATGGAGTGAACAAGGTTTGAATTAGTAAGCACTCTTACCCTATGTGGTGGTTTGCTGTGTGACTGTGTGTTAGTGATATATCACCTTGATACTTGAGCATTTGGTGTGTTTACTGTGTTGAACTTCCTTACCCCTCTTCCTCCAGGTAACCATTCTCACTGGCCCATATATTGGATTAGGTTTCCATATAGAACTGGACTGCCGTTACTCTGGTTTTTGTAACTCAACCCTCCTTTCCTTGCTTATGTCTTTTGTTTTCAGCCATGTTTTGATATTGTCTTGTGAACATAGGTTCCTTTTAAGGGCCTTATTAAGTTAATAAACATTGGCCAGTTGCTGGGATACAAGTCTCTGTGTCATCTATGTGACGTAGCTGTGCCTGAGGGAATCCTGAGGGTAACTAGTCATACCTCTTAAGGGGCGGGGCCTTAGTTGGTGTAGTCTGGTCTCCGACCTACACTTAGTGACCTAGCACCACAAGGTTACTAGGATGTAAGCAGTATACAGTCGTGTGTATTTTAAAGTTCAGTTTAATTGATTTTCACTTAAGTTTTGTTACATTACAGGCATAAAATTATGGTACAATTTTTTAAGGCCACCCTCCACACTTATTTTTTTATAGAATTTTTTCTATTTATCAGGTATTAATAAATCTTTTGTGATTCAGTTGACAGGCCATTCATACATTTCCCATATGTTTAGTAGTTTAACAATTGCTAAATGAAAATCATTTACCAATTACAACATAAGAACATTTATGCAACCTGTTTGGATGGGTAGGTTATTTAAAAATGTTAGCTTTTTGTGAATCTTAAGTCTTCATTCTTTGTATTTTTACTTTATATTATTCAGTAAAATGCCAGAAAAGTATGTATTCTTCCACAGTAAAGGATGACATGGGATACCCATTAACCTCTATGGCAGCATGCTGAGAGCTGCAGTAGTCATTGCATGTTTTCATACCCTCCAAACAACACGTCAGGCTATTTCTGGCCCTGCTTCCAGTGGGATTTGACACATTTAGCAGCTAAGGGTAAAGCTCAGGGCAGTGGGTATGAGAGAGCAGATAAAGTGTCTAGAGGAAGTGAGCAGTATTTATCTATACTTTGCATAGCTATAATCGCTGGCCATTGTGGTCATTGAAATATGCTGTATTACAAATAGCAACAAATATTTTGGAGTCTGTAGGCATTATCTTACCAAAGTTTCTTAAAACATGCACCAGTCTCTGGAATATTGTGTTTTAAAGAGCTGTATACCGTGACTGGACAATTTTCATACTTTTATGCTTTGGTGAATGGCCAAGACCAACAGGCTAGAATTGCTCACTCTGAAACAGGATATTGGGTTAGTAATGGATGTCTAGGGACCCTCAGTATGACACAAATAACTTTTACATAGCGAAAGATCTAATAGAGGTTATTCCAAATGACACACATATAAACCCTTTATTAATTAATCATATTATAAAGCATTTAATTAGATTTTTGTATGTGTTAGTGTGGATGAATTTTGTAGAACATCTGAAAGGTAAGCTAAACAGTTTTGTTATAATTTTACAAAATACTAAACACTAAAAATATATGTATATGCTGCTTATATATATATGTTGAATACTGACTATATAGCTTATATATATATATTAGTGAATTTAAAATTACAAAATGAACATGTTTTTTCAAGGATGACAATAAAAGTTTCTTCCAATATTTTAACTCCAAAAGAGCTCTCTGAAATCACTAATTTCAAGGATAGTAAGGGCCTTTTAATATAATAAATGAGTTTAATGATTATTTTACATGGGTGTTCACAGTAGAGAACATGAATAGCTTACCACCATTTAGTATGAGTACAGCATCATCTATGACCAATATATATATCACCGAGGCTAATGTGGTACTAAGCCTAGCTAAGCTCAAAATAAATAAATCACAGGGCCCTGATTGCACCTTACCTATAGTTTTAAAGAGATGAGGGATATTATTAGCCAACCTTTACAATTCCAGAAATCGTTATCTGCTCGTGTGGTACCTTCTGATTGGAAGTGTGCTAATATAATGCCCATATTCAAAAAAGGGGATTACTGGAAAAAATAATGGAAGCTATAATCCAAGTGAAAATGGTACATTACCTGGATTCAAATAACATTCTGAGGGATAGCCAACATGGATTTAGGAGAGGTAGATCCTGTTAAACTCATTTACTTGCGTTCTTTGAGGAAGATACAAGAGAAGTTGATCACAAAAAGGCTTACGATGAGATCTACTTAGATTTCCAGAAGGCCTTTGATGTTGTCCCCCACAAACGGCTGTTGCTTAGGCTCAAAGCTGCAGGGATTTTAGGAACTGTAGCAGCTTAGATCGAAAACTGGTTAACAGACGGGAAGCAGCGAGTAGTTATTAGAGGCACAATGTCACAGTGGGCCTGCGTTCATAGTGGGGTACCGCAGGGTTCAATTTTAGGACCACTATTGTTCCTAATTTACATTAATGATATTGTCACCAATACATACAGTAAACTGGTTAAATCTGGATGCTATTCAGCCAAATGGCTATTTCAATATTAGTTTAAATACTAGAACTCGTGGCCATAAGTGGAAATTAGCGGGAGAACATTTTAAAATGAATCTGAGGAAGCACTTCTTTACACATCGTGTAGTTAGAGTATGGAATAGTCTTCCTGCTAGTGTAGCACAAGCTAAAACCTTGGGTTCCTTTAAATCTGAGCTAGATAAGATTTTCACAACTCTGAGCTATTAGTTAAGATCTCCCCAAATGAGCTTGATGGGCCAAATGACCTCCTCTCATTTGTAAATTTCTTATGCTCTTATGTTCTAATGTTTATGTGCATGCTAGTAATGGAAAAGGTGTTTAAATTTGGATTTTGTTTTCAAAAACCTGCTCTCACATCAAACATCAAATTAATTATGCTGAAAACATGTAAATAAAGTCATTTTTACATATTCTGCAATCTAAAACAAAAATCTATTGAGATGATCTTGATGGTGTATTTTATTTTAAATAAAATAAGATTTTTTTTGCAAGACCAATAATTAGTATATTTCACGCTGACACAGTTATTTTCATTTATCTGAGCCATGGTGCCAAATTCTGCCATGACTGAAACCCAAAGCTGCGAGGTCCCTTATGACACCTTACCTCTGACACATAAACTAAATCGGCTAAAACGCAGAGTAACCTTAGCCATGCAAACGTCACATGGCTTAAAATAGTTTTTTTCTTTTAAATATATAACTCTAATTACTCTATAATCAACCACGATTAAAGTTCAGTTAGACTCTGGAATTTGTTCATGAGGTCAGTAGGAAGAATGTTCTTGGAAGCAGACCAGCTACAGGCTTTATAAATCAATTCTGGATCTATAACAAAGAAATCAATCTAGGTGATCTAAGCCAGCAATGCAGTTTTAACTATTTTGTGATTGAAATAATATAAGGCTAAATTAGGGGAGGAACGGAGACTTACACACACAATCATCAACACCGCATCGCCAATGCATTTCTTTTCTTCAGTGACAGTGCCTTCTCTCTCTCTCTCTCTCTCTCTCTCTTTCTCTCTCTCTCCTTCTCTCTCTCTTTATCATGTCCTGTAACCATTTTAGTCAAAAGCTGTTGTCATTGTTGAATGGCAAAATTTTGAATTCTTCAAAACAACTCTCCATGGATTTTAGGACTATGCACTTAAAATTGTTCCAAAGATGTACCTGGACAAAAAAGGCTAGTGTTGATGTAGCTGCTCTATTTTTATATGGATTAATAATAAAACATCATTTTCTCATTTATCCTATGTGTAGCTCTTAAATGAATGATGATACTCATGTAAATGTGTCAAGCATGCAAAAATAACAAACCCCTTCATAAAAATAAGCAAGTAGTGGGTCTTGATTCGTTGATGTTTATATCTTTTATGCATTATTACAAGAACAAGTATAACTGCAACCCACTAGCATACGAAAGGTAAATGCGTAGTGTTCATTTCATGTTTGATACTAGTGTGTGTGTGTGTGTGTGTGTCTGTTTATAGTACATTGTGGAGACCAAATGTCCCCCACAATGTGATAGAAAAGCTGTTATTTTGATATTGTGGTGATCATTTTTCAGGTCCCCACAACGATCTGTGAATCAAAAAGCTAAAAATGGCAAATGTCTCGTATTTTGTTCAGTTACTTATGGTTAACTTTAGGCCTTGGTAGGGGTTAAAGTCGTCATGTTGGGATTAGCGTTTCCATCATAGAAATGAATGGAGAGCCCCCACAAAGATATAATTAGAAACCTGTGAGTGTGTGTGTGTCTCTCTCTCTCTCTCTCTTTCTCTCTCTCTCTCTCTATATATATATATATATATATATATATATATATTAAACCCCCAAAGTTTTTCCTCTTTTTTTACAATGCCCATGTGCAGTGACTGAGAAGGGCAAAATCTGTGAGTGTCCTTTGCCCCAAAGATTTTTGTAATCTGGATAAAGTAAATTTTGGATTTGTATATGCCTGCACAAGTATACTGTTTATTTAAAATACACTGGCCCTGAATTATGGCTCTTAATGATTACTTAAATGCCATTTCTTTGCACTATTATAACAATGATGCCTCCAAAGAGGCACACTTTTGTTTATTTAAATTTTCCATTTTATATTGCTGTGTGTCATTTGCGTGTTTACAGTTTATGCAAAGTGATTGATTTTTTCCTTCACCCTCTCCTTCTGCAACTTAGTTGGGTAGTGTCATGCTTACTGTCACTGCCACTGTAAAAACAGTAACCAAAAAACACAGTGACGCTGCTTTTACAAAAGTCTCTTATCTGTGGCAGAAATGGAAAATCCAGTGCTTATGATGTGTCACAACTGAATGTTCCCTTCACGCCTCAATTTTAAGCATTGTTTTGAGACCAAAAATGTTTTTCTTCATGACTTTGTTTTCTTTAATCCTTAGTTGCATTAATTACTTCTAAGATGTGTTGCTAGGGTTGTTGGAAATTCTGCTGGATGCATATAGCTACACATTCCATACTTATCATAATATAATGCTTTCCAGCGGTATGGTCATTTTTAAATGAAGCACAGTAGATAATGTTGCTGCTCAGTGTGAAACTGTGGCAGTCTGGTTTTCTAAGCAAGCTTTATTCTGTCCTCACTTATACAACCCCTAGCTGCTGTTAGACGTCCAATTGGATTTAAAACAACACCATACTGTTTACATTGGCTTGGGAGTCATGTACTTCATATTGCTTCATCATATTAAAGTCACTGGTGCATACTGTTTGGACACCCCGGAAAAAAGTTAAAAGAAAAATAGTTGCCTTATTCCCCTGTTGATCATTTTTTGAAATAAATAGTATGTGTATATAGCTTGTACCTACAGTTTACTTTTAGTTCAATTGTTAAAATTCTGTGCCACATCTAATACAGAAAAATAGTACATCAATGGCAGTGGAAGTGTCTTTAAAAGATACTGAAAGATCAAATACCAGCTTTTCCTCCATATTTTTACTTATTAAAAAATGTTGGTAACAATTTACTTAAAGCAGTCATTATAATGCATTATATATACCTTGATAATGCATTATAATGCATTACCAATGTATCTATAATGCATTATAATGACTGCTTTAAGTAAAGTGTTACCAAAATGTTTAATGAAAATCTGAATATTTTGCTATTGTCTGACCACATGCATGTAAGAATTAAAACATAATAAGTATACACAAACCATAAACATTCAATCTGAAAATGATTCTTCACTAAAAAGGTTTACTTTTACTAAATGACAAGAGTGAATTATGATCTCTTTTAAAGCAGTGTTGGGGCATTGAGTATTGCAGTGATCCTGCATTAGCAGTAATTAAATACTGATTTTTTTTTGCCTCAGTGAAATATGATACTGGACCGGACAAGATGATGAAAGTGACGATTACCTCATTTGTAATCCATTGATTTCCAGTAAAGGTTTAATAATAATTATTTCTAACAGGTCTCTCTGATACATTCCTCATGCAGATATAACAACCAGGACTTGAAGACGTAGCTGAATTGTTCCCAAACTGTTGTTTGCATACTTATAACTTTCTTGTCGAGATGGACTATAAAACAGAGAGCTTTATTATGACATCTGTGTGTGGTTAACAGGTTTCTGGGCTCCAGTAGAATGCCTGGCTTTAGCATCCCGCAAAGAAGTCTACCTGCTGGATTCCTTGTGCATTGAGTCTGGTAGGATTTTTTCTGGCAACTCCAGCAGCATATCTTGCAATAACCAACTCCACCTGAACTCGAATGGTCTGCGGTAACCTTCTTGCCACAAGAACTTTTTCGGTTTCCTTGTTAAAAAGTGGAAGCATGCTTAGATACTGAAATGGGTACTTTTGCATTCATTTAGACCTAGCATTTCCCAACTTTACGACGGAGCGACTCCTCAAAAAGGCTGAAAGAGTTGCCATTTGGAATCTGTCTGTCCGATACTGTAGCTGCAGTCTGCTGTTTATTGTACGACTTCCCAATGTAGCCTGATCATCCTATGGATGCAGTCTGTGGGAATTTTGCTTATGACATATAGTCTTTGATGTGTACTTACTAGATTGCTTGTCATAACTATATTAATTCAAACATGTATTTAGATCTACTGGTAATGGAGTCTCCTTCTATTCCACCTCACAGATGAGAAACACATCAGTTTTGCCTCTTATGAAAGGATTCATTAAGTGTTGAACATTGTACTTAGCTCCTGCAACATGTGAAACCCTTAAAAAGGACAGAAGAGGACTCCTCTAATTGGTCGATATACTAAATATTATGAATTGTACAAGATGTCTTCTGGTGCCTGATGCTATAAGTGGCCATTGAAGTTCCCACCAAATCTAATTACCTGTTTTGGATTTCTAGAGGTCACTCACATCCCCTGACTTAACATTGCTTATAAATATAACACAGGGAGATAAAGTCAGGAAATTATTTCTCAGTCTGCAAACACAGAGATGTGAATGTAAATAGTGTGTGCTACCTTGTCAGCTAAGAGTGAAAAGCACTTTCCCTAATCATTGCACTTTATATCAGAATTTCTTAATATATTATTTGCACCACTGTAGATGATACAATGGCACAACTTAGTTTTATACAATGACACAACCTAGTTATATAAAGGTTATCTTGATAAACTCTATTTTTTTCATCTTAAATGGTAAGGTTTTGCACTTCATACTTTGACAGAGGAAGAAGTAGATGTCTGCAGTCTTGTGTCCTGTGTTGCCTCTGATAGGCTTAAGCCCCCTCCCCCCAACCCAGACAAGGACAAGTGGTGAGAAAATGCACAGATTTATGGAAGATGGCAAGAGAGCTGTGATCAGAAGTTCACTGGTTCAAATCCCTGCCTCAGCCCCCAATTGCTCCGGGGGCTGCTTAACTTTGTTTTCTCTCAAAAATGTACATTGCTTTGTTTTGGATAAAAGCAGCTGCTAAATATGCAAATGCAAAATAAAGTACAAGCATCAGATGTAACGTTGGTATAGGTACCATACCACTCAATGCAAAGTTCAGCACTTCTCCTTGGTAGTTTCCTTGTCACATGTCAGCATGTACACAATAACTCGATATTTTGAGTTCAAATAGCTTCAGTGCACTACTATGATCAGTATGAGTGCATTGATGAGAATGATTGTGCCTGACACTAACCTGGGATGGGGGTTAATCTCAAAGCCTATGTGTGGATAAGCAATTCAGTGCTTCCCCATGCTCTCCTAAAGGTACATAATGGCCCAAAATCATGATGTCATGAGGGAGGTACCTGGTTAGAGTGTTGTAATTTAGTTTGGATTATGTCTATGTATTCATTAATGTTGTTAGTTTCATTATGTGTTTCAGCATACTGTAGTACCACTGGTTTAGTTTAACGTTGCTTTGTCTAGTTAAATTTGGTATTTCCTTCGGTGGCTTTGCCTCCTTTGTTTGCTGAACAAGCGTGGGTCTTCCAGCAGCCAAAACTGGGGCAGACGTCAGGATGTTCCTGCTTTGCTGTGCTGTGGTGGAGCCAAACCCCCCACGGGAAGGGGCGGTATGTTCTGGTTTTGCTTTTTTATTCATTCCACTTATTGTTGCATGCTTAGCTATGTATATTTTCATTTTCTTATTTATGTTGGGAAAATTGTCTTTTGTTTCTTTAATTGTTGGTAGCTCTGCCATGATCTGACCTAAAAGAGGGTGGAATTATAAAAGGGGGTCTCAGTTGTTCTGTTTTTTTTTTTTTTGCCTGGTTAATGGGCAGGAGTCTGATTTTTGTACCTAAGTGCAGGTGTGTTTTTCTCTGTTTTGGTCCCGTTTCTGGAATTTCTGATTCTTCTGTATTTTGTTAAATGTTCTTATGCTAATTTTGTTTTCTTAGTTATTTGTTTGTGTTTGTTTGTTTGTTTGGATTGCTATTATCTAATTTATTGATCAATTAGTGGAAACAGTGTTGACCTGCCATCTTCTGAATAAATCTACGTCTGCCTGAGTGTCACGCCCTGTTCATGCCGATCCTCCTGTGAGCCACGCCCCCCTCGCTACGTCGTGTGGAATCCCAGTATCTTCAGCTGTTTCTAGTCTTGTTAATCGCTGTTGTGTATTTAAATCCGTGTTAGAGTATGTTTCTGGAGTCCGGTCATTAATGTTGTAATGTTGTGAAAGTCGTTGTTTGTTCCTGCCTGTCTTTACCCTGAGTAAATCCCATATTCACCTGATTCCTCGAGTCTTGCTCCTATTTCCCCGGTCCGCGCCTGAGAAGCAGCTACCTTTACGTCTTTTTGCACCACTGCCACAGCATGCTGCTTAGTTGTCTTGGAGGGTCAGGCTGGCCCTTACACTGGGCGAAACAATCTTTGCACTTTGACAATAGTGCATGTAAATATATTCCCCAATGAGTTAATGTGGATGGTAAAACGAAACAACAGCTCTGGTTTTTGTAATAAAAACTAACGTACCAGTGAAATTGTTGCATAACATTATCCAGTGCATCTAGTCATGAGACCGACAATATATGTAATCCCAAGCATATTGGGCAACAGTATCTGATTAGTAGTTTTCCAGCATGTTCTTGATTAATGGGTCTGTCCATATGTGGCAACAGTCCAAGAAACTCTACTCACAACTGACCAAACAAAAAAGGATCCCGCTATTCCAGTAATGCCATAAAGGTGCTTTTTTTCTGGAACCACCTGACTCCATTCTTTTTGTTTGAAGGCCAAATTAAAGCAGCATGTTATCATAGCATATCATACTATGTAATCCATAACATTTAATGGAGCATTCTCTGTTTTCTCTGAAAAGTATAGTCCAGGATTACAGTTGAACACTTGTCGGACATTTATGAACTTGTTACCAATTGGTATTACTCATGTTGCTTGTCCTTCTAGTTCTTAGATTTTTTATCCAACAGCAAATGTTCAAGACACTTGTGGGAGGTGTTTATGACGGCAGCCTTCAGCCAAGATTTTAGATTCCCTTAAGCAAAAATTTTAAAAAAAAAAGTCACTGAAGAACAGATTTGGTGACTTTCTTCTAGCTAGCCAATGATATTCAAACAGCCCATAGAGTGACAATTTGTCACTGTTCCCCCCCCACACCTGTATTATATTTGAAACTGATTTGTGGAGCATTTTACCGTTACTGAACTTGGATTATTGAAAGCATATCACAATGGAAACATTTCTGTACTATTCTAAAATTACTATTAACTGGAATAACAAGCATGGAGCAGCCTTTTAAGATATCAGAATGACTCGCTGTATTTTGATTTTTTTTGGCATGGGGGTTTACTTCAGCATTTTTGTTGTGTGATGTAAATGAATATTCAAAATAAGATTATTAGTCAAAAGGGTAACACTAAAACCATGTAGACTTTTTGGCAGGGTTGCAGAGTCCTGTGCCTGAAACCCGTCAGCTTAGTAACAAAATGATTGGTTGTTTATAGAAGTTGAAATGTTCAGAAGGAACGTATCTTCTGGGCTGATCCCAGCAGCCAGAGCTAATTAGAAACAAATGTTTGAAATTCAATTCAATAATTCCAGAAATCTTTCTTTTATGTAGCTTGGCAAATGGCTAGCTTTTGTCAGCTATGTACAGTGGCTCATCCTTTCATTTTTAGGACCTCTGAGCTGTATTTGTATTTTTCTCATGAGTGCTCAGCAAAGAAAAAAGCTTACCTCTGTTGTAAACCAGTTCATGAAAAGATGCCCCGGTTTTCTGGGGTAAACATGAAAGAAATCTGTTTTTAATTGTGCACTTATTTCTGTATTTGGTTCTTGCACTCTATTTTTTTAGTAAACATTACATCATAGGGGGCCAAGGCAAGCAAGAAGCACAGAGTCTTCCAATAATTTTCCCTCTTATGTGATTTGATTCAAAAATCAATCATGCTTAACATTTGTAGTTCTGTATAATAGTGTTTTATTACTGGTTATTACTGCTATAAAATCGCACTCCATTTTGCATTTATTAATAGGTACCTATTCAGGTACACTTTCTTCAACCTATTTGTCCAAAGCAAGGGATCTTGAATGGTTAAAAGGTGCATACCTTTGTGAGGTAAGCCTTTTGGGTCAAATTGAATCTTCTCTAAGCAGAATCACGCTGTTCAAGCAATCCTGCATAGGTAGTGCACTAATAACTAGAAAAATGGTAACAGCACACCAAAAGAGATGTGAGAAATTACATTTGAGTGGGATCATTTGCTTTCAATCATCTGCTGATGTCCACTGGTTACTCAGTTGGTTCTCATTTGGATTTGTGAGGCCATGGATTCTGAGACATTGATCCCTTGACCACATTAGGGGAAAGTGATTAGTTGTCATTGTTGACACACCACAGCACACAGTGCATAACAGTGAAATGTGTCCACTGCATTCAACCTATATGTCACATCGCAGGGGGCCACTAATTCAACACCCAGAGAGCAGTGCTTGGGGGCAGTACCTTGCTCAGGATACCTAAGTGGTATTTTGCTGGCCAGGGATTTGGACCAGCAATCTTTTGATTACAAGTGTGTGTCCCCAACCATTAGGCTACCACTGCTACCCAACTTTCCAATTAGCAATAATTGCGCCTTGGATAAACCTCATATACTGTAGGCTACGATATAATTAGTCCTTAGACATTTCTGCTTTCGTTTTGATTTTGATGTAGTATTTGTAATTTTTGAATGAGCACTCAGAAATTTCACGTTTAAGAACTTGAGATTTAATAAATGTTATTTTTATTAGATGACATATATCTTCAACTGCAGTTAGATGTGGCAGTTTTGGCAAGTATTCTACAGTACTGCAAACAACTGCTCTATAAAGGCTTTCTGTATCTTTTAGTCTTCAAATAACATACTGTGTTAAGGTTTGCTTTAGATATGTGTATGTTATTTGAATGTTTGTTGGCAGGGACTATTAGTATGTTACTATGTTTCACATGAGGGATGAGAGGTCATATAAGTGATTCTTCAAGAAAAGATAAAAATATTAAAAGGATTATTATTGTATCATTGGCAATACTTTCTTTTGAGGTGGAATCACTATTCAAAATATTTGTAGGAAAGCATTCAAAAGAAAAGTCAAAGAATATAAGTATTTAATGGCTGGACACTGTAAAGACAGTCAAATCTCCTTTCCTAAATGCATATTACCAAGATAATGAATATTGTGAGAAAACAATTATGAAACTTTCAACAACAAACATCAATTGATGGGAATCCCCACCCCCAATTTTCTACAATGAAACATTAAGTTTTGCTGAATATTCACAGTTAGCTCATAGAGTATGTCTTTAATTTAATGACTTGAACTAAGGTGGTTCCAGTATTGAGGTAATGCAGATATGCATGATGTTTTGATCTTTCAGCAGACTTTTACCAGGAGTTAAACCACTGACAGAACCTCTGAATTCATTTAAATTGTCTGCAGAGCCACCCTACCCCTGTAGCACATTTATTCAGTCCCAAAATATTAAGTTACTGTCAGACATTGTTATAGGATAGTATTCTGCTGGCAAATTTAATAATTGGCTCTAAGCCATGCATTCCAAAGTCTGCGTCAGAATAAAAAATAAACAGTTTAAAATAGTTTGGGATTTTTTTCTCACTAAAATAGAGATGCAAAAAAGCAGGATGGATACTGGAAAACATCTTGTATCCACAAAATAAGAAATATGCAGTTACTTGCACTGAGTTATGTGGTCACCTTTTTCTCATCTTCATTTTTTTTTCCTTTTGATTTGCATACACTTTGGACTCTGAACGTTTTTGTTCATCTCAAAATGTGGTTTAGTTAAGCTGATAATTAACACTGATGCATAGAACTGAGGGAGTTTTTGATTATGTAATATGATATTCTTGGCCAACTAAGATGTTGTTCTTGTGATTGCATTCAAAAAACCAAACAATAAAAATAAGAAGTAGGATTAGGCTAATCATGCACTCATTTTGGAAATATAAGAAAATCAGAGAGAATAGCCCTTACAATTTTTTGCCCTTTCACTTAACATGAGAATATATATATCTGCCAAGTCATTGAACATTAATCACATCCAGGGAAGTTAATACCTTATAAGATTAGTATTTGAAAGAAAGCTGAAAAATACCTTAAATAAGACAATGGAACCTATGGATAACACATCTGGCAATCATCCCCGTATGTTTATTCTGCATAATATGTTTAGATGTGGGAATAATAGATTAATGACAAATGTTACATTACATAATGGTGATTTTAAGGTTGAATTATTGTATAAAGATACCAATAAATATCATTATAGAATAGGTGAGGCAGTAGTGATGCAGGCCATAGTAGTACGTTTATAATCAATTAAGCAAATATTAGCTAGGTATATAAATATTACTTCATTATAGATCATAACTGATGCCTTGAAAGAGAGGATTTAAATATTTTGAAAATGATGTGTAGTCTACTATATGACTGTAAACTAGTCTAGCATTTTCATGGAAAGAATTCAAATCATAACACGTTCTCTTGTAGAAAATGCAGACGACATTTCCAACACAAACACCAAACAGAAATAGGTTTTCTATTTTTGCCCACTTCTCTTGTTTTTTTACATAGAACATGACGTGCAGAATGTTCAATTACAACATGATAAAGTTACTCATTCCATTGTTTTGTTTTTCCAGTTCTGTTTCCAGGGCAGGTTATTCCGTGTTCATAACAAATTATAAATATGGCTGTCACAATATTTATTTGCATTGCTATAAACAACCAAACAGCAGGTAAAATGACACAATTAAATGTGGAACCCATTTTTGTTACAAGTGTATGTTTTTAGACAATTTTTAGAATTCGGCACTGCCAGTCTGACTTTTGTGACATTTATCAACAATTGTACAGTATAAGTGAGAAACTAACAATGCATTTTTATGACAAACAGATGTGCACAACTGTTAAAACAGAGAAAACATATTTAGTAAGAATTCCAGACCTATGATGCAGTCAAAGCGTTCTGCTTCTATATGCATCTCACCTTACTTTTAAACACTCACTGATACTGTTGTTCATTGGCCATTCTTTAACAGTGGCTGGAATTAGTACAAGGCCTTATTTGTATAACATTTTCATGTGTAAGCTTCCTAACAAAAAAAAGCATTCCAGACAAAAAAATAAAATAAATCCAGAACAATGGTGTCTGATGAAATAAGAAATGGAAATATATAACAAGAACATGTACAGCATACATGCAGATGGTAGAAGTGACCCACTTGGTGCGTAACTTAGTGCAGGTGGAACAGAACAGTGATGAGTGAAAGACAGCAGAGTTAGTGTCATCCCAGTTGGGTGGCGTTAGTGCCATGGTGACTGGAAGCAGTGAACAAATCACTGATGACAGACACAAAGCACTCAGCGTGCATCTCGGATAAGCCAGTGGCTGAAAGAGCACCTCATTAGCTCATTATAGAGTTATGCTTTTGCAATCTCATAATAATAAGATGAATCAAAGCTGGGTCTTGGTTAGGTCTGGCCTCCTTTGAGGTCATTGATTTGAAAGTGTGTTTGTGTGTGTGTGTGTGTGTGTGTGTTGGGGGGGGCTAGCACACTGTCAGTGCTTCCATCTGCTCTGTTTTGTATGAGAACCACCTCATCATCCAGCTATTGGGTAATCATTCCTGATAATTCACGGTGAGTAATGCCTGTAAATCTTCTGGTGAAATGAATCATGTTAAACATGCCCAAGACCTCATTCACTGTTTAAAGGAAGCCCCATTGCCCACAGAATGATATGACAATTAAGTACACGTCATACAATCAGTTGTAATCATATTTCATATAAAAATTAGCTTGTGTGTCCTTAAATTCACAAATTATTTTGAATCTAAACATTTCATATCCACATATGAGCAGATGAGCGGTACTAGATGAGCAGTTATGGAAGCTGGATAGATGTTTGTTATATTAAAATACATTTAGAGTTTTCTTAAATATGTTTTTGCCAAATAAAAAATAAAATAATAACAACAACAAGAACAACAACAAAAATATTAATAACAACAATAGTAAAAATAATAAAATTCCTTACTGTAATACATTTGTTTATAAACGTGTAGTGAAATTCAATACAAACCGGACTCGGAATAAGAGCATGAAACAGGTGTTGTGTGATTTCAAAACCACAGGTACTATCATTATCATGTAACCTGGTAAATACAGGTAGGCTTCGGTACTTTTCGTACTCCCTGCCTTTGACCGGGGGGTGGGGGGGGGGGGGGGAGAAGAATCGACTATTTCCGTGAGCGAGAGCAACGCGGCACTTAAAACTCGGCAGTTGCTGCTGCACCGTAACTTCACAGACTTGGTGAATAGTACAGTATGTGAGGAGGTCCGTCATATCCATAGCCAAGTGCGCCTCGACCCGCAGCATCCGTAACATTCATCTACGAGAAATAGCACCTTGCGCCACAGCTAAAGGTATTTTGCTATATTCTGTTCGTGGCTTTCGTTTATTGACAGTTGCCCATAATACAAGTTCAGTAGTGCGATCAAGTGATGAAACGTGCCGGCACCGGCTGTAACCGTAACAGGTGGGGCCAATTTGTAGGTTTCTGTCGTTTCGTTTATCTATTACCTGTGTTCACCGTTCTCTTCTCAGAATCTGCGTTAATGTACAACCCTGCTGAAAAAAGTACAGACTAAAAAATCGTATTAATACGTGATTTTATGTGTCTTTAATATTCAGCATTACGATTATTCTAATGGGCTTTAATTGCTTTGCAAATGCTGATATTGTATATTAGTTGCATTTATAGTTATGTAGCAATTCAGTAAATTCTAAAAAATAACTAAGCTGAAAAAGAACAATCATTTTAGTGTAAATGGGTGGCTTCCCATTGGGTTTCATGGTAAAGACTAATTTGGGTGACAGTTTGCTCCAGAACATGGAAACGGCACCTGACAGTACACTTTATCTGAGGGCAATGCACCATGCCATGTGTAACCTGAAGCAGGTTTGTTTCGAATCACACATTTAGGTCACTGCAGCATTTGTGGACCATAACCCACGATCCTGTCATTCCATCTGACACTACACACCACCCAGTATGGTGGAATGAGTTATTTGAACATGAAAAGAAAAAATAAATAATTTTCCTGCTGCTGCTGTATATGTTCTTCACCTATAATTATCTGTACACGATAAATATTAATCCTTTAACAGTCAAGGACCTGACAACATTTACATAATAAGATTGTGTCAAATACTTCCAAATACTGCGGAAATGGTTTTATATATCACAATATTAGAATATTAGGCATGATACATTATGCTATATGATATATTCTGTACATTAATAAAATACATGAGAAATGGAGTCATGCAATGCAGAGAGGATGAGATTTATCTGAAACATGCATCATTTTTATGGCTGAAAACTCATAAAGTACTGATTAATAATGAGATTCTTAAACAATTTTACAGTGGAAATGATGGTGCTTTAACTGATTGCAAAGGATCAAGTGGTAATTGACAAATTGACAGAAGAGATTCTAATAGCATTTAATAAAAGGGAGAGGTTAGAATTTCAGGTACACTTTAATGGTGCATCAGACCACTGCCTGCGCTGCCAGCCAGTGTCTTACTGTTTAGATATAGAAACACATTTTCAATTTCACTTGTTTTCTAGTCATGAACTAGGAATGTGAAGTAAATACATAACTGAAGCTTAGCATACTACAGAAGATGTATGCAGTTCAAGCTGTTAGTATATATGTGGTGATCAGGAATTAAAAATGATATTCCAAATAATTTAACGTCTAATGAAGTGAGCATTAGTTTATTCTAGATAAGACATTATATCAGTATGTTTGGGATCCATAAATATATAATTAGAAAAATCCACATCTTTAGGCTTTTAAACTGCATGAGGAAGCATGTCTTCTATTGCTATTTTGAAATGCCAGAAAAACTGAACAAAGGCCATATGATAACTGTACAGTGACGCGAGGAAATGTGTTGCTTGAGATAAAGCTACCCTGACCTAAATATAAACATGAACAAACTGACTCTTACATTCAACAGCGCGAAATACTAGGCATAAGTATTTTGGTAGTTATCAATAAAGTTTCTCTAGCAACTGTCTCTGCAGAATGCTGTGATCTGCAAGATGCAAGGTCTTTGTTTATAAATGGTCTATTTTCTAGAGACACCAGTGGTCTCTGGTCCTCAAGGGGCTTGTCTTTTGATTCTCTGCCCACAAATTCCTGTGAGTTGAGGTAAAAATACTGTTTAGTGCTCAGTGTTTCCCTTAAAACTGTTACATGTTTAAAAATGGCTTGATTTGGTCTTAAAGCTTGTACTTCTGGGAGGAAAAATGTTTTAGGATCATGCTGGAGGAATTATTTTAGCGGGGGGGGGGGGGGGGGGTACTTTACTAGTGTGTATTTGTATTTGTTAATCTACATTTCATTATCTGCTTGCGTATTTATACTGCAGCAGAACAAAACCACTCACAAACTCAGAAACTATCCACATCATTTACTAACCCCCATTCAAAGTGCAATGGCTATGGGTTATTTGATGTGGTGAAATCGAATATCCTTATTTTTCAGGTAAAATATGTACAGTTGCAGTAAGACTCCATTTTCCTGTGAATATCTTATTAATTGGAGGGCAGTGTGTGCCTCAGTGGGTTGAGACACTGTGCCAGTGATCAGAAAGTCATTGGTTCAGATCCCTGGTTTGACAATATGATGTAACTGTTGGATCCTTGAACATGGTTGTTAATCCCCAGTTGCTCTAGGGACTGTCTGACCCTGCTTTCTCTCAGTAATATAAATTACATTGGATAAAAGAGTGTGATATAATATATTAAATGCAAATTAATTACAAACCAATATTTCTAATATGCTTCAAAACACTGGATTCAAAACAAAACAAAAAAATAACTTAACTGTCAACTTTTAAATGACACTTTGGCAGCCATTTGTTGTACATGTACCTGTCAAAACAGCAAGGTTCAATCTGGACTTGAAAGACACTTAAGCGTTGAAGCCAAGTATACTTTTATCACCTACAGATATCCCAGTAAACTTGGCTTCTGTCATAGGACACGTTGAATCAACTTGTAATGCTGACACATTCCTTAACTTGCCAATGGATTCCTTAGAACACAAGCATGTTAGAATATTTGTGTGGGAAATGGAAGACTTTTTATATTTTGCTCTGTTATTATTGGTTTATAGAGCATACATGAACTATATCATTGTTTGTCTCCGTCTTATACATTCTCAGTTCTGCTTGTCCAAGCTCTAGGTATTTCTATTTGTTTTCAGGATTTAGAAAATCTTTTCAAATATCAGCTTTAAAAAAAATTAATTCTGGATAATTACACCTCTCCTGGAGCCGACACCTTATCATGGTGGAGGGGTTTGCGTGTTCCAATGATCCCAGGAGCTAAGTTGCCTGGGGCTTTATGCCCCTGGTAGAGTCACCCAAGGCAAACAGGTCCTGGGTGAGGAACCAGACGAATTGCGGCTCAAAAAACCCCTTATGAAGAAAAACATAATGGATCCACGATTTCCCTTGCCCGGACGCGGGTCACTGGGGCCCCCCCCGGAGCCAGGCCTGGGGCTCGATGGCAAGCGCCTGGTGGCCAGGCCTATACCCATGGGGCCTGGTCGGGCACAGCCCGAACAAGGCACGTGGGTCCCCCCTCCA
>JAODJU010000095.1:18032112-18076808 GCA_026776725.1 Gnathonemus echidnorhynchus | reverse complement strand
TTCTGTTTCGGTCCGGTACATACCGGTTATATAGGTACCGGTGCCGTATTGGCACCGGTTTTCGGTACCCAACCCTACTTCCAAACTAGAACAAATGCCCCCCACCCCCCAAAAAAGGCCTTGCTACAACTTTATCCATGACCTCTGCTTATCCTTCTACTCCCTTTTATCTGTTACTTCTATGGTTGTACAGTATATCCTGATTGCTGTCCTACCATGGCCTTAAGCTAGCTGGCTTGTGTCTTTTGCCTAGTGTCAGCTCCAGATTCTATAATAATAATAAACTAAAATATAATAAAACATGTAAATGTGTGTGCAGACTTGTCTCAAATTGAAAATCTCACTCCAGCCAGCTCACCAAAGTTGGCAACCCTGCTTACTTACTCCATCCAGAGGGGAAATTAGGTGTGTTTCAGCGGGGAAATCTCCAGGACTGGAACTGAGTCCTTGAAACAGTGAGCCATGAGATGCTCATTTTAGAAGTGGGGTCTAGCACACCTAGAATTTACCAGTACCAACGTAAAATAATAATTTAGCTACTGTTGGTATGACCTGTAATTAATTGCCCTTAAAAACTACAACATCCATGCGCCATAGTCAAGCAGACCCCTTTGAAACTACAACACCGGTGCACCAGCCACGTGCTTCCACGAGGTCTGGACTTCACTGTTCGCTCTCAAAACCAAAGCAGCTTCAACACCGGAGCAGGTCTGTGCATAAGGCAGACAGATAGCATGAATGCCAATGGCTAACTCCTGTTAGGCAAGACTGACGATTTGGTACCAAAAATGACTCAATTCGATTGTCTGGTCATGTTTTGACTTTAGCCAACCAGATACTGAGCAAATTGAAGACTAATACAAACTGCCAGAAAATGATAGAAAGATTAACACAAGCAGCATGTTTCATTATCACACAATTTAGGAAACAAAACTATGCTTGTAAAAGTTTGCATTACGATTGTACCTCGATTTAAACATAACAATTTTAAGTTCTAGTTTCCTTAAAGTGTTTAATATTTAAATGTCCCCCCATAGAGATATGAAGTGGCATGAGGAGATTCCAGTACATTAAAGTACATTAAAATAATTTAATCCAATTTAATGTATAATATTTTGTGTGCTCACTGTAATGCTGACTATTTGTTTTCAGGGCGTTGTGATGATATTCTAAATTTTGCATGGTTAAAAACTATTGTGAATGAATTGTTTTCAAAGTAAATGTTTAAAAATATTGTGATATTGATTTTAGATAATAGCGCCCAGCTATACTCAGGAGTTACAAAGTTCCTCTGAAAGTTACTCCTCAGTCTTTAGGTGTCTAATTCTGGATATAGAAGTAGAGATGCCCTGTTATTTGACCCCCCTCTACTGTGAGTACTTGCTCTGCAGGTAACTGTAGTTACCACAAAGAGAACCGCAGCGGTGGCTCAGAAAAAACAACACAGGCAGCAAAGGTGTGGACAGGTGGACAAAGTCGAGAAGCTGAGAAAGCAGGATCAGGCGTGGAGAAAGAAATGCAAACATGGTGACCAGATCAAAGCCAAATCTAACAAAGGTCAGAAACTGAAGCAGAGATAGCAAGACTTATTATAAGAGTGAAGAATGAGATTTTATTGTTTGTTGCTTCTTGCCAAAATGAAGATGCTTTTAATTGGTGCAGTTCCTCACAAAGACTTTGAGAATTTGACAATGGCTCACTGCCTTGTAGTGAGCTGGAGGTATCCTGACTGTTCCCATTCCTCATCACACAATGTAGTACAGTAGGTGGAACACCAAGCACTTAGGGACTTAGCTTCTGGGGAGTTCCAGTCTCAGAGAAGGTCCTCCAGCCTATTTCTTGGTTGCACATCCTCAGGTTCTCATGAGTTCTAAAATAGTACAGTGTAAAAATATGGCAGAAAAAAAGCATTTGTGCAATAATAGGATGCTTTTTTGATGTTTAAACATTTAAAATAGTCTTCCCAGTCAGTTACCCAGAATATAACATATACAGACCAGTAGTTTTTATTGTTGTTTTGCCAACCAGAAAACAAAGTGACCTTTTTTTCGTAAAAGACTGGACAATTTAAGGGGTGTCAAGGAGGACAAATAAAATCGTTTGAGAGAGGTGAAGCAACCTTTCTCCCAGTTGTTCTGGAATTGCATTAATTAAGATATCATTAGCAATGATATGTTACGTACTGGTCAGTGTATTAGTCAAGCGAAGTGGTCTGTGAAGTTTTTAAGGCGGTTCTTGGTTTTCTGTAGCTATTTCAGAAGCAGCAGAACTCGCTGCCTGGGAGACTCTGCCAAATATTCAGTTAAATTTGCGTTTTGCACAGCTGACTGGAATGCTTTTAAGTGCACTCTTGAATATTGTAGCCCTCAAATTTCACATTCTACAGTTTAATAAGAGCTATTTTCCATAGCCGCGATAAAAAAAAAAAAAAAATCACAAAATATCAAGGCCAACAGATAAATTATGTAAATTGCTCCTGCAAACACATTCAGATATTTGGGTGGGTAAACTGAATTTTCTGGCATCACAGGAAGAAGGCAGATATTTTTACTGTTTTTCACATATAATTATTAATGTTATTAATTGTATTTAAAAGATATGGTGCTTCTGGAATAATAATTCAGCTTTTCTTGCCAGTGTTGTATCGTGGTAAAACATAATATTACACGGTAGACTTAGTTTTACATTGTTATATAATTTGAATATCTGCATTTTGTTGGATCAAATGTGCTTGAGTAAAACAAAAAAAAAGACACACACTTGAAATGTAAACATGAATACATTGCAAATATTGACAAACCAGAGTAAACCGGAACTTTAGCTTTACATCATTTATCTTTATTTGCATGAGTATAATTAATTGCCCCGAATTTGGCTGTGACCTAATAGCCCATTCAGGATGTGCTGGGATTTGGTTTTATCAGGATCTCGATAGCAGTCTCACTCTTTAAAGGCCTGAATAATGCCAATTTAACACAATCACGTATAACAACAAGTCATTAGTGTCCTTGTTTTTTGGCTTATCCAAAGTTTTTTCATCAGAAATTAGTTTAGAAAATGGCATTGCCCCATTTCACAAACATTTCCCACTAAACTGATCTCTTATCACATGGAAACAAACATTTTTGCTTGATGATATGCGCTTACCAAGGCCTTATACATCCCTTAAGATATGCAATGTTTTGTGACGTATTAAAGGAGAGTTTTCTTTTGTTACAGGCCTGTCTTTTTCTTCAAAGGAAAAATGTGATTCCTAAACAGGCTAGGATGCTGAATTATACGTTTATAAAATACAGAAAAAAAAACATTTCAAACTATGAATTCAGTCACTGTTAAGGCATATTGATAATCCCAAAATGTAACAGTTTATATATTTAAAACATCCCATAGGGGGTGTTTTTGGAATGGTACTGTATTTAGCCTAAATTTATATATTTATATGCAAGGCTCAGGATGGACATCTGCAGGGTAGACACCAAAGTTAAATCACAGTTAAATATCTCTTTTTTTAAAGTAATTGTGAGAAAATTCTTCACATATTAGCTAACAATGTTTACAGACTCAATAATTGTCCGTATATTTACTTTGCAGTTTGTTTTTATTCCACCAGAATGTTAAATGTTCTCTGGGTGGAGGTCACTGAGTAGTTTACATAGTTTAAGCTATCAGATATCAAATTGACTATTAATTCTGTTAACAAATAGCTGGGAAATTAGTTGACAAATATATCTTGATCAGCATGAAAAGGATTTGATAAAAAAAGAGGGATTAACAACGAAGATGATAGCTTTGCTCAGTTTTCACACAGTATGAAACAAACTGTGTATTTTTAGTTTAGATTATTTTGATTTATTTCTTTATTTAAAACACTGAAGGGATAAATTAATTTCTAAGTTAAGCCCATTGCTAATGTGTTTAGGGAATTGAATTGAATTACCTATAAATTAAATTAGTGTTTGCAGTGGGAAATAATGGAAATTAAATCATGAGAATGATTACCATGTTTTGTTTCCCCCCCCCAAATCTTTCTTGCCTATTTTCACAGTTGTTATCATGCGATTAAAGTTATCACTTATAAGTAACACTGTCTTTATTGAATCAGAAGTGAGGAACATTAATAACTGGTTTCACCTGTCCTGCTAATCAGAAAAGAGCATATTTACTGTTCCCAAGCACTACCTTGAATTGTGGTGTCAACAGGGAGAGAGAGAAGTGGAGTACTCTTGTAGGATAAGCAGCCACCTTGTTGAGATTAATTTAGTAGGAGGCTTGGTTTATATAAAATTAAGCTGACCTTTATAAGGGATATGTATAAAAGGAAGCCTGGCTCGTTGGCCTGATTATAAAAATGGGAATGGATGTGAAGGTCAAACAGGTTGACAATGTAGGAATTTATGACTGTATAAAATTTGAGGGCGGTATGTGACTGCTGCCACTATTGGCCTCTTGAGCAAGGCCCTTAACCCCCGAGAGCTTCATGGGTCCCAGATGCT
Organism: Gnathonemus echidnorhynchus; assembly: GCA_026776725.1. Taxonomy (NCBI): domain Eukaryota; kingdom Metazoa; phylum Chordata; class Actinopteri; order Osteoglossiformes; family Mormyridae; genus Gnathonemus; species Gnathonemus echidnorhynchus. The sequence goes on along the minus strand of JAODJU010000095.1, from coordinate 18,072,315 downwards.
GACTGAACCTGCACTGTCACCCGCAAACTTGCTCCCAAATGAGTATGTATTTGTGCGTGTCATGGAGAGCAAGATGGGATCGACGGAAAGACTGTTTTCCCACGGGGGTGAATAACTTGCACTATTCTGCTATTCTTTTCTGTTTAACTTGCCGTGAATGGATATTTGTGTAAATATGATTAAGTGCATTACGTCTTCTATCACCTTGCTTGACCTCTTAGTACATGGTATTTATGCAAATGTGGAAAAACAACTTCTCAAAGATTAAAACCTGTACAGATCATGATTTGTGTAATGAGTAATAGCTATTCATTACTGGAATGGGGATTGAAAATGACAGATGTTTTGGTTGTGGATGGGAATAATCATACTTGCCTATTGAATAAAAAATAAGCTAAATTCATATTGTGCAAATTATTTGCTGACCGTTTGGAATATCAGAACACAAATAGTTGAACAAAGTAATAAAATTATTAGGTATATAATTGAACTAAATTTATGGTTTTTGTGCAGTGGTGTTGTGCTTCATTAAATAGTATTTTTGCCTCTCACCTCTAGGGTTTATGCTTCAAATCCCACCTTTACTCAATGTGTATGGCGATTTAGCTGTCTCCACGTGTGTGTGGTCCAGGTATACCAAATGTCCCCACAACGTGATACATATCCATGTTTCTGGAGACCAGTTTCCTGGTACCCATAAGGGGGAAACACAATTAAATACTGAACTCTAGTATTTTGTTTGGTTACTTATAGTTATGGTTAGGGCTGGCTAGGTGTTAAGGTTGTCATAATTAGCATTAGCATTTTTCCCATAGAAATCAATGAGCGTTCCCCAGAAAAATATGATTACAGGTGTGTGTGTGTGTGTGTGTGTAGTTTCTGGAATATGGTTGGATGGAAGATGTTTGTGCAATCAAATCTGACAAACTTTTTCTTACAACTGGTAAACAAGACATACACTGTATTTTTCAGTTAATAATTTAATTGATTTTTTCCAGAAGGAACAAAAATTGCCAGACCGGGTAAGATTTTGGCTGCATGTGGTCAGAGTCATACTTCCTTTTTTACCAGATATTTTCAGTGTCAAATATTCATTGCTTAAATTCCATTGAAACAGAAACCCACTATTTCTCTCTGTCATACTAGACAAAAATAGTCAGTTTTTCCAGAAGTTAACAACATGGCATGGTTTTCTCATCCACTTATTTTATCTCACAGTCCATTGCCTACCTATTACTATTCAGATTTATTTTGAAATACCTGTGAAGAGCCATACTTTGGATGGATATCTGTATTTGGAAAATGGGAAAGTGAGGATTTGCAGCAGAAACAATAGGCCTAGATGAAATACAGTACTTTAGGCTTCAAATGTGTGATGCTTCAGCTGTAATATTAAGTTTGAAACACTGAAGTTATGGGCCTTGTGGTTTGAAAACCAAAAGCAAAGCTAGATAAAATCACTGTATTTCATTGAAATTCAATAAAAAACTTAATGCATCCTTTAGCCCTATTCCATTCTTGACCAATACTGGGTTTGAGTGCAAGAGCCTTGTTTTCAAACTTCATGGCGTCAGGAGACCTATAACATCCTTTTTCATGAAAACATCCCTCTGGTTTTTGTATATGCATGTTTGTGTTTGCATTTCTGAAATTCCCCTCAATGGAATGGTGACTCCTTGGCAATTAATGTCAGACTACACACAGATAAAAATGCATGCTAAGTTGTTACAGTGTCTGCAAGCAAACATCAGTACTTGAACACAACATAGGTGATTATATGTGGTTGCACAGAACTTGTTTGGTATAAGAACTTTGAGAGGAGAGGCAATTATCTGTCTTTGTAGAATTTAAATTACAGGACATTTGTACATGCCATATTATAAGTGTTCTTGTGAATTTGGGTCCAGGCTGACTGCTACTCATGCAGCAGTGACAGTGTTTATTTCCTTCAGTAAGTTGGCACTGCATGCATTTCATATTTCACATCTGGCTGTTCAGAATAATAACAAAACATCCGTTCCATCCATCCATCCCTGCTTGACGACTGAAATGCTTGCAGTTGGTATTACAAATTGGTTCCTTTTACAGAGTGATTAAAGGGATTTTTAAAAAAAATAAAAAATTGCATACCTAGCGCTTCAGTTTAACTTTGTCCAGACAAAGCACTAACTTGGGCAAAATGAATAATTAACAGAATAAGACTGTCTAATTGTGAGTTATTTCTGAAATTGTAAAATTAAACATACCTGGATAGAAAGCTGAAACAAAAGCAACACTATAAACGAAGTTATCAGACAACACAAAGGCAGAAAGCATAGCTCCCGTGGCTCCTTCTTCAGAATTTTGGCTAAAATGTAGTATGTTCCCATATATTTATCCCATTAAGTACAGACCAGCTGCTAAAACTGCATATAGTACCATAATAGTAGTTTAATAGTAGTAGTAGTTTATAACAGCATATTGCAGCATGCTGAAGCTTCTTGCAAATCAAAGCAGCCCCAAATATCTAAACAATCAGCACATCCTTTCCCTTTTTTCTGTTGTGCTTTTTTTCCAGCAAAAAGATGGGTACTTAACTCCTGACTGTGTTGTTTAAAAGGGGATTTATCATTAAAGCAATGCAGACGATTGGCAAAGGAATTGGCTTGTCCCCTATTTCATCCTGTTCCTTTCTGGGGGATCTCCATGAAGCCAGGCTCAGCTCGCCCACCCAGGATGTCTCTAACTACATGCGTAGTCTGGGTCTCTCTTTTTTTTTGTGTAATATCACTGCACCCACAAACAAATAGACCCCCACAGCAAAGGAACATGGAAAATGTTGTTATAAATCCAGATGACAAGGCTATTTATTTCCCATATCATATATATAAAACCTGAATGCTGTGAACAAATATATATCATTAGACAATTTTCAGTCATCTTTTTTTCCTGTAGTAGGACTCAATATGAAGGCCAAGATAGTTTTGTGCTTATATGGATAACAAGCGATGGATTCAACCAAAAAGGTGTCCAGATCAGTCTCACTGCAGCTGCAGGGTCTTGTCTTTTGAAAAAATGCTGATGACCCTGAAACTTCTGGGAGGTTCTCCACATCACCAAGTGTGTCCTACAGTCGCAAGATATGAAAAGTATCTGTATTCATTTTAATTTGTTAGAATATCTGATAGTGCCATAAATTTAAAAAAAATGTTCCCATGACAAAATAATCCCAGATATTTGGGTATGTTTGGCAGCAGTCTTTTTTTAAACTCTAAACTCATGAGAAACCTATTTTTGGATTTGTGCTTTTCCATCTTAAAAACTGGTGCCCATGATGCGTTAGCAGGTGTAATGCATTAAAATAACTCACCAGCTAAACATACCTCAGAAATAAATGTTGGGGAAATAAACACTTAGGCATGGATTAATAATAGTGTAGGGAGACAAAATTATTTCTTAACAACTCTGCTAAATCTCTCCAACGCTCATTGTGTGTCTGCCTTTTGTCATCAAACATTTCAATATAGAATTGCTTGCATTACCAGAAAGTGGCATTTTAAAAAGTCACTGTTCATAGAGTGTAAACCAAAGCTGTAAGAAGGCTGGGAGAAGCCTGGGGGTCTGATGTTGAATGTGCTGGAATTATAAATACAGATGACTCTGGCTTAGGGAAAAAAAAATAATGCAACATCCTACTGGCTCGTTTTCCTGTATGTGTGATGTGTTCCATGGATTTCTGCGTGTTTACAGTGCGTCTGCCATAGGAATAGCCGTTGCTCAAACACAAATATTGCCTGACATGAGGACTACTGTAAGTAGCATTGCCCAGGTTTCCACGTTGCGCACGTCTGTGTCTACAGCGCAAGTTAAATATTATGGCGTGACACTTAACGCTATACAGCACACTTACAGAACCCACACATCAGTTACAAATAGGTAGTCTGTCTAAGGAATTTTGGATGAATTTTGCATTTTAGTGCGTATTCTTGATGCCAGATTTATTTATAGTATGTTGTTGTGGCTACTTATACATTAGATAAATATTTAAACATGATTTGTATGTAAATTTATTAATGTCAGTGATGTAAAAAACAGATTTATTTATGAAATTTCTGCATTTCATTTGATTATGCTTGTTCCCACAATGCTTTTGAACACACATTGAAATGGTGTAGTCCTGTGAACACAGTCTTGAAAGAATCAGTATATTTAAAGATGTTCGGTCCATTCCTGCATTGGCATGGTGGTGCAGTGGTTCGAGTCTCCACCCTGGTGCCGTGTGTGGAGTTTGCATGTTCTCCTCGTGTCACCGTAGGCTTTCCCCCCCATGGTCCAAAAACACTAAGGTGAACTGGAGTTACTAAATTGCCCATATGTGTGAATGTGCTGTGAATGGTGTATGTTTGCCCTGTGATGGGTTGGTGCCCCATCCTGGGTTATTCCCTGCCTTGCGCCTGTAGCCTCCTGGATACACTTAATGTTAACTGCTGTGAGATATGTGGTTTGTGTAATGACTAATAGCTCATTTGTAGAATCCCACATCACTCACTACTAGCTGGCCTGAGAGTAAACTGGAGCCATTAAGACATAGCATTGTGTTTCTTGTGCATGATTGGCATTCGCTCTCAGCCTGCCTTTAATTTCTTGAAACATATGGTGAAACACCCACATTGAAATCAAATGCCTACGTAACTGAGGAATCCTCTTTCAGGCAGGCTGTAATAAATTATTAGTAAAAATGTGGAGCGAGTGACAGAGAGAGAAGCTATGGGAGCTGAGCGACCCATGTGACACAGGCGGCCCTTTTTGTCTTTCCCACACCAAGTGATATGACATCGTCTAAATCGCTGCTATATATAAGAGGACACACCCTCCGCTTGGGCAGTATTAAGCCAACACTGGACATTTGTCCCTGGCTTTAGAAGGGGGCTCGTGTTCTCAAATTTACGATTGTTATAAGTTATGCCTAATATTTCAGTGAAGGGTGGCTATTTGACTTTAATGTCACCAGCTGTAAGTAGTTAAAATATACGACATTATGAAAGAAACTTTCTGCTTGCTTACAAACACAAAGGCAATTCCCAAGACACATTATCTTAAAATTTCAGTGGCGGGCTCGTCTATTAAGATTTCTATTGATCTACAATTTTTTTAAGTACTTTTTAGCAGATGTATAAGTGCTGTTCTACTTTGCAGAACTGTCTGTTCTTTCAACTTTGTATTATGTTTTATGTCTTTTTAAAAAGTGTGACGTCAAATCAGACTCAAAAAACTGCACCTTGAAGCTGAAATAGGCACTGTATTTTATATTGTACTTTATAAATATGTTGAAATATGTTTATTCTAGTAATTTAGTAGTCATATAAGCAAGTAACGGAAAAAATACAGCAAATAATGTTAGCAAAGTCTGAAGACTTATCTGGTCTGCCTAAACAATGTGGATTCTGCTCTGCCCAACACGTCCTCCATAAAACCCATTGTGAACTTCTTGGAGAACTTGGAATAATTAAGTTGGCTATAAACCGTGGAGGTAGCTGGAGAATCCATTGAGTGTGCCTCTGGGGGCAAGGGCGATCGCCACGGTACATTTCAGTGCAAGTAAGTGGCGGTAAGAACACAAATTCAGGCAGTCTCTGGGCGCAGCTTTCATTCATTACGTTAGCGGTTACTTTTATTAAATTACAAGATCTTTTAATGGATAAGAGGGAGTACCACTGCCTCGGGACCTCTGCGCCCCAGGGTCGGGTTGCTGGCTCACCCACAAACCTGCTCAGGATAAGCAGTTGGATGGATAAAAGCATTATCTGTAGATTTTACTGAAGAGTAAACCTTTTCAGTGGAGATGTAATGTTTAGGACAGGAGTGTGTGCTATTTACTCATATCTTATACACTCCTGGACAAAAAATGGGCCAAAGCTTAACATTGTGCAATTTGGGTTTGGCCCCCTTTTTTCCCCAGGAATGTACATGTTTGCATGCAGTATCAGAATTTATGTCAGCTACCATCCCATGCATGTTGCGGACAAACATTAGAAAGAAAAAATTTTATATATACAATTTTATATATATAAAATGCATAAGAGGAAATAAATGTAATGGTACTTATCCTTTTTTTTCTGGTAGTTAATATTACTGTATTAACAGACAAACTTCTGTGGAAGTTGTGCCTGTGATTTAATAGCAAACAACAGGCTGTTCCCAGAACCAGTCTGATATTCGGCAATGTATCCAAGAAGAAAAACAAAATTCCTGGATGCAAGATCTCCTTAATATGGTGCTCTGGTCTGCATTCTCTCTGCCCAGTCAAAGAGATGCCATCTGAATTAAATGTACTAATGAGGCAGGGAGAATGAACCTTTCATCTAATAGCCACCCTAAAACTAGCCGAAAACATTCTACCATGCTGGAAAAGGGGAAGGGAGATACTTTAAGACACAATGTGTAAATCTATTATTACCTGGAGTTAATTGCTGTATTATTAATGCCTGTAATGTGGCCATAATCCTTATATAAATATATGATGGGGCATTTTCTTTTTGCTTTCTTCACTTGCTACCAGGAAACTAATACATGCCAATACCAGATAATAAAGTATTAAAAGACTCATATTATTTTGTATTTCTGTTTGTTCTTTAGTTTTTGTTATCTTGGAGTGCACCGTGATTGCAATATTAAGGATAGCCCAAAGTTACAGCTAAAAGCAAGTTATCATTAATTAATTGCACTGCTGTAAATTCTAAAATTAGTGCTGGTGAACTATGTTTCGATTTATAAGGCAGGTGCTGCCGTAGCCATCATGTGGGCTAAAGCTCAGTGCCCTTCTCAGCTGGGCTGTTTAACGGCATGTTTGCTTTTTTTTTGACCAGTCGCTTCCTGTAACTGTGCCAGACTGGGCACTCTGGCAGGAGCCTCATGGGAAGAGGCAGTCTGAGCTGGTTTCCCACAGGATGATGAGAGAATAGCAGTCCGCACTCTTTCCCAGCCCCTGACTGCAAGCAGATGCTGGTCGAGCGCCGCAGCTTCTTCCCGACTGCTCACTTCGTCAGCGGGCCACTTACTGTTGCCGTATGAAACAGTCTAGGCCCTAATGGGATATCCCTTCCAGCTCCAATCTCCTCATCTCTTGCACTGGACTTGTCCCAGAGCCTAATTGTTTTGCTGTTTTTGGCCATCGCTTAGCTTGACACATTACAATTTAAAGAAAAAAGTGTGAGAGTTCGTAAGCATACCAACTGAGGGCTGGTCATTCAGCACTGACTTGTTGCTCCCATGTTCCCTGACCCCCATATTATAGATATCCACCGGCTCCCTTTACATCAGATAAGAGTCGAGGTTGTGCTTACATTACTCATCAGCTATTTTAAAGTTGCTTTTCCTCTAATCCATAGCCTCCCACTTGTGGCATGTTGTAGACATGTGGAGCCTTTGAGAAAGTTGTTTTACTCACATTGATCATATTTATTGCCTGATATCCATGAATTTCTTTACTTGAGCCATAGAGCTCTGCTGAGGCCCGGGTTTGAAACCCGAATTAAAACTTGGAGATTAAACTGCTGTTTTTTCATTGGCATATTTCTTTTAAAGATGATTTTGCATTCATTTTACATTAATCTGCAGTATTATACTTGATGATTTTCTGACGTTTCACCTTGTACATTGTACTTTTATCAGGCAAGAGGAATTGAATCTCATAATCATGAATATTATGAAAATGATAAAAAAAAGAAACAGTTTTAAACAGGTAAGGGAATTTTATCAAGGGGACAGGACTGTCAAATGATGTAAGGATATGGAACATGTTCATCTGGGCTTCCAAACAGGCCAATACTTTCTATTTCTTTTATTTAATTTGTTTTGTGAAACCACATGAAATAGCTAAACAGTCCGGCGCGCGTCAAACTACGCAGCATATAAAATTCAGACAATGTCCTTGACGACGTGCCAGACCTCGACTGGCTCCACGGCATCTGACCGCAGAGTCCGGCGTGTGCGCCGTCCAGGGCCGCAGAATCTGCCAGAATCCTCACAATGGCAGCAGGACGCTCGATGAAATGGCTCCAGGCTGAGCTATGAGGGTATGGAACAGAGAGTAATTCATCACCGCATGCTGGCTCCCCGGCTTTTGGATGGGAGTAAGATGCATCGTGTGTTCCTACTCCAGTTCGAGGGGCAGGAAACCTCCTCTGCATTTCTTGGCGGTCTCTGTAGCGCCGTGTCTGGCTTCGGCTCCCGTACGACGGCATACATATCTAGTCCTTGTCACTGGGGTCAGGCTTGACTCGTGTTTTCACTCCTCATGACTGAAGCAGGCCAGGACGCGCGTTCTCCCCCAACCCCCTTTAACATCTATATAAGAAGTTTGTAGGTAGCTGATTTAACTTGAAATATATACACTTCACGGTTTAATAACTTTGCCTGCCATCTATTAATTGAGTTTGTCTGATTTCAACATTCACATGTAACAGGAAATTGTAGGGTTAGATCTTTATTACAGATATTGTAAAAGTGATTAATGTATTCGGTATGGCTATTTTTCTGATAGCTTGTAATGATGATGAGATGATTGTATCCTCATAAAAGCTGATAATAATAAGGGGCATTTTTATATGTGAATATATTTTTTCAGGATCAATTGCATGAGGCTACACAACATGAACAAGGGAGAGGAAGGTAGTGAAGGCTGCAGTCTTGGTGCAAATCCTCCGCAGTACTGTGTGGATTAAAGTCGACATAACTGGACGAGGCTTCTGAGTGTGCGCTGCATAATTGAATTTCATGCTTGTTACTTCCCTCTGAAGCTGTGTACCAAAGCAGTCATTTGAAAGTAAGCCTTTTAGTCAAGCTCTTTTGTGAAACTGCGGATCTCGTATAGGAAGTCGGGGATTATGAAACATCAGCCAACATTATTGCAGGCGTCCCAACACCTCCAGCTGCAATTTATGATTAGGGGACAGAAATGGAAACATGAATGTGCTTTAAAGAGATGACGATGTGTGGCAAAAATTTTCAAAATGATCCAGTGTTGTAATCCTCGACTGGTAATAATGAGGACATAGATCCTTCAATTTCTTCTTCCTGCTTGACTCGATTGATAAAGATGGTAAATTAATTCATAAATCAAATGAAGTAAAGAATAATTTCATATTCAAAAATAACCTTTTGAGATGGTGCACATTTTGCCAAGTAGAACTTCTAGCAGATAATTAATTGGTATAAATAGTTACTACTTTGAGTGCCGGTGCATATTGGTAGGAATCTCATCAATATACTTAATCTGTGACACAGCTTTCCAGTTTTTGTTTTATTTGGCTACTTGTCAATTTTTCATCATTTCTCATGGTGTATCATGAAATTGACCAGGAACTCATGCAGGGGTAACCTGCCGAGGTAAAGTGGTCCATCTAGCATTACAAACCTTTCAGATGGTTGTTAAACTGTAGGCACTAAAAAACTGTTGTTTCCCTCATTCCCTCCGTCGGCTACAGCCAGTAAGACAGCTAAATCCTGATCCTCAGTTTCTGATCTGAGCCAGCGTTGTGGATGAGTGCCCATTATCTGACAGTGAGGATCCCTCATACTTGTTTGTTTAAAGTGAGCCCCAATGATTTATGCTGAGCATTGATTAACAGTCAGCAGTAGAAGTTACCCTGTAGAAGCATGTTATATGTATGGTGAAGTGGCTGGTGTCTAGGTCCCTGGACCCTCCGCTTCTATGAATTCGGTTTTAGTGCAGCCTATAGTGTCGGCTATGCATGGGCTGTCATGCAGTCCCAGCTTCAGGGGGGCCAGGGGAGGGACAGGTCTACCACATCTGCAGCTCTGTTGTTATTACCTGACTGTATACATTAAATAAGCACCGCACGGGCCTTCTGCGCTTAACCGAATTTCATAAATCCTACATCAATCCCCCTCTATGTGTGCAAGTCAAATAACAGTAGAATATATAAATATATGAAGGTTTATTAAATATATTGAAAAAGTGGTTTATAAACATTTATTTTTGAAAGGTCTGTCACTTAAGATGCCCCGTGTGAAAATAGGTATGTGCTGTTACTGTGCTTGTGTGTTAAACGAGCGAGGTAAAAATAGGCAAGTTATTGTTGGAGCCCAGGAGATATTACATGTTGCCATGGAATGCTGCGTTAGGAACCATTTCACCTCTCCAGAGAAAACATGCTTTGTTTTTCTGATCTTTTATGAACATGAAACCCGTCAATATTTCCACACTATTATTATTATTGTGGCCGTGATTGTTATTATTGTAAACTTATAGTTTAAGAATTAATAAAATTGATTGACACACAGAAGGATAATTCTATGAGCTCCTAAAATACAGTGACGCACCAAAGTTTTGCAGCGGTGAAGTCCTTATTTTATGACTTGTGTCACCTGATTTGCCAACAGTGTGAAAGATTCAAACAGATTGTCAGTTCTTAAGCATAAAAGTGTATGTGTGTTTTTTTAATCATTTTGGTGATTCTGGAGCACTATCCATTTCACAAACGAAAATGAATGCTGATTAATAGTGGACATGGTTACCGAGTTATGCAAGATCAGAATAATAATCGGTACATTTTAAATGAAATTATCTTTATTCCATGGTCATTGTACCACAGACCATGGAATCATAAAATATTTAGCATAGTTTCACAAGTATGCGATCCCCTCTGTTTTTAAGGACATTACATCGAACCAGGGCTGGACTGGGATAAAAAATTTTGCCAACCAGTGGGGGCCCCCATAATAAGTGTTGCAGTAGAGTTTGCCGACTTGGGGGGATACTAGGAAAATGCCTGATATGCCAGATGGCCAATCCAGCCCTGCATCCAAACACTGCACACCATGTAGACGTGAGACAATACCATTCCCTCCATTCTCAAGTGAGGTGGTGTCCTTTGATGTATGTGGAGCCAATTTCCAAAACTCAGTCAATTATTTGTTGTTTTTGAGATAGAACCGCCAATGGCCAATGAATGAAGTCAGGCTTCTCTCATCATATGTCACGGTACTGGGATTTTTAATCCAACAAACAATGTTTGTTAAATTTCCAAAACTCATTATGCCCACAGAGTGAGTTTTGGAAATTTGCTCTTTGTATGTAAAACTTGTAGCAGGGGCATATAGGAAAATAACCTGAAATAAAATGTAGCTGAAGAATGCTGTGTTCAGCTTTATACTGTAAATGTAAATTGAGCATCACTACTGAGGTTTGACATTGACATGAAATTCAGAAATATAAAGACCGCTATCTTGGGTCTTGGCCTTACACTGCAGAAATACTGCCATGGTCTAGTAACACTGGATAATGAAACAGCAAAATTCTACATTAAAAACCAAAACGTGGACAACACCTATCTTGACCGCTGTGCCGAACAGAAGTTGTTTAGTTAGCATGAATGCGAGATACGGGTCGTATTACGATAAATTAAAAACAAATTTAAGAATAATGTTTTGATACAACCAGTTTGATAACGCAATAGATATCTCAGAGTTTAGCTTTTGAAGCTAATCTGAAGATCTGCCTGGTATTCCACTTTAAAACAAAGGTGGGTCTCCTGAAGGAAAGCCAAAAAAGATCTTAAGTAAATAGTTTACACAATGTAGTGTAACTCTTAAAATTGTAATGTAAAATGGTGTTTAAAAATGATTGCTACTTTTAATAAAAATAAACTTTTATTTTAACTGTCAGAGAGACCTTAAAGGTCATCTGTCACCTCCTCTGTTTGTTGAAGGAGGAATTGTAGAATAAATCAGCTTGCGGCAAAGACGCACGCTTCTCTTTCGGCAAAGACAAAAGAAATTCTGTAAAACTTTTACAAGCACACTGAAGGAAAATCTAACCAAATAACAATCCCAATGGGTCATTTGTAAAATAAGTGGTCCCAGTAAGCCAGATCTCCAGCAGACACAATGTAACCATTTCTTTCTATTGTTTTTTTTTTTTTTGGCCTATGTTGTAGCTTTACTGCCTTTTGTTTGGTAATACTTGTGTAAGTGCCCCCCTCCTTCCACCTAGAAGTACCTATACATCCATACAGGAGCCCTATCTACAGTACACAGTCTGGAGTGCATGGTGCAAGTTCTTTAAGGACATGACCAACCTATTTTTGCTAGTTTAACAGTGGAAAAAGAGTCAATACACCAGGCTTACGGTCCAAAGGGGTTGTACTAAGTCTTGTAATTAGTCATGGGGGTGTTTGGGGTGAAGCTCACTAAGCCAATCAGAGTGCCATCTCCCAGGTGTGCCTGCACCTTGGCAGATTGCTATTATAATAGCAGAATTGCCAGGTAGTAGAAAAGAGCTGTTCTCTGCAGAGAAAATGGATCTACTCGTGCACAAAGTGAAAGCACGCAAGCAGACCATCTACGGCAACAGCAGGATTCCACCAAAGTAGAGGTCTGCATTCCGCGGGACCTGCAGCAATAGAGTTCGGCGCAGGAGAAATTTTAATTTTTTAATGTGGGAGCAGCCGGGAAGTGACTGATATTTTTGTGGGAGCAGGAAAAAGAACTAAAATAGTATTGCTTAATGTGTTTTTTTATTTTATCAAACTATCATTTATGTTTGTGAGTGAATAGAGTTACATTACAATTTTCACTGAATAAAATAAAAATAGGCTACTATGCCTAATTTGGTTTTTACACAGCCAGCCTATCCTGGAACTTTCAGAAGGACGTTAGCATTATGAATGTCCCTCGTCACTCTTGTGAGTGCCCAGCTAATGATGGTAGAGCTAGCATGAAAATCTGTAACGACTGAGGATGTAAGTGCCTGCTCAAGGAAAGGTGAATATAAAACTGTATAACTACTTAATGTCAAATGAAGTAAGGGAAAATCAGATATTTGGCAGTCCTTTTCATTGTAAGCGACTGCAATAGGAACCACTTGCCTTTGGCCCAATGGGACACATGTAACAGAGTGCTATCATACACTGGGCACTTTAAGGCCACGTGTGTTCATTTTCAGAGGGCCAGACTACACTGACATTCACTGTAAGTGCAAGCAAATCAAAAGTGACAACTGCACTAAAACTGAAACAAATGTGTGGATATTGTTTGTGCAGATCTAGGACCTATTATTATAAACATTGTGGCAGGCGAATTATGTCTATATATGTGTGACTAGCCTGCTATTATGTGAAAAACAGGCTGTTTTAACTATTAAATGTAGAATGTAGCCTATTTGGTTTGTGTTTCTATTTTACCTGAAAATGAGTGTAGTCAAATAAAGCATATTTTTCCTTTGCGAGCAGGGATGGAATGGATGCAAGTGGGAGTGAGACAAAAAATGTTACTGAATATTTATCTATTTTACATTAAACACCTGCAACAAAGCCATACAATAAACTTCAGGCAGATCCACTTGTGGCTCCGCTGGCTAAAGATCCTGAGACGTGAGAAATATTTCGTAAAATATTTTGATTTTGTAATCATTTTATTTTTAATCTTTCGGTTTTTGTTGGTTAAAAGCACAATTGCTTTCTGCTGAATTGCAATGCCCCAGCAATGCAGCTGATTCCGCCTCATTTTAAGACCATCATGGATGCTCCACGGATGCTCAAATGGTTGCAAGTACATTTGTTCTTTAAACTGGACGGGAAAATGATAAATGACAAATGCACTGGTCTGATGCTAAAAAGGCCCTTGGGTCGCGCCGGGTGCTACATAGTGCCCAAGGTGTTTGGTCACAGGTCTCGATCCTTCACCCATACTCATCCTCGCTCTATATAGCTGATGACTCCAACGAAGAGTCAGTCATCTAAGAGCACACGCATGTTCTCTGGGAGCAGGTGATTGGGAACAGCTTGGTCCTGAACATATTTTCCAGCTCAACTATGAGGATACTTGAAAGGGTGACCTGTTACTATATTTCTGCAGGTGTTAGCAAGCAATGGTCTAGCCTATTTGCCTATTTGTAGTTTGTAGTAACATGAGCAATTTCCTCCAGGATCAATAAAGTTTTTCTGATTCTGATTCTGATATATTACCTTTATTTATGTATATATTACCTCTATTGGCCTTTGTCATGATAGAACAAATATAACTGACACTTTCTAGTGAACGGAATTCTTCCCAGTGTGTTTAGTGTTTACTATATTTTAGAATTAGATAAACTATCGATAATCATAAAGTTCCACCATTAAACAAATTATGTATATTATTAAAATGCAGAAACAGGTATGCATTTGATAATTTTTTAGGTCTGGAGTTAAAGGTGAGATTAATCTTGACATGCTTTTCTCTTCTTAAACTGTTCATCCTTTGAATCATGTTCTTATCAGCCTAACAACAGTAAGGGGATCTAAAGGGGAACAAGGTAGTTTTATGAATAGATCCACTTCAGTAACCAGTGGTGTGCTGACGTTTAACATAGGGGTGAACCAATGATAGACAGGTCGCAGGTTCAAACTCGCCTTCTTCCTGTTGATTTAAGACTTTGTCTCACTAAGAAGCTCCTTCATGCTTCTGTATCTTTGTGCGAGACGGAGAACATTGTCCATTGACCCAGAAAATGCATCAGGGCTTCACATGACATGCTGACCTGATAGCTAACTCCCTAAAGCTCTGACACATGGCTGGTCATGCATCCTTCACCATCATCTCTGGACAGAAAAATCTGGAAGAAGAACAGCTTAAAATTTAAATGAACCGTAACTGATGCGAATCTTGCTTCATTGTTGCAGTGGCAGGATAAGAGATAATTTCTTCTTTATGGTGAAGATCTTGTACTATGACTACATGTATATATAATACATTGGCAAACAGTTAAATCTTAATTATATTAACCTGTTATTATAATTGCTGTCATGTGTCACTTTTTTATAAACAAATGTCAATGCAGTGAAAGGCTGCCCTCATTAATGAGCTTCTTTGCTTTTGACATCAAAAATAGTGTCCTCCCCAGCACTGAATTTTCTTGTATTTTGTCTAATTTCTAGCCCCTTAGTACTGATTTTTCTATGTTTTGCCATGATTTTTGCCTGTATTTGGTGCTTTTGGTTTTTGTTTTTTATTTCTTACATTTTAGCGAAACCCAGACAACCTTTCTTATTTGCCCAAATTATTTGAAATTGACATATTTATTTGGAGCTCTTCTGATAAGGTCTCCGAGAAGCATGTGACTTTCCAACATGGTCTGAAACGATGCTGATATAAGACGTTGGGAATGCCCCTCTTCATTTGCAAATATCAGAATAGTGTTTTTTTAACTTTTCATCAAACCTTCGATGTTTATCAACATATATAAAAGGGAAAACATTCAATTTCAAGATCTCCCCACTGAAATGGCTGCATTTTTCCCTGTTTACTCATCGCTGCCACTTGCCAATTGAGTTAACAATCACCATATTAGTCCTGGGTCTTTCCCACTTTGATGCAAGCAGCGATGCCTAATTTCTGTTTGGAGGGGAAAAACTATTTATTCTACTACGTACAAGCATTTGCAACCACAAGCACTGATTCTGATGACATAATGCAGTCAGAATTCAGAGAAAACTATGAATTCTCTAAATATAAAGACTGGGTTCCTCAGAAATGGTATGACAACATTCAAAGCTGTACAGAGCTAGAAAAAAATGAGGCATTGAACAACTATTACATTTCTCAAAGCCACAGTAGTACAATTAATGGCGTTTTGCACATGGATCTTATATTTTCAAAATCTTTTTTTTTTTAATAAACATTTTAATTTTTTAATTATAATGAACTGGTGGGTAGTGTTAGGCATTAATTTTTGTTTGTTTCATGGCCATGTCCAAGCTAAATTGCATCACAGACACTAAACCAAGATGTAGTAGTTTACCTCCATGATGGGCTACAATGATGTTCACAAACATTTACCCATCTCTTCCATGCATGTGTTCTTTTATACAAACAACGTTGCAAACTAGATAAGTCAGCACTGACTTGGAAAGATAAAATGAAATATTCACAATATTTGCACCAATACAGCCCTTTGAATATATTGAGTGAGAAATAACATTTTACTAAAAAGTAGACTGCAGTGTAGGCCATCTCGCTCATTTTCCTTACAGTATCACTTAAATCCTGGCTTCTTGTTATAATTCCTGCATAACATTTTCATAAACAGGGTGTGATGGTTTATAACAGCTGTCATAACATGCCTATGACAAGTATCCTAACCTGGTATGAGGCAGGGTTGCAGGCAGCATCACCAGTGTTCACAAACTGCCAGGCAGCTTGTGTGAAAACTGGAGATGTAGCCTCATCTCTTGGAGAAGAATAACAATGGTTCAGCAGTATTGTTGACCAAACCTTCTTGAAAACCTACACTCAAGTATAACACCTTCATGGAAATCATGTATGTTTTACTTGAATAATTCAAATTAAGGTAAAGATACTATAATTTTCAATGACATCTGTCCTAATACTTTAACAAGAAATGATCATGTCCACTTCCCAAATATCCATCCTCTCTATGACCTTTAGCTGAATCTGTACATCATGGTTGTATTCATTGTATTTCTTTGATAGCCTCAATTAAACCCAGTTATAAAATAGCAATGCAGGTGGTTCATGCATTTCATGAGTATGTATTTTGAGGAGCTCACTATTTCAGACTTTGAGAATGGTGCATCATTCAACTTGCTTGCTGTGGTATTACTGATGTAGGGTGTGTCTAATTTGCAACCTGCCTGGTCCCTAGCCAACCTCTGGCAGATGACTAAATCCAGTACTAAGTAAAACATTATAAAAATGTATAAACAATGTATCGAACCTTAATAATCTGTGAATGGTTAACATACACCACGTAAATAAAATTAGATATATCAATATTTCAAGTAAAAGATAGCATTCATGAAAAGAAAAAGAATTATATAAAACAACTCTCTTGAATCTTCTCTGTTATCAGTTAAGTATTTCTTAAACATTTAAAACATATTCAAAAATTGTTGATGATGGTGGTTGTATTATATGTGCTCAGCTCAATTTTATACCGATTCCATATCATTGTCGTTTTTTCTTTGTTTATGTACCTGAAAATACATGGCTCCCTATTTCAACCTTAAAATACAGCTTTTCAGTATTTTGGAATCTCTAGCAAACACATTCTGACAAGTCCTATGACTCTCTTTTTAGTTATACTGTCTCATGCCCTGCATGTTTCAGACAAGTTTGGTGTGTCTGTCCTTCAGTCAAAGTATAGTAGATGTTATTTTTCCTTGCTTTGTTTTGCTTTATGGTAAATAATAAAGAATGTTTTGTATCAACTTGTATTGGAAGTAATGTGATAAAATATTACAATGGTATGTATTAAAAACAGCCAAAGAAGCTGAGCTGCAGGAACTTCCTCCAAAGAGTTAGCTTTGATCGATAGGAAGACAACACAGCTTTACTAACTTATGTTAGTGGCAGCCAATGTTGTCAGATTGTCTACTACAGGATTAAATGCGGTTTTCCAGAGCCAAGTGAGAGTGACGTCGTGATCCACAGAAAGAAAATGTATCCATCTATGGTATTTCTGGGACTCCAAAGATTTTTTTGATGATTCATATAAAAACAGTGTCACTGGGAACTGTTAGTAGGACCATGAAAATAATTTGCATCTGTAATGTGTCTAAGGATCAGGAACGCTAAACAATCTTAAGCTGTGAGATACTGGTAAAAAAAAGGTACTTTTTAACGTGTGTTTTTTTTTTTTTTTGAGGGATAGATGTGTCCTTATTTAAACTGAAGTGTCGTAAAGTTATCATTTTAAAATTATTTCAGATAAATAAAAGGTATATTCACATCTGAACAGTAAAGAAATACCATAGTGTGATGTCCAAAACTAATTTTTTTTATTAATATTATCAAAGGTGTCCCTTGGATGGCTTATGGTAATCAAATTTTGGGCAAACTTGTATATAGATGAATTTGGCAAAAGTAAGAATAATTTTTTTATATGCAAACTAATCATTTTATGTGAATGATTTTAAAATCAATAAACTGAACATCTTCAGAGCAACTACAGGAGGATTTTATGACTGAACAAAGTGGTGCTTGGAGTGTTCTATATAATCAAATGGCAATTTATATAGACTTATGGATTACCATCATCTGGGTAATATTCAAATAGCTCTTTACAGCACAGCTCCACAAACTAACAAACAGCTAAAGAATTATGCTGCAAATGACGGAAGCGCAAAGCCAGTGAAAACAGCAGGGTTCCATCATTGTCATTGTCTGGCCACTAAAATGTAAAAAACCTAAAAAATCCCTGTTCATGCAAGCTAATGTACATGCAGAGCAGAAAACACCCAATCACAACTCCCTATCCACTTTCAGTACAATCACCCTGCCTGGCCAGTCACCATTTTACCTGGTCTTCATCGTAATGGAGTGCGAGTTGGAAACCTTCTTCTACACTCGATGAAACTGGTGCATTGGAAGAGCTTGAAATCTAAAATCACGACCAGTTTTCTCAGATGTAAGAATCTTCAATGCTCCTTCAATCTTAATGTGTGCCAGTGTCAGGGAATGCGTTTTAGTGAAAGTTGAAAAGGTTAAAATAAAATGTTTAATAGGTAAAAAGGTTACAGAGAGTGCATTTTGTTCCAGTAACTGAAACATACTTTTGCTCCTTAAAAGTTGCAGAAAATGAAATATGGTGGGATTATGTTAAAATCAAGAGCATATCCTGGGACAGGGCCAAATAGGTGGAGGAACATACATAATGCACAAAACTGTGTGTGTGTCTTTTATATGCCTGTGTTACATTATTGTTACTCACAGTGCGCTGTGCCAGAGGACTCTAAATCCATTGCACCATTGTAGATCTGCAAGTTTTCAGCTGCAGCACAGACAGTTTAACACAGGACAAGCAAGTATCAATATCTAGGTTTTTAACCTTTTTGAAGTTGTACTGCAAGTGCAAACAATGTGGGAAGAGAGAGGGCCTTGAATAATGTCCTGTCATTTGAGAAGAAAAAGTGAGTGTGGCCTAACAGATTGTATAAAGGGTTTCCAAAGCACGTTAAAGGTATCTGCCTTTGCTGCTTCTTGCATAGGAAAGAAGCACATGCTGAGTATTTCTCTGACCTTGTTTAATGTCCTGTTTAATTGCAACCGACATAAACTAATGTTTGTCATATTCGAAGTCCAAAAGTTAAACAAATGTGAAGCAAAAGGCTCAAAGCCACTCAAAGACATTTAATTCAGGAAGTGCATTTCAGTATGTGGTCAGTCTTGAGCTACACTAAGGGTGCCATTCCAGCCATTTATCTTCCTGTTAACTGTTGAGGTCTGTCACCTGATACTGATGCTGTAGCGAGCTGAAGTGGGTCAGGTTTTGGGCTAAAGGTCATTTATGCATCACCCATAACGTGATGACTTCGGGTTAACTGAGGACACGTAAATGTACTTGAGTAGCTTGGTAATTAGCAATGTTGCTTCACACCTCCAGGGTTGGGGTGTTGAATACCATCACCACTATGTATGTGTGGAGGTTGTATGTTCTCTGTGCACCTGTCGTGCAGGTTCCCTCTCGCTGTCCAAAGACTGACTGGTGTCCTCTGTTGCCCATAGTGTATGAATGTGTACTTGCCCTGCGATGGACTCGTGTTCTGTCCTGGATGTACTCTGGATGTGTGGCCTTCTGTTCCATGATCCTGACAAGGATAAGTGGTTTGAGGATGGATGGAAAGATAAATGGAGACAACTATTTCTAAAAACATTATAAGGAAGAAATATACTATGATATTCTCCAGAAAATGAATCATTTGAGCTATTAAATGTAAGATTTGCCATCATGTATACTAAAATTATTGATTTAATACCGTAATGTGCTGCTTGACAATGTCAATACGTTCTGAAAAATATGTCATCGGGTGATTTCATCATTGTGTGAATATGTCATCGAGTGTACTTATATGTACCTAGATGGTGTAGTCTACTACACACCTTGGCTATATGGTATAGTCTAAAAAACAATACAAAGTACAGTATAGTAAGTACATAAACCTGTCACATAGTTGTTTATTATCAAGTATTATGTACAGTATGTAATTGTGTGTGCTATATTTTCATACGACTACCAGCACAGTAGGTTTGTTTACACCAGCAGCACCAGAAACACGTACGTAATGAGTTGCACTACAATGTTATGACAGCTAAAATGTCACTAGGCAATGGGATTTTTTCTGTTCCTTTATAATCTTATGGGACCACCGTTGTATATGCAGCCCATCGTTGACTGAAACGTCATTATGGGGCACAAGGCTGTATTACACAGGGACCCCTGGAATCTTGAATGAGTAACTGCTTGAAAGTTTATGACCTTAATGATTAGGGTACCTCCTTTTCATCCATCCATCCGTTTTCTGTAACCGCTTGACCTATTCAGGTTCGCTGGTGGGTCCAGAGCCTATCCCAGAGGCTACAGGTGCAATCTGATTTTCATGCCAGTTATTTTTCCTAATGCGTTTTTATTCTATGACTGCAGTACTGAAAAATTAGCTGGATAACCTTATTCAGCACTTACTCACCATTGCCATGTCTCACCTATGCAATGGCGTCCTTGGAGAGAGATAAACAAAATTCGGCGAAGTGCTACAGCAATGCAGCTCCCACAGTGAGATATTCTTCTGGTATGTTTGTGTGAAGGTGCATCACAGTGAAAGTGCAGTGAGTAACTCAGTGTGTAGTGTTGTTGCCTCATACCTACACTGCTGTAGTTCTTAATCTGGCCTCAGTTCTGTGTGTGTGCTGTTGATGTGCTTTTTATGGCTATATGTGTTTGAAACAGGTACTGCAGCATCTGTCTAAAATGTGGGTTGCAGTTCAGGTGAATCTGTGATTCAAAATTCTCCTGTGTACTGTAACTACCCTGTAATGGACTAATGTGTTAACAAGCCTCTACTATTTCCCAGGGTAGTGATATAGCTGTGTAAGCCATTATAGAAAGAGGATGTTGGCTTTCTGTATAATTATGCTTTTATTTATAATTAAAAAATGATGATTATACCTGCCTTTCAAGTTTTCAAGGTATTGCTATCGCTCAGAAACATTAATTAATAACTTGATGTACAAAAGAATAACTTATCATATAAAAAAGTATTAAAAAAAAAATCATTCATCCATCTTCCTTAACCTATCATCTAGTACAGGGTCATATTAAGCCTGCATCTTATCCTGGGAAACACAGGGCACAAGGAAGTGTAACACCCTGATTGGCATACCAGCAAATCACTCTGCAGAAAATATATATCAGGTGTTTTTGATTATTCGTAATAAAGAATCAACGTGTTTTTCATTAAGCCACATAAAGTACAATACAGGAATAAATCTGTACTTGCAGTGAAATGTCCTTGGCACAAAGTAAACCAAAACCAGCAACATGGCAAAAAGATTGTTTCCAAGAAATTTATGTTCCACCTTAGCCAGTTTAAATGTTTAAACAAGTCATGAAGATTTGCTATAGACTGCTGCAGGTGTGCTGTATCAAATGTGACTCTGCTTCAGCCAGGCTTGATTCAAAAGGCAGAGGTCGATTCAGTGGTTGCTGTTTCAGTTCTTCAGGTACAATCTTTTAGTATTAGGTTTCTTCCACAACATCATTTCGTTTATCTGGATATTGTTGTTGTTAATGGGAAGTATCTTACTAACACAAGCAGAGTAGGTGTTCGAAGAACTTCATTTGAAGGAGATGCAATGCAGATCAACCAGTCTAATTATCATTTTAGAACTGCAAAGGTGCCAAAGTATACATTTAGATTATTTAATTATTTGTACTTCTATTTAATTTATTTCTGTATAATACCAGGCTCCCACAAAGATCAGTGTAGTCGAATAATACAGGTAGGAAGGGAATTAAAATTACATTCCAAGATATGTATAAGTTCATATGCATATGTAAAAAACACATATATAAATAAATAAATATATGCAGCGTGTAGACCGCGGTATTTGTAATACAACACCGCAATAAACAATGACACTTTCTCTGTAAACACGCTTAAGTCCTAAATTGTGGATGGTGTCAGAACATAAAACATGTCGCTTGTTTGAATGCAGGACCTCAAACCTGCAGCCTGACAAACCAGCTGGTATGTAAACAAATAGCGAGCATTAAATGTGAGATTTAACGGACAAAAAAAAAGAGAAAACAATGAGGCTAAGCGAAACAGCGTGCAAATGCATGAATGGAAATTTGCGGAAAGGATTCCAGGGAGGTCCCTGCTGTTTTCCTCATGATGGGTATGGTGCGCTAAAGGTTGTCACACAAAAACTGAAGAGAAGTACACCTACTGTAAACTTTCCAGGAGCTTTTTAAACACTGCTAGTGCCAGCCCACAGTGTCAGAGCCGAGAAGGGGAGACTCACGAGAAATGTCACACACAAAGAGTTTGCAAGCCTTGCAAGAGATTATATTGTTTCTTTGTATTTATATTACCTTATGTATTTAGATTTCATGACTTCTTCGTATTTAGCAAGTTAAACACACGGGGCGTGATTCATCATGCCTTCTGGAGGCCTGTGACGTACCAGGATGATTGGTGGACAGTGAGGAGTCCCGTTGGATGAGCTCTGACTAGATCATTGAAAATTAAGGTTAACACAGGACAAGCCACTAATGGTGGAGTGAGCTCCAAGACCTAGCTGTAGGCTAGCTGTAACAGAGGAAACACACTGTTTCACACTGTCTCACACTGTTTCACACTGTTTCAGGTATAGAGCAGCAGTATCAAAGTTTTTTTCTGGAGAGCCTCCTAAAAAATTGATCAGGTTGTGTGACACCCCCCCCCCCCCCCCAGTCAATATGATAAAATTTGCCAACCTGGTGATACATTTTGTTGACAGATTGCTACCGATACAAATTGTCAGGGGGGCATCCATCAAAAATCATCCTGCATCCACTCCAAATTGTTTGACTGTGCCCCACAGAACCACTGGTATAGAGAAATGTACCACAGTAGTAACAACTATACATGCAGACTACTGGTATAAAAACAAAATTTTATTTGAATTTTGAATTGAATTTTTGTCTTTCACAATCAATGCTAAGAGCCATCTTTTAAACTCATATCCTGCTCAGCACCATGGGCAGCCTTAAGGTAAGTGAGCTAATATTAAGATTCATTTATCATATATTTTAGTATTTAGTAGTCAATGCTGCTCAAGAGAGGCTTCCATGTAACATTCCAAAAAAAAAGTTTTACTTTGAAATTTAAATCCTTTCTGTGCCAATGACCCTTAGCTGGCTAATTTACAATAATATTCAAAAGTTTTTATCTAGCAAAAGTTTTTTTCTTCTTCATGGTTAGCCTGTGAACATGGTCATTTTTGACGATAACTAGCAGAGCTGCTTTTTATTACACAGCTGAGGGAAGCCAATAAAAGGAAGTAATATAATGGATTTTGATCTCATATTTTAGAGTTATTGTTGCAATAAAATACTTCAATTAGCATCCAGCACTGAAATAAATCCCTGGTGCTCTTCAGGACAGCTGTGATGCATGGTGTGCAGCCCCAAGGTCACCAGGCCTTACATGCTGTTACCTTCAGAGACTGGAAGTGGGCATAACTAAACGCTGACAGCAGACACAACTCAACATTGTATATTACTAGTGCAACCTTTAAAATGAGGGACAAGACGAGGCAGGAAAATCATGCACAACGTGCTGCTTTATTTTTATCAAAGGATACCACTGGTGTTGTCTTAAATTTTTGATTATTGTTAAACTATTGTTTTTCGTAGTTCAGCAATAATCTGGCATTACAGTTTTAATATGAGTATGCTGTTATTTTTCCTTAAGCTATTGCCATTTTCAGTATGCTCCAGCTGTAATCATGCAATGGATTTACTGCTCAACCATTTTGGTACTGGGCAGAGTGGTGGCTCTGGGGATCCGTGCCAGCAATCAGAAGCTCGCTGGTTCGAATGCTAGGAGTAATCCTACTTCATTGCACCCTTGAGCAAGTACTTTAACCTGCAATTGCTTCGTCCTGGGTATGACGTTAATCTACATCCAGCCCTGTGAGCAGGTTCTCCAACTTACAGGGAAATTTAGGGGTTGGTGGCAGGATTGGCACTGCAGCCACTGGAAAAAACTCACACTGATCCATTTGGACTAGTGTGGTGCTAAGGTATCACCCACTGCATGGCTGCACTCAGGTTCTCATCCCTGAGGTGGTTTGTAATCAGCACATGCTCCTTACCTCCTACCTCTACCTCATATTGGTATCAGTTTAATCCCTATTCTTTCCATGCAAACGGTAATGGTAAATAATAGCCAATGCTGTTCTGCATGAATAGGAATCTGTTAATCTCTCGAATTTAAGATTAAGATTAACTTTATTGATCTCAGGGGAAAACTATACTTATCAAGGTGTTAATAAAATGAGGAAGGGAGCTTTCAGTGACAATCCATAGAGGAGGATTATGTAGCTTCCAACAATCTTTGCAGATTACCGCCAGTCATGCAGCTGCAAAAGTATATGCATGAAGCCTATCATTTTTCATTCTTTAAAGTGTGTCTGTGGACTGTGAGATGGACCAGCTGCTGCAGTTTGTATTATCAATCACACAGTGGCAAATCTGAATATTTAAATACTGTTTTTTGTTTGCCTCCTCTTTTTCAAAACATTCAAGTACAATTATCTCAAGACTAGGATATGGTTGATGTTGTTGGAAAGTGATGCTTGAAGAATTCAAGAGGCAAGATAAGTGTTTTTGTACACAAATCATGATTTTACCTTAATTTGTCTCAAACAATAATTTTGTTTCCATAGTAAATTGTATAACAATATGGGTCAGCCTTGTTGGTCCAGTAAGGTATAAATTTGTTTTCTCATTCTGCTTCACCTAACAGTTAAAATGCATATTGTAAGTAACATAATATTTGTTTAATATATTCATTTTTTTGGCATCTGAAGCTAGATTAGTTTTACAGTCTCAAAGAAATCAACAGAAGATAATTTTGTGATAAGCACCAGTTATACTTCAGTTGTTATTTACTGTTTAAACATACAGAGTTTGGGACATTGTCTTCTGTACCTTCAGTTGATTCATTGTCCAAATTGTGGACATAATTTTGTTAAATGCCAAATGAAAACAAACTTCAGTTAAAAGTGATAAACATCGTTCAAAGATGTTACATGTATATCGATTGGTTTTTAAAAATCAAGCAAGTCATCATGCAATCACTTGCTGCATAAAATTCTGAGAACATATTTGTTATACTTCGATCTGTACATTTTTCAAAATATTTCCTATTGATTTATATCTTTGGCAAAACAAGCAACTTTAAAGCTCAGAAGTATGACATTCATATTTAATTTGTCTACACTGTTATGAAATTAAAAAAACAAAATTAATTAAATAAAATTATCCGATTTATCCATAGTCAACAGCTGATTACAATAGCACTTATAACTGACTGAACTTATGGTATTGTGTAAATGAAACTGCGCATAACTGAAGATCACAAATGCAGATTGATTACAGATGTTCATGTTGTTTACATATGTTGAGTTGTCAAGCCTTTTGGAAAGAAAATATTTAAAACAAACAACTATATGGTAGCATTACCTGCACAGTGGTCAGTATGGGTTTTGTCTGGATCTACATTTATATAAAACATTTAACTGTTCAGCAGTGTCCATAAGTTTACAGAGCTAATCTCAAGTAAGTTACAACATAGGCCTGTATGTATCAGCTGTCGCCCGCTGCTTTTAGAAAGCTTTGTAGACTAAACCAATAGGTCATAAAAAAGGTAGAAGTAACAAAAAGCTTGGATTGTTTAACGTATTTTTAAAATTAATAACACTGCAGACTTCTGCTGAATAAACCTGAATATCTTCCATATCTACAATAAAGTGCAGTGCACTGGGACTTATGTTGCATTGTACAGATTTAATATTTTATTTGTGTTACTGACTGTTATCTTTAAAGAAAACACAGTATTCCCAACTGCAGTGTCCCACCAATTCCAACAAATAATCTCTACTCCCTAATGTTTAGTTAGGTTACTTTAAACTGTACATGAAACCTTGAAATGAAAAAGTGTCGTTCCTCGTACACAGATCATAAAGATTTATAATTCTGAACAATGGAAAGTTATGTGGCTAGGATTACGCAGATTTCTGTGGAAAAACCTAACATTCATTCACTAGTTTAAAAAGCTGGCTTTCTGATCTGGAGCCTTTTTTTTTTTAACAACGAGGTCTTGTCTGTCACTTAACAGTTGACTCCTGTAGTTATCCCAGCTTAGCAAACACTTGTGTTATATTTTCCATTAGAAAAACCTGGGGTCACCCGCATGTCTGACTCTGTTAGCCAAAGCCAGATGGGCTTTTCCTATAAACAAGTGTACAGAGAATATTTATACAGTCTGTGGCACCTGACGCCATAACACTCATGACATTCTATTTAGTAGCCAATGTTGCCATAAGTCAGAGTAGAGAATTAAGTAAATATTTTTAATACAGCCATGCCATTGTTTATTATAGAATGGCAAAAGCTTTAAATCTTGCCAAATACTCTGTTAAAAACTCATTTAATAACATCTTGTCCTTCAAAGCGAAGTGTATGTAAAGCCTGCATTATTTTATTATTTACTTGTCTTGTTTATTTTCAAACAGGTCTTTACAGACTGTTTAGTTCAGCTTCTCGTATATTTTACACGGAAGCTATGCTTCACGTTGAAAGCACAAAATTTTAAAAAGATTATTGAATGCATCCAACTTGGATTCTGTCACTCCTTTGCTTCTGTTTTTCTTTGTATTTCGTTCTTGACCACACAGTGTAGAGCAGGGGTGGCCAATCTTATCCGCAAAGGGCCGGTGTGTATGCGGGTTTTTGCTGAAACTCCCTAATTAGATTACTAATCAGAGGACTGATTGGCTGAAGAGTCCTCACACCTGGGTTTGAACAGCTAACCTAAAGGTTATCCCAAAAACCTGCATACACACCGGCCCTTTGCGGATAAGACTGCCCACCCCTGTTCTAGAGTATATGATGCACTGATATAATTACCTATATACCACTGAGATTTTACCACTGATAAAATTACATGTGGATTGTGAGTTTAGTTCCTGCCCTGACTTTGTGTATGAAGATTGCATGTGTCCACTTGGATTTATTCCTGCAGTGCAGACATGGTTATGTATAAGTATTATATATACTGTATGTACAGTATAGATCTAAAGAGCTGGCTTTTTGTGGGTATATGCTGTGGATCACGCAGGGGGCATGTTCAGAACAGGTTTGGGCAGTGTGCTGCTCATGTTCTTCTCCGTAAGTAAAGACAACATCCTAAACCGTTCTGCATTAAAGTGACTCACAAAACAACTTCATCAAGTTTTTTAATGTCCTTTTTATTTAAATCATAATACAAATTACATCTTCAGTGAATTTATCAGCTAATGCATTTCCATTAATGTGTCTCACTGCAAAGATAGTAGTATATAAATTGCACATTTTGCAAATTGTTGTGTTCATTGTTCTTCATTAAACAAAGTATACCATATTTATGAAAATTCTATACAGTACCGTTGGCCCAAAGCATCATGTACATTAATGTCATGGTTACCTAACTATCATTATCAGGAAGTCCTAGGGTAACCCTTATTGTGCTGGGTAAATAAGGAAATAAATTAAAACCTCCTATAATTCTGGCAGTATTTCAGCACAACTGGTGGTCTACGAGAGAGAGAGCGAGAGAGAGAGAGAGAGAGAGAAATCCAGATCAAACAGCATCAGGAGTGAAATTATTCTGATGAAGGGACGTCTGGCCTCAGTTAGATTGAAATGAATTGTAAGGGCTCCAGACGGTTCCAATCATACCGTATTTTAGAAATACAGGTCATGGATCAAGCATTTGTAATTCTGGAACTCTGTTGACTTGCAATGAGCATCAACTTGTCAATGTTATTTCCGATTCAAACTTTGTTACTCCTTCAGTTTACAAGAGTAAGATGTTATAAACAAGAAAATGCAAATCATTAGTGACCAGACTGTTTGATGCATTTGAAGTTAACTGAATTGTAGCTAAAATGGAATGACTGATTACAATGGTATACCGTCATCTAAAACCTCTGGGACATTATACATATTGGAGCTGTACCTATGATGTAATCACAGCTGCCTTTGGTGTAGGCAGGGGAAGTATATTGTGGAGCAAGCATTATGAAGGCCCCCACTTGCTACAATACTTATCTAATTTTGGTAACTTTTATAAATGTGGCTACTTAAACAAAGGCTTTTTTCAGTTATTCTCGCAACAATTCATAAATCTTCCTTAATCACTTCTCAAAGTGAAGCCAGATTCTACCCCAGAAAACACGGGGCACAAAGGAAGGGGTGCCCCGGACAGGGAGCCAGGGTTTACACTAAGTCACCCACAATCATCAAATAAGATAAGGGTTCTCAATCTTGGGTGGAATAGTGGTGCAGTGGTTAGCACTTGTGCCTCCCACCTCCTGGACCAGGATTTGAGTCTGTGCCATGACTCCATGTGTGTGAAGTTTGCATGTTCCTCTCCATGTCATCGTGGGGTTTCCTTAGGGTACTCCAGCTACCTGTCTTGTATTTTACAGGCTCATCCTGTGTTGAAAAGAAAAATAACATGCACAATGTGAAATGGTGTGATTCACATCAAAATCACATCACATCAGTCCATGCAATTATTGTATGGCGCAAACCGGTCCGTGGACATCAAAAGATTCGGAACCTCGGGGTAACCATAAAAACCCTGTTCAAATGGGGAAAACACAAGTACTCATATCTTTTAGCACACCTAATCTAGCCTGCATTCATAGTGGCCAATAACGACATTTTGTTATGGCAAAGCATAATGGGAGGATGGATGATCCATGGTGCGGCTTACAAAGAGCAAGGATTTTATTATAAACAGATGAAACAAACAAGAAACAATAAAACCATGATGGGAGAAATCAAGGCAGGTAGAAAGGAAGAACTAACTAGACACTAACTTGAGGGAAAACTAACTGGGGGGGAACCAGCAAGTAAGACATACAAGAACCAAGCAGGCAGCAAACACAGGAACAAACATAATGACCAACTGAGGAACAGAATAAGGGCAGGCACTTAAGTACACATGAGATGAGGGCAAGACAAGGAACAGGTGTGGACCATACCCAGTTAACCAAACACTGAGGACTAGCATAACAAGAGACAGGTGAGGGTAATAAACAACACTGCAGATTCAAACTCTAGGAGAGATTGGAAATGGAACATAATAACTAAACTTGACACAGGCAGGGTAAACCAAGAAAAAGTGTATAAACAAAGATCGCAACTGAAATGCATAAAAACAAGGACATAAATCATGGAATCAATACTTAAATCAGGGAAAAGAGAATCTGAGGGCACAGAAACATAAAAACAGGTGAGATTGGCCTCTAGCAACCCTCAAACTTGCTTGGTACAGAGCCACCTGCTTAGTTCATTTAGCCATGCAGTGGTCCAGGCAGGGTGACACACAAGAAACCGAACAGGCCAGGGAAACAGCAGGAGAAGGGATGGCCAGTGACACTGACTGGCTAAATGAGGAAATAATGGACTGAATGGGGCAGGATTGGGACCTATTCGTGAGACATTTTATCATGTGATTGGTTGTCATACCTTCCATCTCCATGTAGAGAGGAATCCCTCAATTTTAGGTCTAGGAAATTGGACTATAGTGGCAGGAAAAGTGAGAACACCTTGGGACGTGCTGAGTAGTGAAGCACCACATTATCCAGAACTCAGGGCTGTGGATTACTGGGGGTTTTACGGAGGAGTTGATAAATTTCCAAAACTAAACTATATATTTAAAATTTTTATCAACCCCGCAATTAATTGCATCAATTAATGCATTTTTTTTTGCTTCCATGTCCATATTTCTGCACCAGAAAATTCATTTTGTCTAATATCGCCGTTGCTGGTGGTAAAATTCACCATCACTTATTAGCAGAATAACATTACATCATTTTTTTTAATTCTGTGGAAAATGAAAGATCGATCTGCTGGCCAGATTTAATAAGAATTATGAACGTGTCATGGGATGTATAAATAAAATATAAATAAAATGCTGTGTCCTGTTTTTAT
This sequence comes from Gnathonemus echidnorhynchus, assembly GCA_026776725.1. NCBI lineage: Eukaryota > Metazoa > Chordata > Actinopteri > Osteoglossiformes > Mormyridae > Gnathonemus > Gnathonemus echidnorhynchus. The sequence goes on along the minus strand of JAODJU010000095.1, from coordinate 18,042,284 downwards.
CATAATCTATCGCCCCAATAACTAACAAAACAACTTGTTTATTCTCCATTGTTTTGGGGTGGCAGTGTATTTCGTATGAAATAATGTGTGAAGTTTAACCGACAAACTTTTTGCGTCTCCTATGCTTATTTAGCATAAATGTCCCAGTTCCTATTGTGCGGTATGAAAGAGACACACAAAAGTGGCCAAAGGTCCAGACAGCCCAGGTACCTGAAAACAGGGACCAGGTTCTGAAACTTTATGACAAAACATTATTTAGATGAAGATGTACACCATATTTCATTTTCAGACAAATTCCACAGAACATGAAGCAACAGTGGTGTATGGTAGCAAAGGAAGGAAACTGCAGCTGTAGAACACACTTCGGCCTGTTTCATAAAGCAGGATTTCTTGCTTAGCCAGATAACTTGTTGGATTTAAGGTACACCAGTTTAATGAAATGGACTTTATCTTTTTTCTTTAATCCCATGTATCCATAGCCCTTCCCATGCATCAAAGCATTTCATAAATTGGCTGGCTAAGAAAGGCTGGACAAGAAAGGGGATCTAATGATGACCTGGCCACCTTTCATCATCTGACTTAAACCCCATTCAGAACTACTGGGCTTTAATAAAGGGTGAGATTTGCCAAGATGGCAAGCAGTACCCAGTTCCCAGAGCAGTATCTGGGAGGCTGTCCTAGCTGCCTCAGCTAATATAAAACGTGATCAAATCAAAAACATAGCAGGCTCATGCTGATGACTGAGAAGAAAGGTAGTTATACAGGACATTAAACTTGGCAAAATGGACTGTATGGAAAGGCCGATACTTAATCATTCTATATAAAGATTGATTAATATTTTTTTAATTATTTCTGTGGATGGTGAAGTGAGAAAAATCCAGTTACTTTCTGACTGCCTAATACTTCTGCACACTGATCACTGAGTGTTTTTAAACTGAGAAAGTAAAAATTTCAAAAATTGTTCCATTTTACCAATATCCACCATACCATTAGTGTATCTGTCACAGTTCTTATTTTAATGTTGCAGAAAATTTTCATTATAGTCAGAGAAATAAATATAAATATTAAACATATAAAAATATGAATAATTTACATGTCGATTTCAAACATGGATATTAAAACATACACAAAAGGAATACAAATAACCACCTAATTGGTGGCGAAACATGGTGCAAATAGTCATATAAGTGGAATATGCAGTAAATGAAGAAGTATAATTTCACAAATATGTATTACGACAAAGGCTCACGGCATTCAAGTAAAAACACATCAACTTTCCAGCTGATCCATCCAATCATTCTAGAAATAGTACTTCACTAATATAAGCTGGTGAGTGTGGGACAAGTACGGCTTAGGTAGCCAGAGAAAATGACACGGCTATCTGGGGAATACAATGCTGCCGATTCCGACAGCAACAAATCTAGTTTGATAAAAGGACTGTTGTCCTTTTTCCAATTATATTTCTTCCTCTCCTTTCACATCCATCTTTCTCTAGAAACCTCCCTTACTTGATCCATGTTTACAAAGGAACTCATTCCGATGTCTCCTTTTTAAGGATGGTAATGTGCTTGAAAATAAAACACCTGTGTTGATATTCATCTGAAATGAATTGTGATTAAGATTAGACTGTAGAACTGAAGAATTTAAGATTAGATATGTGGCACACTGCAGTAATTCTATTTTGAACATATTACTACCAGTTTTGAAAACAGCATATACTGTACAGTAAGCATAGGCTCTAAATACTTACATTTTGCTGGTGGTGGACTTTGAGTGAGAAAAGAACCCAAATCATTTGTGAGATGTGGTCATTGAATGTATTTAGTGTCACAGCCGTGAAATATGACCCACAGTCAATGTGTGACAGGTTTTGAAAAAGTGACTTTAGTATGGAGAAATGCTTGTTACTGACTGTGGAAAAATAACTGTATTGTTAGAGTCCTTGAGCCAACCCAGCCCATCTTATGTTTTAACTAAAACATAATCAAAAGCGTCAATGATATTTATCAGAATTATTTAGCCTGCTTGGTAAGCATACCCAAGTCACCCCACACATGTAGAAAAGGTTTATTGTCATCTTTTGTACATTGTTCAGGAAAACATAAAGGGAGTTATTCCTTTTAGCATAGACAACAGACATTGATTTTGTTGGCCCTGATAACAAAGAGAATTATAGTATATCGCTCACTTTCATTCACAAGCCTATCTGCTGGCACTTAATTGTGTTTTAGTGCTACACAAAGGTTGATATGATCAAATAAACACACAAGCCTTTGAAGGCGGGTCTCATGGAATCATACTGAGCAATTCAGACTCCTAGAACAGCACACTGCATTGGCATTGCTATCCTCGTTGGTCCGGTCAGCTTTCCTCAGATCAGCAACAGTACCTGAGAATGAAAAAGGCCTACAGTATTTAATATGACTTGAATAGAGTCTATTCCGTCTATTTAATATCTATAAAGTCTACATGGAATAGATTCTAGTCTATGTATTGTATTATTAAAGTTGCTACGTAATTCTGGGCATTCCAAGATTTCATACTAACAATAATGCAAACGTCTAAACAGTATTTGACTAATCATCACAAAAACTGCAGAAATCACAAGTTCCCAGAATAAGAATACCAAGACGATACGGCGAGACGGGTTATAGTTATCTTACAACCATCAACAGACAATAACGTGATCTTAAAAAAATATGTAGATACCGATAAGGTTAACACTATAGTGACCACTTTAACGTTAATGATGATAAGATGACAAACTTCCTTTTTCTGTATTTGTGAGGTATTCTGCTTTCCAAGCAGGCTAAATGACATTATTCCATATATGGAAACTATACCAGAGGAAAGCAGTAAATCTACACTACTATGGTCATATATATACTATGATGTACTATGGAGAAGTCATCTTCTCTAACTAAATGAATCAACATGTAAGTTAATCAGCTGGAGGCAGCATGTTTTTTAATGCTTTTAAATATACACCAATCAGCCACAACATTAAAACCACAGTCAACCGGTGAACAGGCGATAGGATAATAGGTGCACAAGTAGTCTGTCTGGTCTGATCCCACAGGAGAGCTACAGTCGCAGAAATTGCTGAAAAAGTTAATGCTGACTATGATGGAAAGGTGTCCTAACTCACAGGGGACCGAGCCCTGGTCCTGTCAGAGTGCCCATACTAACCTCTGTCCACCGCCAAAGGCCGGTATTTCTGTAGATTACATGGATTCATGGGTTACTTTCACATGTACCACCTACCTAAACATTGCTGTAGACCAAGTACGCCCCTTCATGGCAATGGTATTTCCTGATGGCAGTGGCCTCTTTCTGCAGGATAACGCTCCCTGCCACACTGCAAAAATTGTTCAGGAATGGTTTGAGGAACACGAAAAAGAGTTCAAGGTGTTGAGTTGGCCTCCAAATTCCCCAGATCTCAATCTGATTGAGCATTTATGGGATGTGCTGGACAAACAAGCCTGATCCATGGAGGCCCCACCTCACAATTTATAGGACTTAAAGGATCTGCTGCTAACATCTTGGTGCCAAATACCACAGGACAGAGGTCTTGTGGAGTCCGTGCCTTGAGGGGTCAGAGCTGTTTTGGTGACAGGAGGGGTACCTACACACTTTAAGCAGGTGGTTTTACTGCTATGGCTGATTGGTGTATTACAGCACAGTTCACTCTTTTGAAAGCATCTGTAATGGAACTTGAGTATGTTTATGCTGAACTATTCAACCTGCAGGTTTGATGAAGACCAATGCACATGTTATAATGCAAAAATGTGTTCATGTGAATTTTTCCAATGAAAAGAATTTATACAACTGCCTATTAAAGGAAAAGCATTACCACTGTTATTTGTGTTTAATTTTTGTTTTCTCCAAGCAGTGATTTAGTAATTGATATATCAGCTATGTTAAAAAGGGCTAGTGAATTAGTTGTTTAAGCTTCTTGGTATGTTTTTATTTTAAAAGCATAGTTTTTCCCATTCATTTCAGAATCTTATTTACATCGTGGATTTGGAATTAAAAATAGTATCCTAAGGTAGCCTATTAAAACAGTGTTACTGAAGTTGTTACTATTGTACTACTTGATCTAAAGTGCCTCATTAAGAATCCTTGCGATTTGATTACGTCGGAGCCTGGGCTTCAGCATGACCAGCGTCCTGTCAATAGCGAAACAACATGATTGTCTTCACCATAGGGCTGGTAGTTAACACAGCCCAAGCACTAGTTGTTTCGTCTATCTGTAGAGAGACATTTTTAAAATTTATTCCCTTTGTCTGAAAGTGTTTAGATAAATGAAATGTTTTAATATACAAGGCATTGTTTAACATATACAACATTTTTTTTCTTTGTTGGAAAATAGAGATGATATAAGTGTGAAGCATGTCTAATATTTCCTTTTAACTTAGAAAGAAATTGTTTTTCTAGAAATTTTGTGCTTTTGTAGTATTTTGGTTAATACTTCATTTAAGACCAAGTGACACATTAATGGGAAATAGTCATTATTTGTAATGAGGAATAGTCATTATTTGTTATGACACTGGCAAGCACTTCAAAACTAACAATTAATGCTAAACATAGAAATATAACCTCTATCATGAACTTGGACAAATTGTTTATATCAGCTATTTGAATATATTTCAAGAAAAGAGCAAAAAAACAAACTGACACTGGTGATAAATGCAACTTCTTGTCTTGATATTAACACTTTCTTCAAAGCCTTAAGAACGTATGTTGAGAATGCTACTCTCAAGTCCAAAGCAGCTTCCCAACTCTTAAGACTGTTTACATTTTTACAGTGTTTTGGGCTTGTTCATCATTTCTTTGCATATAGGGTACATGTAACTTAATAAAAAATACATGGTAAATGTTTATTTTATAGTGTACTCTAGTTATCATCACACAAACTGTCATTTAGAGAAATGAGGATAAATACTATCCCACCTAACTTGCTAGATCGACTAAGAAACTTTGTATAACTTAACTTGACTATCCATCCATCCATCCACTTGTCCAATACAGAATCATGGAGTTTAACCTCACCAAAAAGTTTAAAATATTATGTGTTACATAATATTGTAGGAAAATATTATATATTTGACAAGAAAACAGGCATGACTGAAAAACCACCACGGCCACTGGGTTTCAAATAACAGAAAACGACGTGGAAACTAGTGGTATCCTGGGTTTATTTATTACAACACAATCACATTACAACACAGCTGTATCATTCTATGCACTATCCTGGCAAATCATTAAGTGATATATTTTATAAACAGTCTTTTTTCTCTTATGATTTATAATTATTAAGTAATGGTATTTTGGGAGGTTTAATATGTGAATTGTGTACAAAGTCATCCTTCAATCTATCTATCTATCCCCCTTCTATGTTTATCTTCTTATCATGGTCAGGAAAAAATGTGCACGTTTGGTGAACTCTGGGGCAGATGTACACAACATTTTGAACAAACAGGGGAAAGGTGAAATGCATTTTAAATCAGGGAACTACAGGTAAACCAGCGAAATGATCGCACATGATATTACTTCATACCATGTACCCACGCCTTCACATAAAAAACATGAAATTTAAAAATGTGAATTGGCATTGACATCAATTTTCCATTTATTCCTGTAAGACATAGACTAGGTATTTACCTTGAAGAATTTGTTTGTCACCTCTTCCCATTAATTGACAGAAATGTATTTGTCACTATACACTGTTTCTGACTTCCGTCAGGATTTTGTTCCAAATGACAGGTCTTACATCAAAATGGAGACATGTCAGAATAGGATAATGACTTCTAGGTGTGAGACTGAGCCTGGCAGTGTGTGTGTGTGTGTGTGTGTGTGTGTGTGTGTATAAACTGGTCATATGCGAGTCATTCTAGATTGTTAATCTGGGACAGTCTGTAGTTGGACTAAATGTGAATCACCAGCAATTCACATGCATATGAATCCATGTATACAAATACCCTTTAGTCATGTGATATAGCATAATGGTGTTGTTTCTAGTGATTATGTAAATGGAATATGTTTTTATGGACCAACAAAATTATTTTTAACTGTTTGCACTATATGCAATCTGTCTTTGAATTGTCTTTTGAAATGTCTCTGTTGCATTAAATGTGCGTTTCCCTATGCTGTCTGTGAACATGGTAATGTAAAAACTACATTTGCAGTGATGTCATTTACCTAACATCATTGGGGACTGATATTCTGATATTGCAATAAAGACACCTCAAATCAAATTAGATTTTTTTTTTTTATGCACAACAGTACAGAATACAGCAGTTGATGCAGACAATGAAAGGCGTGCTAATTAAGATAGTTTTGTGAACTGAAAACTATTTCATTTTTGTTATCTGCAAAATCATTTGTGATGCCAACATGGCAATGACAAATTTAGTAGCCTGATGGTCTGGGTCAGCTTATGATTTGTTCATTTTGACTTTCACGTACTACATCAATGTTCCCCAGCTGCTTTGGCACAACATTGCATAATGGGGCATCCCGTATTATAGATGCACATACACATACATGTCAAGGTTTGAGAGTGTAGATGTGGGTTTGGCCCTGATAATTGCAGTCACAATGGCTCTCTGCACAGCAAGTTGGTTCCTTCTTTATATCTTAAGTTCCGACCACTTTTTTTCAGGGTGTTTTATTTGATGGAATTTAACGTGCAATGTGCAGCACATTTTTTAAGATTCACTTTTATTAACATTCCACAAAGTACATGACCAAAATGCACTTTGCAAGTTTATAAAAGTTTTTGTATGTCTTTGGACAGTAAAAATCAGATTTATAAGCCTTGTGTAAACCGAGATATGTTATAGTTTTATAAATCCCACTTACCGTAGAACCATTTGTAGCCGTGCATTTTAAAAACCACCCCATTCCCTTTCAGCAATGGCTCTATTGTTAATTACCTTCATCTGTTTCTTACTTCTAGTTAGTGTTTGGTTAATTGTCATGGCCTGCACCTGTCCCATGTCTAATCTACATTACTTGTGGATTTATTTGCCTGCCTGTGCTCTGTTCCTCTGTCATTGTGCATTACATTTACGTGTTTGTTCTTGCTTGTTAGTGTTGTGGACCCCAGTTAGTGTTATTAGTTACTGATTCCCTCAGCATTGTTTAGTTTAGTCCTTGTTCATTCTCGTTTACTCTCTTGGCATCTTGTTTTGGCCCTTCAAGGTACTTTTGTTTCTGGTGTAATGTGCGTTCAGATTTAATAATAAAGTCCTCTGTGGTGTATGATAGCTGCTTAATGGATCGTCATTCCTTCCCTGCATACCGTCATGGAGCCACGTGTATATATAAATGCACATATACTATGTTTATAATACCATTTCAGAGACAAGGGAGCCACAAGCAAGAGGGAAAAAAGGAATTTCTCAGAATGTGAAGTGCATTTGCCAGTGACAAAAATAATAATAATAATAATTATTATATGTCGATTGACAGCATATGACTGCTGCTGTTAAAGCAGTCAAATCAGCAAGCTGGACAATGACAGAAATTTTAAAAAAATGGGAGGATTTAAAATCCATTGAACCGGAATTCCTGTTCTCTACATGGTTCATGTATGGGCAGGGGCATCAGAAGCATTTTGAATGTGGGGGGGACACACTTGCATAAAACTAACATTTTATGTTAAACGTGGGGGGGGGGGGGTCGAAACGAATAATCATGAAATGTGAGCATTATGTGTCTCACTTAGTGTGTGGTGGGATATCCCTATCAGCTAGTTCCATTTGGTATGATCCTGTCACCAAATATATAAGTGTTGTCATTAGGCCTACTTAAAGTTGGACAGGTACAGCATGATTTCGTAAAGTTTGTCATTCAAGGACCGGGGCCAGTTCATCACCCAGTTCCATCTGAATCGCTAAAACGGGTGACAAGATACAAACCATCATTGGAAAAATGATTGTGATCTCCAATTAACTGCTCCCTTTTTATGTGCTCATGCACAATGTCCTCTAACATAGCTAAATATGCTGTTATGATGCTGCATGTGACATACTTAGACACAGGCCTTTTTATGCCTATTAGATATGGGTGCACAAATGTCGGCGCTTGCTTACTTTGACTTTTCAGTATGCACACCTCTAAATACACTGGTAAAGTGATAGTGATTAATTGTCATTGTTGACACACCACAGCACACAACAATGAAATGTGTCCACTGCATTTAACCCATATGTGACATTGTGACATAGCAGTGGGCAGCTATCTTTTAGCATCCAGGTAGCAGTGGTTGTGGGTGGTACCTTGCTAACGGTACCTCAGTGATACCCTGCAGGTCAGGTATCGGAACCAGAAACCTTTCAATCACAGTGCTGCTTGAAAGTTTGTGAACCCCTTGAGTAGTTTAGATTTTTCTGTTGTTTTACCATGATTTTCTTATTTTATCATCACCAGTTTTTATATATGAAATGACAGGTTTCTGTTCATCAGTTCCATAATGAAGAGAACTGTGTACGTAACCAGCAGACTATGTGAAACATGGAATCAGAGTATGTGCAAAAGTAAGTAAAGTAGGTAATAGACTCAGGTGAAACACATGTGGGTGCTCAAGTAATCAATTAAGTAGACCAATCAAATGGGACATCATTAGGAAAGGTTTTGAGCAGCAGTAATTAATGGAGGGAGGGAACCAACCAAACCACTGTCATGCCAAGGCGTAAAGCACACAAATGCTGAGAGGAAAGGAGACATCTGAGGACATCAGGAAGAAGGTGGTGACAGCCCATCAGGCTGGGGAAGGATACAAGACCATCTCCAAAAGATTCCAGCTCCATCCATCCACTGCAAGACAAATCATTTACAAACGGAGGGCACTCAGCATCACACTCAGCATTACCACAACTCTGCCCAGAAGTGGACGACCACCAAAACTTTCACCAAGAAGCACCAGAAAAATAATAATTCAGGTAAAGGCCAACCCACACATTACTTCCAGAGTTGCAGACCTCTCTGGCAGCATCTGGGATAAATGTACATGCATCTATAATCAGACTAAAAGTGAATAGACATGGCATTCAAGGGAGAGTTGCTAGAATGAAGCCTCTGCTCTCAAGAAAGAACAAAATTCCCATTTAAACTTTGCCAGAGAGCACTTGGACAAACCAGAGGCCTTCTGGAAGTCCATTCTCTGGACAAATGAGTCCAAAATTGAATTATTTGGCCACAATCACAGGTGCCATGTTTGAAGAAAAATCAACTCTGTATATCAAGAAAAGAACCTCCTCCCAACAGTGAAGCATGGTGGTGGAAATGTGAAGGTCTGGGCCTGCTTTTCTGCCTCGGGACGCCATATTATCCAGGGAACCATGAATTCCGAGGCTTATCGACAAATTCTTGACCAGAAATGGCATAAGGGAAAGAAGATTCACACTATGGATTGGCCCGGTCAAAGTCTGGACCTCAATCCAATAGAAATGTTGTGGTAAGATCTGAAGCGGGCAGTACATGCCAGATGTCCCTCCAACCTCTCTCAACTGACTGAGCTACGCAAGGAGGAGTGGGCAAAAATCCCCAAAAGCAGATGCGAGACACTGGTTCATGGTTACAGAAGACGTTTGGTTGAATTTATGGCTGCAAAAGGAGGTAGCACAAAGTACTGACTGGTTCACATACTTATGGCAGATTTTCTGTTTTTTGAGAGACAAATTACTTTTGTTGAATAACTAATGAAAATATATTTTTAAGGTATGCTTTGTAAATTGGGATTTAAATGTTGAAGCGTTTTGGAAAATGGATGGATGGATGGATCATAAGGTTATTTTATTCAGTTTTTAGAAAACACTTACCATGTTTGGAATGTTCACACACTTTCAAGCAGCACTGTGTGTGTGTGTATGTATGTATGTATATATATATATATATATATATATATATATATATATATGCATGTATGTGTATATATACACACATTTACTACATTTAAAACAATAACACAAATGCTTAGTGTTAGCTGTATTTCAAACAAAAATGTTTCTGTAGTTATTAACAGCTGTCATTTGACAAAGTGCTAATACTACCTTAGATGCATATTTCTATCTAAACTCTAGATGTTGCTTTTTTCTATCTTCTCAAAAGTGCTCATATGACTGTTTTGGATCATTGGTAAATGTGCAAAGAATAAGTCTTTTTAT
>JAODJU010000095.1:18005685-18021621 GCA_026776725.1 Gnathonemus echidnorhynchus | reverse complement strand
ATCCCCCTATAGTTGGAGCACACCCTCCGGTCCCCCTTCTTAAAGAGGGGGACCACCACCCCGGTCTGCCAGTCCAGGGGCACTGCCCCAGATGTCCATGCGATGCTGCAGATGTGTGTCAACCAGGACAGCCCCACAGCATCCAGAGTCTTGAGGAACTCTGGGCGGATCTCATCCATCCCCAGGCCCGGGCAACTGAGGAGCTTTTTAACCACCTCAGCGACCTCCATCCCAGAGATAGGGGAGTCCACCCCCAAGTCCCCAGACTCTGCTTCCTCATTGGAAGGCATGCCAGTAGGATTGAGGAGGTCTTCGAAGTATTTCCTCCACTGACCCAAAACGTCCTGAGTTGAGGTCAGCAGCGCCCCATCCCCACCATAAACAGTGTTGATGCTGCACCGTTTTTCCCACCATGAGCCGCCGCATGGTGGACCAGAATCTTTTTGAAGCCGTCCAGAAGTCGTTCTCCATGGTCTCGCCAAACTCCTCCCACACCCGAGTTTTTGCCTCAGCGACTGCCAAAGCCGCATTCCGCTTGGCCTGCCAGTACTCGTCAGCTACCTCTGGTGTCCCACAGGCTAAAAAGGCCTGATAGGACTCCTTCTTCAGCTTGACGGCATCCCTCACCGCTGGTGTGTACCAGTGGGTTTGGGGATTGCCGCCACGACAAGCACCAACCACCTTACAACCACAGCTCCGGTCAGCCGCCTCCACAATGGAGGCACAGAACAAGGCCCATTCGGACTCAATGTCCCCCGCCTCCCCCGGGACATGGGCGAAGCTCTGCCAGAGGTGAGAGTTGAAGCTCCTACTGACGGGATTCCACCACACGTTCCCAGCAGACCCTCATTATACGCTTGGGCCTGCCAGGCCTGACCGGCTTCCTCCCCCACCAGCGGAGCTAACTCACTACCAGGTGGTGATCAGTTAACAGCTCCGCCCCTCTCTTCACCTGAATATCCAGTACATATGGCCACAAGTCTGATGACATGACCACAAAGGCAATCATCGAACTGCGGCCTAGGGTGTCCAGGTGCCAGGTGCACATATGGACACCCTTATGCTTGAACATGGTGTTCATTATGGACAACCCTTGACGAGCACAGAAGTCCAATAGCAGAACACCGCTCGGGTTCAGATCGGGGGGGCCGTTCCTCCCAATCACGCCACTCCAGGTCTCACTGTCATTGCCCAGTAGAACAAGAACAAGTCCCCAGGGGGAGTGCTCTCCAACACCCCTTCCAAGGACTCCAAAAAGGGTGGGTATTCTGAACTGCCGCTTGGCGCATAAGCGCAAACAACAGTCAGAATCTGTCCCCCCACCCGAAGGCGAAGGGAGGCTACCCTCTCGTCCACCGCGGTAAACCCCAATGTACAGGCGCCCAGCCAGGGGGCAATAAGTATACCCACCCCTGCTCGGCGCCTCTCCCTGCGAGCAACTCCAGAGTGGAAGAGGGTCCAACCCCCCTCAAGGAGACTGGTTCCAGAGCCCAAGCCATGTGAGCCCGACTACATCTGGTCGGAACCTCACAACCTCGCGCACCAGTTCAGGCTCCTTCCCCGCCAGAGAGGTGACATTCCATGTTCCTAGAGCTAACTTCTGCAGCCGAGGATCGGTCCGCCAAGGTCCCCGCCTTCGGCCACCGCCCAGCTCACACACCACTCGATCCCTTTGGCCCCTCCTATAGGTGGTGAGCCCATTGGAGGGGGGACCCACGTGCAGGCCTGGCCACCAATCGCTCGTCATCAAGCCCCACCCCCAGGCCATCGCTCCGGGCGAGGTGAAATCGTGGATCCATTATGTTTCTCTTCATAAGGGGTCTTTTGAGCCATTACCCGTTCCCGCTATTTGAGCCATCTGGTTCCTCACCCAGGACCTGTTTGCCTTGGGTGACCCTACCAGGGGCATAAAACCCTGGGCAACTTAGCTCCTGGGATCATTGGAACATGCGAACCCCTCCTCCACGATAAGGTGTCGGCTCCAGGAGAGGAAATATTAATATGTACAATATAAATATTTATAAAACAGTATGAATTATATAAATTACATTTTAAAACATGGATATTAACACATACACAAAGAAATACAGGTATCCACCTCATTGGTGAAGAAAGTTTCTGCAAATTAGCATGGAAGTGGAATGTGCAACATATGAATAGATGTAGTTTTAGAGATACATGTCACAACTATCATTCAGGTAAAAGCACATATATATTGCCTTTCACATTTCTAGTTGATCCATCCAGTACTCTTAGAAATTCTACAGGTTGGTGAGTGTATGAGGAGTATGGATTCGATGGGTGATGGGACTATCACTCTGGCAATGCTGTCGTTCCAACAGCCCCTTTTCTAGTTTGTCTCTTGCTGTCAGCCAACAGTAAACGTGATGCAGACTGTTCATATTTTTACTATTATTTTTGTAAAATATAAATAACTGGGATCATGCCAGGATTTTCACTTGTGCTTTATGAACATTTGAAAAATTGAGGCAATATATTCATTTTCAAGTACAATTTGCAGAGAGGTTTATATTTTAAACTCAAAATGTACTTGTGCTTATGAAATTGTAAACCAATATATAAGAGTTTAAGTGTTGCACATGTCTGAAATGCTACATGGGTTACATAGGGGATCCTATTGCATTTATTAGAAATTCATGTTAACTTCATATTCATAGAATTCAAACCCAGAAAGTATTAAGTTTTTACTGTATTGATTGATTAGTACAACAGACAAATTTGTGTTCCTAGTTCTGACAATGTTTTGCAAGTCAACACTTGTTATTCGTGTCATCCACATTGAAAGTTGTATTACACAAAACAATTTGTGGGCTGCTTTCTGAAGGTGTTTTCAGTTGATTTTGTGGCGGCTGCATTTGAGAGATTAAACTCATCTGGATATAATTTTGCGTCATTTGGAAGGCTTACAGGGGCCTACCACAGAGATCTCTGAGGTTACTAGAACATTCAGTCCAGAAGATTAAGATACAGCAAGCACGAAGCATTAGTCATTAATTATAAAGTTTGTCGCTAATTCGTTATTTTATCAAATAAGTTATGTGGTTTTTCAGGACGTTACATTGGAAAAGAAGAAATGGAGCCTTTAAATGCAGAACTATGGCTTTTCAGTTAAAATAATGATATGACCTTACGAATGGAATTTAATAATTGTTTTCAACATATAACAAATTTCATATCATTCTCTTAGTATTTGTCCCTTAGTTTTTAAAAGGGAAATGGAGCATGTTTTACATTACCAATAAAAAATACTTGTTTTTACATGTACTGAATATTACAGTTCATATTTTCACAAATAATAAAAATAAAATGATTGGTCCAAGTTTCTCTCTGCCAATTTTTAGTGCAGGCTTTTTTGTTTGTTGTTTTATGCATCTAATTCATCCATGAAATTATTCTTACATATGAAATTGCTTATCAATTGATCATAATTTTAGGTTTGATTGAGTCCAGCAGCAAGGTCTACAAAAAGAACTGTGGTCCACATAAAAAGAAAAATATATAATAAATATGATCCAGTTTCCACAGAATAAGAATAAATATCTGATACATATTCATGGTCTTTATACACTAAGGGGGCAAAACTTTATCTCGCAAACACAGTGCATGGTAAGGTCTGGGATATTTCAGACAGTACGCTAACATTTGATACTCATTGTCGACATGTTGAATGCAGAAGAAATGGGCAGGAAAAAAGATCTGAGTGACGTTTGCAGGGGCCAAATCATTATGGGCATATGAGCAGGTCTGAGCATCTCTGAAACGGCCAGGCTTTTGGGGTAATCTCAGTCAGCCATGGTGAGTACTTACTGAGAGTGGTCTGAAAAGGAATAACTCACGAACCGCAGCCAAGACCTGTTGATGCAGGATGTGAATGAAAGCAATCCTGTCTGGTATGAACCAACAGAAGGGCTTCTGTGGCACAAATGGCAGATAATTTTGATAATGGAAACAGGACTAATGTGTGACAACACACAGTACATGGAGCTCTGTCGCGTATGGAGCTACATAATCCATTGACTGGATTTGTTGGTCCAATGCATCCCACAAATTCTTGACACGTACTTGGCCATGATGCAGCAGAAGGAGGGATTCATCGAATTCCATTGCTGCATGTTCCAGTTCTGACTCTCACATGCCCATTGTAGGCATCTTCGGTGGTTTCCAGTGGTGGACAGGGTTCAGCATTCTGATTGGCCTGCGTCCGTGAAGCTGCATCCTCAGCAGAGCTGGATGCCAAGTACGTTGTGATGATATGCTCCCATGATCAAAATGATCTGTCATTTGTGACACACCTAATGTTGGTTCGTACCAGACAGGATAGCCTTCATTCACATCCCCCAATGACAAGTCCCAGCCACCCAATACCCTCTCAGCGGTTCATGGTTTTCCCAGTCTCAGTGGGTACTCATCTTTGTCTTTATTATCCCTGCCCATCTGATCTGCATTCAACATTCTACATTCAGTGAGTACCGAATGCTAGCTTACCGTGTAATACATCCCAGACCTTAAAATGCACCATTTTTACAAGATAGTCCACTTTATTCACTTTGTATGGAGGTGTCATAATGTTTTGGCTCAGATAGATGTGAAAAACAGTCCAAATGACTAGTTAGTATGCGAACATTGACAATGTATCGGACTGTCCAGTGTACTGTACAATACCAGGAAGCAACTTTACTATAAACGGCAGAGGGGTACACCTCAAGCTAGCACTTTAGAGATGGTGAGTTTGTGAAATTCCTCCCAGCTGGTTGGTATCAGACCTATTAGATAGAGGTGCCACTGAATAACTGAATTGTGTTGTGTTCAAGAAGCTTGTGAGGCTTCCATTGTTACTCCCTGAGGAGCTGCTTATCTCTGGGGGTTCTCTGTTGTGGGGATAGTCATCACTGCTCAGTATAGGGAGTAGATTGGATGCCACTCTTCTCTCCACCACGTCTGCCATGGTCCTGCAGCCTCAGTGCTATGACAGAGCTGGGCTTCTTAATCAGTTTATCTAACGTCCTTCTTCACCATTCTTGCAACACCAAGAATGAAATGGTAGAACATGTGCAGCAGTTTTCTGCACGCACATGAGTCTCCACAGGAAGAATAGTCTGACTTTCAACTGTAGGTGTTTCTCCGTTCACCATCCCATGAAGCTCTCCACTAGTCAGCACCACTCTTTCTCACTGATGCATCCCACATCTAAACTCAGTCACAAATATAAAGCAGTTTTACGTTTGTTTCAAAAATGTTATTTACTTATGGAAACCGTAAACTTTCAAGACTTTTAACCTACAGCCAAGAACAGTTACTGTTCACCTATTAGGAATGAACAGTTGAAATTAAATATAAATAAGGGCAATAATTCTGTATACCAAAGGAATGGTAGTCTTTTACAATTTATGAACCAACAGAAAACAGATACGTAACAAATTTTTACGTAAACACATTCTTTGAAGTAGAACATACACCTGGAAGGCAGATGTACCTCTATAACCATTCCTTAATACAGGAGCATGATGAAAATTTCCCTTGGAGTTTCTCTAACATGAATGTGTGAAGTTGTGGTTTGCACAGTATATTACCATCATCTAGACATGAATAATCCTTTGCTGTTCATTTACAAATGAAGGAACCACACTTATATTACATGCTTTCTGTATGTCTCTTTAAAAATGTAACTCTACACCTCCAGGGTTATGTGTGTTCCTGTGATTGAAATTTGCATATTCTCCATGTGAGTATGTGGGCTTTATATAGGTATTATAGGGAATTCTGGTTTCTTGGAGTCCTAATGTGCATTTCAGTGTCTCTAAAGTGCATTTCTGACTGAGTGTGCGGCTGTGCATCTTTTTGTGGACTGGGCTCCTGTCCACTGTGTCCCCTGTCTCATGCCCTCAGCTTCCAGGCAAAGAATCCAGTTTCACTGTGACCCTGCACTGCAGTATTTCCCAGCCCGGTCCTCGGTGACCCCCAGACAGTCCATGTTTTCAGGAGCTGGGAGAGAGCAAAAACACGGACTGTCTGGCAGTCCCTGAGGACCTGGTTGGGAAACACTGCAGTACTGGATAAGCAGTATGAAAAATGGATGGATGAGTACTATTAACAAGTATAGTATTATCAACTCTTTGTTTAGTTTTTGATTTTGCAACAAAGTTGAATCCTCTTTAAATTCCCTTTCAGTAAATAGTAGATAATACTTGCGTTGGATGGAGATTATTTCAGTTTGGTGATGTAATGTTTAAAGTGCAACCTGATATTTTAGGAAACAAGGCATTGTCCTGAAGAAACCTGTGTTTGAGACATGAACCGAACCACAATCATGTCTTATTTAAGAATAATGATGAAGAATTAATCACTTAATGGCCACATTAACATGTTTTACAAGATGATATAATGCTGGCTTGTGAAAAGAACATTTACAGGGAATGACTAAATCTACAGAATTGCATCCTTTTTCATTCATCAGTAGGAACAAAGGGTGATAAGGATTGTTGGATACTGGTCATTTTTCAGAAACTATGCAGTGTGAGTGGAAAAGCTTAGGTCATTTAATTCAGAGGTCTATTTAAAGACATTTTACAAGGGGATAGTAAACAAATGTTGAAAATTTCAATTAAGCCGGAGAGCAATGATTACCTAAAAACAGCCTTCCCAAGTTATTTTAAAGCAAAGTCCTGCACCACATTAAAACTTGGATTTTACAGAAGCAAAGATTAATGAATACTTTCTTTTTCCACATCTTGTATTATGGATACAAGAGATTTCGGTTATGCATTTTGCTAAGGAAAAAATCTTCAGTCTGAAAATGAAAACAGTAACATGATATACGTAACTGATCTTGTTCAAGAGAGACATAAAAGAAACATGTTTTCTCCTTGGAAGGTGATTTGGAACAAATCAAATGCTTCTAAATGCACCAAAGTCTGAGAGCACTTTACTATTCTACATCTCTCTATCAAAAAATAACAGGGGTTTCTAATAAAAGTAATGGCCAGTAGTCTTGTTAGAAATATACTGCAGCAAAGCTTAGAAAATATTAAAGTTCAGACATAAAAAATACTTTCAGTAATATTAAATTTTGTAAAGCACAATGAATCATATAATTTCATAGTCATGTAGTCGTTCTCGCATTTCTCTCACACCATCTTTTATTTGAAGTTACACCTGTGACCTCAGTGATTTGCACCTTCATGTACAGGATTTTAGGTGCTTTACCCTCTGACAAACAACTTTGTGATATGATAATTGCAAAAATGTATTGAATTAAATGTAAGTTTTTTATTGTGGTTTAATTGTTAAGCCACCACAATTTGCCTTCTCTTTTGCAGCTGTGGCCTTGAAGTCCTGGATATATGGTTCATAATTCTAGCGGGAGAATAAATTGTTTTCATTCAGCAAAGGAATAAGAGGAAACATTTGAGAGTGTTTTCCCACTGTACACGGAAAACTGTTTCATCATGGCTGTCGGGTGCCTCGCCTCGGATGTGGTCATGCTATTTTCCTGATGTTGCTCACCCCTTCCACATAACACCATCCCATGCAGCTCTTGTTATTCTAATGATCCCACTCAGACAGCCACACAGTGTTCGGAGCTGGTGAGATGCTCAGCTGGCTAACCCACTGTGCCTAAGATCGGATGGTTGTTTGTTCAAGTCCCAGCCTTCGTGAAATAGTCATATGTCTGTGGGCCCCTTGTCAAGGCCCTCAACCTGCAACTCTAGGGGTGCTGCGTGTTGGCTGACTCCCCCACCCCACACTCACTTCTCTGTGTGCCTCCCGGTTTGCAAGATTGGGTAGGTGAAGAGGAGCATTCCGATGTACTTCTGCAACTGAGAAATAAAGGGTCCTCATTTTTATTTTAGGCTATGGAAATAAAGTAATTTTTACATTCATTTATATTCTGTAAGATTAGCAGTCTGGCTGCTTTTTGAACAAGATATATTTGATTGTCCTGTAAGATTACCTGAAGTTTAGGGGGCATTATTTATTTCTCCATAGTTCAATTTATGTGGACATTTTAGTATGCACATAGCAGGCATTGCTGAGGATATTGACCTGAGATTTTGGCAAGAGAAGGAGCTGGTATCGATTAAATGTTGATTTAAAAAGCATTCTTCATGAAACTAGAATTAGGAAAAAAAGTTTGTTTGTTACTGAGATTCCTGACAAAACTTTCCATTATGTTAGCCAAGCTAGTGCAGAACTGGATTAAAATGAATGCATAGTCTGCTCTTGAAAACCAGACAATCAACAGCATGAGTTAGCTATTCCCAAGAGTTTCATAACTGGCTGCATTTGTCGCATACCTGGGGCTTTCATACCTTTTACTGATTAACCTTATTTCCATGCGTGATTTACTAGGTTAGTAAACCATGTATCTGCCTGGTGTCTTGCTCGTGATACTATATCCACCAGAAGCTGCCATACTCCATCTTCCTTTGTTGATATTGATGATAATATTTTGATCATGTTTCATTAGATATCTTCAAAAGAATCAAAGATGTGTCACTTTTGAATATGAGTAGACCAGTGGATCCCCCACCCCCAACCAGTTGCTATAGCAAGGAAGGTAGTCAGGAGCGGAAATGGCGGGAAGGTGGGTGTAGCTGTGACAGCAGTGTTCCCAAATGCACGTATGTGACCTATGTGACACAAATATAATTTTAGTTTGCAGAGTTGCTTGAACATGCTTGAATCTTACCCAAAATCATTGCGTGATTTTTAAGGATACTGTGTTTTTTTGCCCACTTTGTAGAAAGAATTCAGTGGCAGTCTATGTTCTTAGATTTTGAGGACTTGGTGACAGGCTGTATTCTTTATATTCCATACTGGTAAAGTAATTTTTCCATCCATATTCTATAACTGCTTATCCAGTATTGGATTGCCAATAGGTACACAATTATACACATGGTGAGTAACACTGAAACATACATTGTGCCAAAACATATGTTTTAGACTGTGGACAATAGCACCAAGATGCCTCTCTCAGTAAAACTATACTGAAAAGGCATGCCTTGTGTTGGATTTAAAGACCCATAACTACAGGACTAAAGCTTCTAAATCTGGACATTAGTAAAACATTTTGTAATAATAAATAAAATCACAGGAGAGGAAACAAAAGCATGCTAACCATTTTCATGTGTTTCAAAAATGGCATTCATGTTAGTCGTATATTTTTCAGCTCAGGGTATAGATTTTACTCTGCAAGGCATGTACCAGAAGGAAAATGCAAAGTTAGAACCATATGTTAATTTTAAGGGGAACCATATGCTGATGATTAAAGACATGCTATTGATGGGAAGAGAGTGAGCAAAGACCTCAGTGTAAAGGAAGTCTGGATAACGCAACTGTCGCTTTCCTGACACACAATAAATTAAAGCAATGAAAATAGACAGTAGACACTACTGGATAATTTGATTATTAAAACTCAATTAAAATTGCTGTATGATTAACTGGAATGCACCTCTTATGTTTACAGTTTACAGACTACAGCCCAGCCTCTCATTATCATATCTCATTATCCATTTGTTTATTAAAATTTCAATGTATATGTTTATCTGATAGTCCAAACTCTCACTTTTATCTATAGGTCAACATGTATGTCATATTTTCAGGAAACAAAATAGACACATAAAGGAAAAAAGATTATGTCAAAATGTGTAACACTGGTTCTTTTTGGCAGTAACTGAACTTTCTAGAATTAGTTTCTTTTAAGTTTCTTTAGTGTTTAAAGTATTGATTTGAAAAGTACAAAGGGATTCTTCCGTTTATAATCCAATAAAGCTCTACGGAGACCTTCTCCTTCCTTTCCTTTTTCTCCTCCTCCTCCTCCTTTCTTAGTCTTCATCTTCTTCTTATTCTACTTCTCCTCCTTTATTTTTTCTTTTTTTACTGCTTTATTAATGTCAGCCACATGCTCATGAAATCCTATTTAATCTAAGATAGTTTATCAGCATAATACTTACATTTGGAAAGTCTTTCAGATTGTATGAACTCCTCACAGGCTGAGCTACACTTCCAAACAAAACCATATCCTTCAGATTTCGAAATACTGTAGTAAGCTTATGCTTTTTCACATAGCATTTTTCATTCGCTTTATGTATTATTTGCGAGTAATGATTCTTAAGTGTGAAAATCTGAGTCACGCATAGTGTCTAGGGATGAGTCGCTGCATTGATTTAGGTCTGAGTCATAAAAAAATTGTTTCCAGTATAACGAGATTCTTGGACTTGAGAACTACAACCAGTTATTTTTAGAAACGTATACAATGTCGACAACTTGTGGTATGTATTATCTGACGTTAGCTCTTGTTGTAAATTGTAGGCATACTGTTTCTCCAAATCCCATTATTTTTAAACTTAACACTAAGTTGTTATATCCTTTGTTTTTTCTCAGTAAGTTAAGTCATCACCATTTGATATTATTCTTCCACCGTCTTTCATCGTTTGTTCTCCCATTCTTGCATTTTGATGCAGTATTTCTTACGATGTGAAAGCATTCCATAACCCACAATATATTTCTATGGTGGCTCTACAAAAGAAATTAATATTTGCAGGAATGATGCAACAAATTCAACAATAAGCATAAAATTAGATCAAATTCAAGAACATAATATTTAAGTTTAAGTTAAATTATGGAAATAATGAATAGTGAGTATGTTCACGTCACATACAAATCAATGATAACTTACGTTAGTGGTATCCAGAACAACTCAAGGCATTTATAACTTATTATTAACCAAAAAAGATTTTAAAAGTCAGGGTATCACATTTTAAGCAGCATTAAATAGAAAGAAGACTATTTTTAAATGTTCAGATGTCCGGTTAAGACGTCTTAGAGCTAATAGCCTGTAGATAAAGACTCCAGTAAAGATACTACTAGTGAGAGTTTGTCATGTCAACACACGGAAAAGGTGTTTTCCTCTGTGAGAAACAGTCTGTGTCTAACATTTCTTATATATTGGCTGACCTGGAACTCTCCTATCAATTCTGTTAAACACACAACCTGTTTTACTCTTGTTTCAATGGAATCTTTACATTATATGAATAAATTTAGCAGATGGATTTTCCACAGGAGAATAAGTCTCAAAAGTGGATGAGTGTCTGAAGAATTGCACGACGCATTGTTGTGTGAATGAATGAATGAATGAATGAATGAATGAATGGGGAGTGAGTAGCACCTCCCAAGAGTTTGAATCTGACTGTGTGTGTGCAGTTTGCATATTCTCCCCATGTAGCATGGGCTTTCTCCCACAGTACGAAGGTGAAGATGAATGTGTGTGTGTGTGTGTTTCCCCTGCCTTGTGCCCTATGCTGCCGGGGGACAAGCTTGAGGCCCCCATTTCATGACCCTGACAAGCACCTGGAAGATCGATGGTTGACTTGATCAACAGTGACTCATATTACAAAAAATTATCACTCTTGTACTTAACCATAGCGAAGCTGAAGGTGGATGAAAATACACTGCTATGGGAAATTAGGTAGAATTGCTCAAGAAGGATATTGAAATATGTAAGTGCAATCTTTTTTCCTGCAAAATCTTAACAATTAAATGAAAATTTAAATGTAATAATGTAGTATTTATCATAGTACTTTCTGATATTAATCATGAAAGTCTCTCTCTTGCTCTGTGTATTGATAGAAAATTTCAGGTCATAAAACAAAGTTAATTCTCCCTTATCCGGATTACTTTATCCACATTACTTTATCCACTTTCCCTGGCTATTACACTAATGCACAGCCTAGTTGACAGCAATAACTAGCTGCAGGTGACATAAATGTCACATGATTTCTTGAAACAGTGGTGCACTAAATCTAGGTGCAAGATAAATTGATCTTTAAGAGTCTACTTGACCTGTGCTGTGTGAAGAATTGTGTGTTTTTAATCTCAATACAGAATATTATACCTATTACTTCCAGCACGACACAGCATGAACTCTTTTAAGCACCTATGTACTTCATAAGTAGTCAAATAGCGCTTGGACCACAAGTTTTGCTCTCAAATGAATATGTTTGTGTGCATCTCTCAAAGGAGACCAAGATGGGATGTATGAAATGAAGCAGTCCAATGTACCTGTACTTGTGCAAATGGCAAATAAAAAAATATTTAAAATACCTTAGTTAAAATCTTTGAATAGGCAAAATACTCCCATTCCGTAAAACTATAATAGAATCTGCCATTTCTGTCAATCACTGTAGGCATCACGCCTCTAACAGTGCCTTGCTCCCGTGACTATTTATAATTCCTAATCCTGGGGTCAAGTGGAATCTGCCCTTCCAGATAACTTCCATTTATCTCAGGACAAAGCCACGTTGCCCTTTTGCCCAGCTTGTTTCTGTCAAACAAATGTCACACACTTTATAACATGCGGCCTGAAGGGGTTTGGACCATACCAACAAAAACATTGTTTTTGTCTTTCTCCATTTAGTTAAAAATGTGCTGCATGACAGCGTGTTTCAGCGAGAGATTTAAAAAGTGCTGGGTTCAGTGTAGGATACCAAAGGCAAATATTTGCCTTATTCGATGTCCTTTTGTTTTTAGTGTGCTGGTACTGTATGGTTTTTACGTCAAGCCGTGGAGATATTTCATATTACACTCAAATAGTTCCTGTGAATGAAAACTTAGGGCACAATTAAGAGCACTGCTAATAGGTGTGGCTGTTTTGGATCATCATCTACATACGTAGTTCCTCAAAATGAAGGATGACACTCAACAAAGCAAGTGAGTGACAAAGCTGCTCCTCTTTCAAATGGGGTGTGTTGTGGCCTTGTCGATGGGTTACATTGTCACAGTCAGCCCTGTCCTAACCTACTACATTGTATCGCTTAGCCTCACCTATATACAGTAAATTTATGCATGTATATGGAGTCCACTGATGGACTGGCATCCCGCCAAGGTCCCCCCAGCGTGATGCTTCCTGGAATAGGCTGTATGCTCAATGCAACCCTCTTCCAGATAAGCTGTTGGTTGGATGGATGGATGGATGGATGGATGGATGGATGGATGGATGGATGGATGGATGGATGTATTGTGCATAGTATATCTATAAGTTTGAAGAATTCATGCAGCCCTATATATCTGGAATGATAATTACTGCTGTTCAAACGACAGTCTGTTGCGAAAGGGCAGAGCGGCCTTGTGTCAGTGAAACATAAGGGCTCTTAAGAGAGATCTTACGGTGAACTTTTAGAACATAAAATCAGAAATGGGATCTGTGCAACATCAAGAAAAATTTTATTCAACATTTCCAATACAAATGTCTTGTGAGCCTCAGAAACGGAGTTTGAAACAGCATGCATGATTTTTTTCAAAATATATATTTAAACAAAGCATGAGTAGCTGTTATCTGTAATGTAGGGATCTTTATTTATCTCTTTGTGAAACTGTCTCTGTTCAGGATGGTGAACAGGGCAACATGACACAGGGGAGGATTCCAGCATGGAACTTTTCTTTAAAAAAACAACTGTTGCACCACCTGTTTCTCATTAATAACAGTTGTACAAAACCACATCTATATTATCTAGATACAAAGCCATGAGTCGATAAATAACCACAGCCATGAAACATATTTACCCAGATGCCTTTATCTTATCAGACATACTCGAATTATTATACATGGCAATCTGATTTGCCAAGGCTGCTGCGGTGCTCATTCCTCCTGAGTTTGTGATGCAGATATTTACACCAGCAAGAGAAAAACAAAGCAAGCAAAGAGAAAAAACCTACATGACACATCAGAACATGCAGCAGAATGCAATGACTGCTTTTTAATTTAAACCCTTTCTCTGAAAACGATCTGCTAGAAACATGAGAGGCTAAAGGAGCATGTTCTGACAAAGAATCACATAAATGGACTTGACACCACCTATCTCATACCTTTTGTTAATGTTTATTGACGGTATTGTAATTCTAATACTGCAGTTGCTGTAATTACAGTATATTCATTTAGAAAAAGAAAGTAACTATTTCAGAAATTGTATTGATTCTTGCACTTTATATTATTAGTTTACAAGAAGCAATTTATAGTCTCAAACCCCAAACACGTTTTTTTTTTTTGTCTCTCAATTGCATTCTGTTGATCTGTAATGACATGTAATATTAATAAAAGTTTGATTCCAGTACAAGTAGGATGTACAAAGTAGAATTTCTTTTTTTGTTCCTTTCAATAGCTCCAGCTGGTGTTTGGAAGCATTTCCTCCTGAGGGCTTTGATAATGATGTAAATGGTATCTGCAAAGTGCTGTCTGTCTCTAGGCCTCTGTCAGCACCTCTGGCAGATGACAGCTCCCAAATCCCAGACCTCCATCTTCTCTTGCGAGGCCAAAGAAACTGTTCTACCGCAGCAGTAACAATAAGGAAATTGTTCCTTTTTAATTAAGAAAATTGGATATATTCATGAAATCTGTTTTTGATTCTTTTGCAGTTATGTGTAAAACAGTGCCCAAATACTATATTCATATTGTGTTACCAGTACTTTGAAATGGGCTAGATAATACTGTTTGTTAATAATGGTAAATGATTTAATGTTGCTTTTATCTTACATATTTGAAATTGTGGCTTGTGATGCTTATGCCTTTAATCGGCATCATTCTGTCCTCAGAATTTCACTGAATTATTTAATCTAATCTGTTACGTCTGAAAAACATTGGTTGGGTAATTTTGAGGCCGTGTAAACAATGACGGCTTCTGGTACTATGTCTGGTCATTTATTTTCTTGACCTGTAGCTGGAAATCAAACAAATAGGTCTGGATCTAGCTCTGGATCTGAAACAGGACTTGAACAGAAATTCAGTGAGAACTGCCTTGTGTAACTCTCAGAGCTTGGAGTTTGGATATGAAACGTTAGATCACACTGCCTTGGACACCTCATGAGGATGTCTGCAGTAGGAAGATGGTTTCTAAAAGAAAGTAAAAAAAATAATGAAGATGCAGCCTGCTTCAGCATTTTAATTTGTACTAGCCATCATTATTGATTAAAAAAAAAACAATATTGCAATTTGAATTTCAAACTTAATAATGTAAATGCAGGCATAAAATATTCTTTTTTAAAATCAATATTACTTGTAAACCTCATCCCCAAAATATTACCACTGTATGTAAACCTTCTGCTTTACTGTTTGTGACCATCAGCCTGGGAGCAGACAATAAAAGGCCCTTTTGGACAAAGGGAAAGTACATTCCAGTCATACATTTCTTATTACACTAATGTTAAGTGTATTTAATATGGAATATATAAATACATTTTTACAGAATGCCATATATGCATGCATATTCAATACTATACAAAGCTGTACTGTTTGATGACCTCCTCCTTAAATGAGAATTAAAGCATATTGTTTTAGAGAATCAAGTAAATAAAACAACACACAGCACAGCTAATGTTGAAGGCTTCCCATTTACATTATCTGATTTTGAAAGTTACATATATTGGTACCAGGGTGTAGGTTTCAACGTTGGTAGGAACCACATCGGCCCTGAACCCCCTGCCCCCTAAGCACATGGTTCCCTATTGGAAGGACATGTCCCTATTGTCCACACCCAGATCTATGCCCTTGCATTGATACATAGCAACAGACATAGATCATCATCTCATGCATGTTAAAATGAAGTTATTTTCCATTTGCATAAGTACATTGGAATGCTTATTTTTCACATATTCACATATCCCATGTTGCTCTTCTTTGAGACAAACAGCTGAGAGCAAAGCTTAGGGTCACAGTGCTGGGTCGGCCATTTATCTGGCACCGCAGTGCAGTTCTCAAGGGCCTTGCTCAAGGCGATGATGTGACTATTGTACTGACTGTGGAACCAGCAACCTTCAACCTCAATTCCCACGTGTGTGTGTGTGTGTGTGTATATATATATATATATATATATATATATATATATATATATATATTAACTGTATACACATACAAAGAACAGGGGG
>JAODJU010000095.1:17987361-18005585 GCA_026776725.1 Gnathonemus echidnorhynchus | reverse complement strand
AATGAATGCATTCAGGACTTGAATTAATTCAGGACTTGGGGGGGGGGGGTAGTGGTTAGCACTGTCACCTCACACCTAGGACCTCCACGTGTGTGGAGTTTGCATGTTCTCCCTGGGTCGTCGTGGGGTTTCCTTCAGGTCCAAAAACATGCTGAGACTAATTGGAGTTACCAAATTGCCCATAGGGGTGCATGTGTGAGTGAACGGTGTGTGTGTGTGATGGGTAGGCATCCTGGGTAGTTCCCTGCCTTGTGCCCATAGCCTCCGGGATAGGGTGTGGAACCCCCGCATCCCTGAGTAGGATAAGTGGTTTCAGAGATCAGTCAGCCACCAGTGAGGACAGGAGGGCAGGAGGCTGCAGAGATTGAGGTACAAAGATTTTATAATAGTCTTGGAAACGCTCTGTTGATTTGTTTTGACGACATTGACTTACAGGGGTACTAATGAATCCTTTCTGGGTGTTACTTTCAGCAAATATTGTCTTTTATTTAACTGTTTTATTAAAAGCGATCATGTACATGGATGCCACAGTGATTCTGTAGTTAACTTGATGAGTGATTTTGCTGCGCCAGGCCATGTGTGAGTGTTCCCTGTGAAGGCCTTTCGTCCCGATCAGGCTACACCCTGCCTTCTGCTACATGCTTTCAGCAGAAGGGTTCAGGCATACAGTGACCCCATGTTGGATAAACAGTAATGGAAAATGCATGGATGGAACAATGCTGTACAGAGCATACAGAGCCACCACAACATCAGATAATATCTAAGAATTAACCCTAATCTTTGATGCCGAGCTTTGGTACATGTCCTCTATTTAAAATAAAACCACTGAAATATTTTTTGGCCTCCCATGTGGCATGAAGCCATCATTCTAGGGCGTAAACAAGGGCAGAATCAATTACTGAGATATAAACACATAAAAGCACAGAATAATATTGGGGTGTTTTACTTTGCGCAGTCCAGATTCCATGTGAGCTAACCTATGTGATTGTAGTCATTTTTTTTTTCTTTTGAATTCCTCTTAGATTACTTTTGCCAGCTCAAAAGACGTTTTGTAATTTCACACTAAAGAAAATGTTCTCTACCTTGGATCTGGGAGGATCTGGCCCCAAACTGTCATTGTCATTTTTTTTTTTTTTGGCTTGTTTCTTCCCGAAAGTGCGGTTAATGAAGACCCTGCTTGAGCTGTGACACCCCAGAATGCTGAGGCATTTCACTCTCTGGCAAGGCTGCTAGACTAGAAATGATCGCCGTAACCATATATTGCAATATCTAGCTTTGTAAATCCTAATGGACATTAGATCTGTGGATGGAGAATAATTAAGTTGCTTTAATTTTAGATGCAATACAGTACCTGTTATATGTTATCTCTGAAAGGGTTGAAGGAGAAGTTAGGGATCAGTGGAAAAGATCTCGTAGGACATGTATTGTAATCAAAGTGACACAAGCAACTATAAAAGCACAGAAATCTTGCAGAAAAAGCCAGTCATGTTTCAAAAGATGTGGAAATTACACGACACAGAGTAACAAAACAGTGATAGGCCTCTTGCCTTGTGCCTCTGATAAATGATTTAAGTGCACCATTTGTGAATGTTTACCTGCGGTTTCAGCCATCCCTCCAAGCTAGTCAGAACAGCGATGGTAAGCAGAGGACTGTAATTAAAGCGACATTGCAACTGAGACCAATGGGCTTCATGCAGATAAGAACCAGCTGCTGCATCTGCCAGGCCCATTCCAACAGTGACAAACCAATAGTTCCCTGTTTGTTGCGTTCATGTTTTCCAGGAGACAGCTGCTTGTGTTGGCTCCTCGGGCTCTAGGTGCAGCACAGCAGGCACAACAGCCAATATCTACTCTGGCTGCTCTAACGCCGGCCTACCCGGTCTGTAGCGGAGCCAGAGTCATGCCAGAGGAAAGCAGGCTTCCTCGTATCCACCCTCCCCCAAGAGATAAAAATCAAAACTATAATAATATCAGACATGCAAAACAGTAATATAACTAATGAAGATCGTTACAGGGTCAAATGAAAGCTATGAGCAAAATCTACACGTTACGAGATTAACGAAAGTCACATTCTTCTTTATCTAATGTGCAGCCCATTAATTAACGAATTTCTGTGACTGAAATGTTTAGTATTATGTAATAAAAGTGAATTTTCATTAAGTAATGCTGTTCAGCAGGGGAGGTGAATATGTGATTGACGATGTATAGCAAATATGACCACCATAAAAATATTTTGCATGTCCCAAGATCAAGAAGTGTAAGGTACAGTAGTGTAGTATTTATTGTTACATTGGTATAAGGTTTTAGATTATGTCAGCCCCCTTTTTAAGAGTCAGCCAGAAAAAAAGTTTTATTTTTGTATTTAGTGTTTTATTACGAAATAAACCTGTTTCTGCTCACATATAATTGTATGTCTGTGCGTATAATGGCATTACCCATGCATGTTATTTATATGGTTTTATGGTGGGGAATTATTGTAAAACCACACATTTTAGAATGATTACAAATGCGTTACGCTAAATCAAATTGTTGATGGATTCGGCGTGGTTTAAAAGTGAAATATGTTCAGTACAGTTCATTTTACAAATAAAGAAACTTAGCCATCAGGATGGCATGCCTTTAACGTGAGCACTGTTCCAGCGAAGCGTCCCTCCCTAAGTCATGTCCACTATTACAAAGAAGCGTACATCATAACTGGAGAGCGATGACTCATGCCTGGATGTGCTCCAATGAGAAGCTCCAATCAGTTTATTCAGATGAAACATGTCATCCTCATTGACACCAGGCCCAATTAAGGTGGGGATTAAGATAGGACTCTGTGACCTTCACTGGAATTTCACAAGGATGCAATGTGTTCATTGTCAAACTCACTGCTGAAACCCTACTTTAAGCACTTTCACCTGCTAATTAACTGATCCAAAAGCAAATCAGTAAAATTTGTGGGTTTACGGCGATCCAAAGAGGCACAGACGAATTTGTAACACAAGACATTTTTATATAAACAGTTTACTTTGATTAAATAATGGAGTCAGGTCCAGAACACTTCACACTCTGTTGCTTTGTGTGTGATCTAGAACGAATAGCCAACATACCAAAATTAGTACTGCGGGAGTATTTTAAGCCTCAAAATGCAGTACAGGATCCACATTCTCAACAACAGCAATTCTAGTTAGTATGGAGCAATACAGAAATGAACCTCAAGAAGTAAAGGAAATGGCAAAAAAGTGTTTAAAAATTAAGTGGGGAATTATGTGAAGAGTGGGCATTTTAAAATAAATTTATTGCTTGGTTTCTCTGATTTGACTGACTTAGATCTGCAGGAAACCAGAAACAATGCCGTTATACTAATCATGAGCACGTGGTGGCCTCATTTCCAGCAGATCCACCAAACAAATTCAAGTAGTAGGACATTAGAACTATAAAAAACCAATAGAAACAATTGTTGAAACGTTGAATAGGAGAGTTAGAAAACGGATACACAGAATACTCACATTTTTAAATAAATACATGAGACATTCCAAGGGATTATTCTGACTTATTTGAATATTTTAGATTTATAACATGTGTCAGATATAGTTTAGATCTTAGTGACACAGCACATAGAGTTGGGGATCAGAGGAACTGTCTGTGTGTAGACTGTAGACAGTGTCTCCACAAAAGTTTTGCAGGCATGTAGCTAACCAAAATCAGAGCAAAACACAGACAAATGTTATGACTGTACTGGAGAGCTAGAGGGAGGATCATCTCCACTGTTTTGTCAGGATTATTTCTTACTTAAGACTGGGCAACATACTGACATAAAGAAAAGCTAAACAAAAACGTGAGGAATTTTAACAAGTTGAAATGCAAATAATACAAATCATTTACTTCACGTTATACATAATCAACATCGGCTGCAATAGCAGACAAGGTATAGTTTTAGGGTGTTTATTTTATCTGTGGGAGATGTTACTTCTTTTGATATTTCCTAACGCAAATAGCTATACTGCGGCCCTTATTTCTACTATGACAATGACTCGGCTCGCTGACCACTGTTTACTATTACTCGTGTGCACTGCTGATCCCCAGACTCCTTGGAAGACTGGTGTATATGTAACAGAGAGCTTGCTGGGATATCTGTGTGGTGACTGTCCTGGGGCAGACATTTTACAGGGGCGTCTGCAGCCCCCCTGGTAAGGTCTTTGCGGGAGGAGGGTTCTGTTGAGCCTTTGGTTTTTTGGACCCTCCCAGCACAGGGGAAATCATTCGCTCTCTTGTGGAGGGTCAGTGGTAGATGGGACCAAAAACCATTTACAAGTTTTGCTAGCTGACTACATTTAAGAAACAACCCCAAGGGAAATGCGCAGTCACTAGCGTATTGAAGTTTAAAGGGATAGGTTCCATTTTTCCCACACTCTTAGCCCTCAAATGTTTTCTTTTTTTTTAATTGAAGTACTTTCTTCCTACATTTGAGTTAGACTTGTTTGTTGTCATTTAAGCCAGCATCTGATTTGAAGAGAGAAGAGTGTTATTTATGTGGCTGTCCTTCTGACACTGGACCTTTATTCAGAACACGATGACACTTCTAGGATCTGAACATTCTTTACTCATTCGAAGCAAGTTCAGATCAGGTGAGTTGTTTCACTTGTCTGTTCCATATGTGAGCTTTATCTACTTTTATTCAGTTTTTTTATATACCTTTATTGTTCTCTTGTATTAAAGGTTATTGTAAGTGTTTTTTTTTTGTTGTTTTTCTTTCAACTGTTTTAAATGTTCATATAATTTGTGAATTATGACTAGCTTTTAGTGATTTATGACTGGCTTTTAATGTGTGGAAACGAACAAAATTTAAAAAGTTTTCCTTCTTTTGATATTTGAGTTAGGACATTGTGGGATTATTTCAACTAAACAGAATGTCTGTACAAGTAAAGCACATATTTTTGACACCTGGTACTAATTTTACAAGTAACATCATCATCATCCTCATAACCTCCACCATCATTATTTTTATTAACAACAAAGTATTTCCTGCTGATTTAAAGCTTGAGTACTATCGTTTTGTGTTGATGAATTATCTGTAGTATGTAGGCATCATTTTAATTTGTAAATTTCTTAGTATGACATAAAACAGCTCACGTTGGCTCAAAGCTCCCCTTTTAAGTAAGTTTTAAAATCTGCAGCTGCTTATGTTACATGGGTCTATATGGAATGGTCTGTACTGCCACCTCTCTGGTGAAAATGTTACTAAAACTGACTTGGATAGTATACTGCCTGGGTAATATTACTAGAGAGACTGTCAGTGCTAGCAGATGTATTTCATTGTGGTTCTGAACAAGAAACTGCTACAGTAGTATATTACATAACATTTTTTTTTTCAGGGATAGTCATTACAAAGATTGTCCTTGTTGTTTAAATTGTTTTTAAACTGGACCTTCCAAATTAATGTGAATATTTCAATTATCCGAATTTAAAGACTGACAACAATTTCAGACACTGTTTTACTGAAATAAGTTTTGATCAGGTATTATTTAAAGTACTTTAGCAAAACAGCTGATATGCCGTCTTATAATTGCTATAATCTTATCAGTTTCCACCTGATAATTAAACACGGCTTAAACAACTAACAATAGAGTAAATTAGTCAGTCTGTCAAGGAAGCAAAAAATTACAAGCTTGCAGTCAGAAATGTGGCATGGCAAGAAACATTTAAAAGGCGGCTTGTTTTTTTCCACAAACATTTGGCCAGTAATATGCAGCAGATGTAGAACTCTGTTTACACACATGCATTCAATCAATGAAGACTTTTCTTTTAGTGGATGGCAACTTGCTGCTTTTACTTTTCCATACAAAATCTTGTTCCAGTCGGGACAGGTATTGATCTTTCTTCACTCTCAGCTGAAACCTTTGTTGGATTAGTGTCCTACTACAGCCAGTGTTCATAACGTCATTGTGTTCAAATAAAAGTTAAGAATCAACACTCAGTATTTAGGTCCGCCTTCAGAATTTTGTCTAAATGTATGCATAAGTCCATAAACGCTAAATATCTTTGCTGATGGCATAATAGGAGCCAAAAGATTCAGAAGGGAAGGGATATATATGCATGTCAGAGCTGTACAACTGCAACTCACAAATACAGTCACATCCCATATCGAAAAATCTGTATCTGCTTTTTTCCCATGGTGCATGCTATGAATTTTCTAGAGGAGGCATTCCATTCTAATTGAAGCAAGGTGTATACTTCTGCTCCAGTTTGATAATTGGAGGGCTAATGGCTACAAGGATCACAATCAGGGGGACAGGTCAAGATAAATGAGGGAAAGCATGTTTCTGGTGGGTGTCTTTCACTTTTCAGCTGCAGCGTATCGGCAGTCACCAGGCAACAGAAGGAACAGGAGCAGAGAAAAAGGAACAGTATAGAAACACGGAGACCAAAGTAGCATGTACAAAATATAAAGATGCCAGATGTTATGTAGCGTTACGCGGAGGTGGGAATATAGATTGCGGTTTCATTTCATGATGACTCTGTGTCCTTGGGAGAAAGCTTATTTGTACTTAACAGCTGATGGTCTGATCTTTGGTCAGGACAGCGTTCTGCCCTATAGAAATGTACAAATGACCATTTCAATAATATTACCTAAAACTTTTGCACAGTGAATTCCAAATCATCTTAGGTTAAAAGGGAAACTGGAGAGGGAAAAGCAGAAAAACATTATAAGTAACGCTGAACTGGTAAAAAACGCTGTGCCTGTTCTATAACCATCGAGTGTCTTATGTTATCATATTCTGCCTATGCCTGGAATGTCCACCAGGATTGTGACGTGAAAGGGTTTACATTCTCTATATCAACATTAACTGAATGGATGTAAATACTGCAGAGTGAACCTTATGCTTTATGTTTGCAAATAGTTGTATCGAAAAAACGAATGACGGTTATGAATTCCTAATACTTTACTCAGGATTTAATACACAGCATTATAATTTAATACCACGGCATTCTTTGATTGTTGTGGCTTGTAAGGTCTAGTCGACTAGCTACATTTTTTGGTATGATGTTTAGCCAGCACTTTCAACAAATACCGCCTGAAAAAGAAGTTCCACTACATAATAATCATCTTGTAGATCAATAAGTATTGCACTTTGTCCCAGCATATTTCTGGATGCCTTCTTGTTTCAGTTCGTTGAATGGTGCAACATGAACGTAATTCAGAGTTGGAATATGTTTAAATGGCTGGCATTAATCATAGTGTGAACTGCTGATGTACATTCATGATGGTTACTGAAGCCAGCACTCCAAAAAGTTTTCGTCATTTGCTGGAGGAAACACTGATTTTACACCATTGTTCGCTGTGAAGAGTTAGTGTCACCCCCAAACAGCATGACTTGTATTAACACAAGCATTAGACAAAAGTTCAAATGTCTTTGTGGAGTTTGCGCGTTCTCTCCATGTTCTGCAGCTTTCCTCGCTCTGTCCAGAAGCATGCAGTTAGAGTAACTGGTGTTTCAGAATTGCCCATAGAGTATGACTTTGAGTATGTATGTGCCCTCTGATGGATTGGCATCTCGCCCAGGATGAATGCCAGCCTTGTGCCCAGTGTTGCCACTGAAAGGTTCCAGATGACCCTGACCAGGTTAGACCGTTAAAATGAGCACTGATGGATTAATCAATAAGTTGTGTAATTAACCAAATTTAAAGGTGGAGTAAAGCACCACCACCAATGCAGTGCCAGAATCTTCAGTCCATTGGTTCATCGTTTTACTATATCATTTAAAGCTGCTTGTAAATATGCAATCCTTTGTTCAACATTATTTTCTGCTTCGGAACTAATTGAGTATGAAGCACTTTTTTTTTTTTTTACTAAAATACTACAAATGTGTCTTCTCTGTATCAACCAACAGAACCAACGATCTAACATAAAAATGATTACTGTCTGGTGATTCTGTGACGGTGTAGCAAAAACATTGCAGAAGGGAACTATAAAAGCCTGGCCACAAGATAATTAAAACTAGTTATTTTACTGTAGCCCTATGTATTGATTGTACCATGATGCAGAACTAAAACAATGGGCTTCCTATCCTCAGAGCTGGTACCTTGGTGTGGCAAACACCTATAGGAGAGCTGTCGTAGTTGGAAAAAAAGTCTTTTTTTCCTGCTCCTTAGATATTCCTAAACTCTCTTGAACCCCTAACGACTCATTAAGCTCTGTATCCTGCTGACTGGTATTCCAGTTGTATCCCACAAGTCACAAAATATGATTCAGTGATGTCCCTGTGATATTTCTCTGAACAACTACATATTGAACAACATTGAAATTATTATTTTCATTCCGTGCAATGCAGTGCATATTAACCAAAATATGACAAAGTCTCATTAATGCATCAAAATTATGCTGAAATTGCTTTCAAAATGATTTTTCGAGCTTGATTGGCATTCCAACATGGCATGCTTGTATATGTTACTACTGAGAGCAATTAATGAAGTACACAATCTTTTTATCATTCGACAGACAATGACTTTAAGGAGAACTTAGGGCTGAGGCCACTGTACGTAATCCAGGATGCCCAGTGAATCTGAGAGTCTTTTGTTTGAATGTACACTACCATCAGTTTTACATGCACAGAGTCTGCGGTTCACATTGGCTGAGTGTGCAGTTCATGGTAGAGGCACAACTTCAGTCCAAGAGCTCAGGAGAGGTTACTACATATGTGTTGGGTTCAGCCCTACATTTGAGTGACCTTGCAACACTCCACACCCAAAGACCACACACTGCAAGGAAGTTTGTTTAAAAGGTGGGAGCCATGTTTATCGTAGTTGAACATCCTGTTTTAAGAAATATTTGTTAGCTTACAATTTTTTTTTCATTTTATTTTCTTTTCATGTTTTTCAGAAGAGTATTCCCCCAAATTACATATAGTGCATATTTCCCAGGCTATTGAATCACATTTTTTTAAATTGTGACATTCTTTCCCGTCTGACAACCTCATTTTAGTTTTTTTCTTTTCATTTTATAACTTAAGAAGTCAACAGTTTCTAAACTTTATACTGCTAAACTTCCAAATGACATGTCTGTGATGAGTTGTAGCAATGAGATATTGCATAGTAAGATGCTTTCGTTAAATTACAAATTCACTTGGTTATCCATAAAATGTAGTTGACTTACAAGTTTGTCCTTGTTAGTTGGTCCTTCTCATATTTCAGTTTGCTGAAACAATAAGTTGGATCAGTGTCTATAGAATGATTTGAATTGCTTCACATCCGTGTATTTTATGTTTGACTCATTACTAGAGCTGCAGTTTGTGATGTGCCAGTTAGGTTGACCTAAGAACTTTCAGCAGAGTACGCTGCATTACATGACTAATAATCACCTGGCCTTTCCATAGTGGAATCAGCAAAATCACATTATTACACTTTAACCAGGAGTGGTCTAACGTAAAACAAAACGTAACTATGTATCTAACGTCAAATTTCTTTCTCGCTCACACTGTAATAATTCAACACTTACCCTGTATCTCCCATACTAATATACTGTGGAATTGAAAAAAAAAAAATCACACAAATTCATGCAAACAAACATTTAACATATTCGCAGGCTTATGGGTAGATTTAGATTAAATCAAACAGTCTGTTTCCCACTTCCCCCTCCCCCGCCCAGTCCTGCAGTTACGACTCCAGCAGAGGAGGACACGAGAGCAGCTTGCAGACCAGGGCATCATGCCTCGTGAGTAATACATATAATATGATTTATACATATTCCATATTTTTGTTTACCTCCACCTTTGGGCCAACAAGTGGTTTTTAAAGCAACAGATCTGAGTCATGTGTGCAGAGTGAACTCTGGGAGCTCTTCATACACGTAGAGGGAAAACCAAGCTGCAGAAACATATGCCATTGTTTTTACAAGCTAATGAACATACTTGGAAACCAGAGGCTCATTTCTTTTGTTTCTTTTTTTCTTTTTAATCCAGTCTTTTTAATGGAGGTTTAAAATCAGCATAGGCAATAATCTTGTCATATGCCACTGACAGCTAGCAGGCAACAGCAGGGCCAGAAGCTGACCTCAGTGGAATGCCCACGTGCTGGTGGGGCCTGCATTGTTCGGGCTTGCAGGCAGATACATTTACATGACTAGCACCTGTTTAAACCGCAACCGGCTTTGAGCAGCACTCAGTTGTTGCTATAACAATGGATTTTGTTATCACACCCAACACTCACATTTTGAAATTTTGTCCTGTATTGTGTGATCACAGCAATTCCCGTATAAGTAGAAAGGAAATTTAGTCTGTTTACTTGCTGAATCTCTTCCATTAATTGATGAAGGGTGGAAGTAGGTGAAGATCAGGGAAAACATAGTTTTTTTTTTTTTAAGAACGGTAAAGCAGTTGGCAAACAAGAAAGTTTCCCAATGCTAAAAGTCAGACCAGGAAGTTATAAGACAACAGAATTCATATTCTTTAAAACTGAGTCTTGTCTTACAAGAACAAGGGTTGGATACTTTTTATAAATCATTGAATACTGGTACTTAAAAATGAATTCTCACATTAAAAATGGTTGATGGAATGTTGTCCTGATTTGCTAGCAAAAATAAGGCTTTAAAAGACTCACAGAGCAGTACTGTGAGTTACAAACAACATACTGTATTTACTTCATTTGATCAAGTCATTTGTAAAGACACTGCTGGGAAAGAGATTACTCAATTAGTTTTAGCTTTTTGAAATGGTACAAGTAGAACGGAGATAACTGGTTTACGAGTGTGTAAGGAAAGGGAATTCCGATGCTAGCCCTATCAATTTCACAGAGTCAGTTGGAGATAAAAAGCCACAGAGAATGCGATTGGCTAGACCATGGCCCTTTTAAAAGAAATTTGGATTGCCACTTTATCTCTTGATTGTAGGCAAGAGGTTGCAGAGGGAGATAGAACCTTTTTGAAGATTTTAGTGGGTGCTTTCTAACAGCTTTCTTACCTCTTTGAAATGCAGCTTTCACAAAACATATTGTGTACCAAGCCATACAGTTGGCATGTATAATTTTTATTTGTGCATGAGAAGTAAACCCTGAAGGGAATCATCATTTATATTATGCTTCAGAAAATGTAAAAAACTATTAGATTTCTGTTCTTTTTAATCAGACGGTCATTAATCATGTTTCATAGACTGCTTCTTATGTGTCATATAATTCTTTCAAGTTATTTTGTGTGCATTATATTTCCATTTACTAAAACTTGGTTCTCGCAATACTGAAATATGAATATGCTTTATTCTTGGACAAAAGAATTTGGTTGCATAATAGTAATAATAACGATAATAATAATCTGCACGTTTGGGGATAATCTTATACTTTGTGGTCTTAAGTAGCTCTGCAGACTACTTGAAGGATTTTTATTATTGGAAGAGATTTTATGTTAATCTTTTATGGGCTTGATATTTCAATCTTTTTTGTCTATTTTGGAAGATGGTCAGTGTGTATAGTCTGTGTATACATTTCTGCCAGGAACATCTGGTGTTTATTAGGCTCTTTAACATGTAGTCAGGCCTCTCAGGGTTGTTTGGACTGTGGCCTGTGAGGAGCTGGTGGACGTACTGCTCGGCGTGCGTGTGGCTTGTTCCCTGGTCTCTCTGGGTCTCTCACAGTTGGGAGATCTCTCTCAATGGAAGAATATATCAATTCTCTAGGTCTGCAGTTCATTCTTCACTGATTGTCTGTGTGGTCTGTCGTATAAAGAACAGTCTGTCAGTGAATGTCACTGAATGGTAATGTAAATCAACCCTTACTACTTCCCAGGTCCGTTTGTGTTCACTCGCAGAATCTCTCCGGTTTATCGCTGCTTTCACTGTATATAAAAAGAGAAAGCATTGAGAGGTACTGTATTTACTGAGAATCTCCAAAAAAAATTCAGTTGAAAATGTTTAAAGTTTCACCTTAATTATTTTCTGCTATCAACTAACTTGGTAAGTAAACTTGTGATAATAAAACATCGCCTTGTTTATTAATGCCAGGTAAAGATCTGTGATGGCGAAATAAAAAGTTAATTTGACAGATTACTTCAGACATCCAGCCTATGGGCCCACTGCCTCATGTCTCATTCCCTGCAAAGGCTGCAGGTCACTATGGAAGGCCTTATCTGCTTATAAGGCCTTATCTTCATTATCTTTCAAGCCCCTATGCTGGAATGACTCCCATGTGCTAAGCATTTCATGTGGCCCACTATATGTTTTATGTACGACTATACTTTCTTCTTGAATAACAGGTTCTATTCTCATAATATTAAATGTATGGATGATATTTTGCTTTTGCATCAATGGTTTTCCTGTCTTCATAATCTAGTCACTATCCATGTTGGTAAAGCCTTATACATCTGTTTGCAATATTTGAAGCTCAGAGCACAATTATAGGAATCAGCATCTGTGATAAAAATTAAGTGCAGTTTATGTTGTTGACCTTATTTTAAACTGTACAATACAAACACATTAAGCAGATTTCAGTATCCTTTTTGTATGCTGTAGTTTTTAAAGTACTCATGTGTAATTGTGTGCATATGTATAACTGGTTTTTCAGATGAAAATACAGTTTGTATCCTTACTTTGGAGTTACGGAATGCACAAGTTAAGTTCGTTACTGACAGACTGTTTTAAACATGGGTATATGTTTCATCCAGTAATACGTTTTTTCAGTAATACAAAGATTGCAAAGCTCAAGCAACAGATCAAATATGGAAATGAATGTTATGTATTCTGAAGTCAGGTAGTGCCAGTGTATATTTTTGCAGAGTTAATTAGCTAAACTTTTTCTTAAAGATCTCAGTGTACCTTGTAATCAGATTTCATTGTTTATTTTACAGCACTGAAGAGTCCAGCTGCATTCCAAGAACAGAGAAGAAGTATTGAACGGTCCAAGGTAATAGAAACGAACGCCATAAACTTAATATAAATCAACAGAAATGTGCTTTTCAACCCTGAGACATTTTTGGGGAAGATATGATAAAACAGAAGCGCTGTATTAAATATTATCCTTCAGATTCTGTCCTTATTGACAACAGTAAGGTAAGACCATAGCTTAGCCCGAATTCCCCTATCCTAATAACCATTTATTTAATTTCATTCAATTCAATCAAGTATCTTTTGTTATCATGAATTTAGCTTTCTGCTATAAATCGCTCAGATAACAGAGTTCATATTTCAGGTTTTGCCTCCTGAGAAATTAATCTGTCCTGTCAGTTACATCTGACGTTCTGGAAAAGTTGCAAATTCCGCAGTACATTTATTACTATATTTGTATGCCGATCATCACAAATACTCCACAAATACTCTACTTCTTTGACAAGAACTAACAATGGAAATATCTCACTTTCAATCACCGTCTTTGGCAGAAAATGTATTTTACAGTCCCATTTGGGGATGCTTTAAGGGGAGATTTCTCACTGAAAGGATGTAATACATATGATACTGAGGTAATCCCATAGACACAAGACGAGAATGGAGATATGTTACCTTGTAGACATAGAATTAGGGATAAACAGAAGCTCATTAAAATACTTGGTGAAAGAGGCAGAGAAATTGGCAGATGTTCAGCCTCCTTGAGCATTATGTATCTTAAACATCCTCATCCATCCCAGGTGTACATTCCTGCAAAAGAGTTCTTTGAAAGTTCCATTCATTTATATATTTGTGGTAGTTCTGAAAGGGGATGCATCAAATACCTTCAGCATGTAATCAAAGCTGTTACCCATTTATGTTTTATGATCTCTTATTGTATTTTGTGATAAAAGAATAACATAGAATTTTTTTTAATGGTGTACGTTTGTATGTTAAAACAAAAGTACATAGATGACTGCAATGGATACTGTCATGTTTTGCAGACTGGGGATTTCTTAAGGCATAAAATTAGAGGTAGACAAGAGAAGTCCGATTTGCTCAACATGCATATTTTACGAGGTAAGAAACACATTTTTTGTTGTTGTTTCTGTAATTTTTTTTTTTTTATAAAAAGTTATATGGTGCTTGGATGCCCAGTTGATGCAGTTACACTCTAATCATAATAATTACTTTGATTATTCAATAATACAAGCAGACCATTTACACACAACATTAAGCTCCACATTTAACACAGGAATTTCATTATCATTACTGATTATTATGGAATTCTGAGGTCTTCTACAAATCCTAAAGGACCCATAAAAATCTGTGAGTGTATAATAAAGTATAATAAATATATAGAGAGAGTATTATAAAATGAATTGATAAGTGTTCTTTTTTCTGACATGGATAATACAATAAGATATTTTCTGAAGAACAATCAGGTTTTGTGGAATTTCCAATGGTTATTTAAAATATATCTAAATAATATAATAGTATAGATCTGGCCTACAGGAGATGCCAAGCATAAAAATGGAAGCTGCCTGCAGAAAATGGCGCTAAGACAGATACTAAGATATGATGTATTGCTGTTTGGAGTGAATATGATGGAGCACAATCGAGTCGCAGCATATTATCTCTATGCCAACAAAGACACTTTTCAGGAAGCATTACGCAAACCGTTTACTTACTATATCACTTCATTCATGCATCCTATATGTGCTTCTGACAGGCACTATTGCAGTGGATTAATGGTGCTTATCATTATGTTTACTGTACAGACTCAGCCACCGAGGGCTCCGTACAAGCGACTCAGATGAAACTAAAGCGAGCCAGGCTTGCCGACGATCTTAATCAGAAAATCGCTCTAAGACCCGGCCCTTTGGAGCTGGTAGAAAAGAATATCATTCCTGTTGATTCAGCTATCAAAGAAGCTGCAATGAAAGGTATCTAAAAAAAATAGAGAGAATGTTTTAACTCCAAATTATATTGCAGTGGATAGGGTACTTTCTCCCTGTCTGTAATTTTTTTTTTCTTCAGCACCTGGTTTATTACATGACTTGCACACCCCCACTAAAATTCAGCACATGGCCTGAAAATCTGTATTGTTCACATGCAAACATCTGTTTCAACTCCAACATTCCCTTCAAGACAGCTGGCTTACGGCAGTGGGCTTCTTTGTCATTTCGTCATTATCCATCGAAGCTGAAATTGTGTTGCAATTTACCTCTACAATGTCTGCATCCTTTGTTTTATTGCTGGCCAGTTAAGCTTGGAATGATAGATTATAAACCTTTCATTAAGCTTTCACAATATTCATTGATTCTTTGAAAAAGCTAGATCAAAAGCCTGGTGTTCTCTGATCAAAAATCTTATCATTCTTATTTATCATCCAAATATCCATAGTATTCCAGATAGTACAGGTCACAGTGCAGGGGTAAACTTATGATGGGATGCCAGTCCACTGCAGAACATGTAATTATGGACACATTTTAGACAGTATAACCTCTATGTTTTTGGACTGAGGAAACCAGAGGACCTGGAGAAAAATATACGTCACAGGAAAAACATGCAAGGTGCACGCACAGAGCAGAGGTGGGAATCAAACCCCATCCCATAGACATAGAACAGAGGTGGGATTTGAACCCCAACCCACACACACAGAAGTGGGATTTGAACCCAAAACCATAGACACGGAGCAGAGGTGAGATTTGAACCCCTACTCACTCACACGCACGCACGCACACACACTGAATGTAGTGTATGTGGGTTGGGATTCAAATCCTACATACATGTACATAGCAGCATGAGTCAAAGACATTTTAATACATAACATAGCCGCTTCAAATGCGTATCACGTATCTTGGTACTTGCTGCAGATTCCTCACTTGATTCCTTACTTGAGTTTACACTTAATTATTATTTTATATTATAATATTAAATTTTGCCTTCATTATTATGATTGTCATTAAATGGTTACACACACATATATAGAAACAAAAAAGGAAACACAGGTAGGAAGTGTAACTGTAGCTGATGCCTTTTGTACGACTTCCCCAAATACAGAGAAAGCCTCCGGGTTGCACTATATACCTTTGTTGTTTATTGCAACCTGCTCTGTTAAATTGTTTTTCTCACAAACAGCTGACCTGTGCTGCTGCTCTTAGATCATTCTCTGATTTTTGTTTAAACCCCATGCAAATACTTAATGTTTACTACTGTAGTTGCTGAAATCTGAAAAAAAGGGGAAAAAAAAAACATGACGTAAGCCTGATTTGGTATGGTGACCAGCATTAGTTTACATGATCTTTGTTTAAAAGCATGTTTTACTTAGATAAACATCAGCTGTATTTAGATCAGCCCTCTTCCCCAGATCAATTGAGTGTTTCTGCCTTTTCTGTGTGTGTTTTGACTGCATGAGATTTATGCCATTCCACTAAACCACCTACAAAGGTGTCTCAGAGAACAACCCTTGTGCAGCTGCTCATTCTTTAGTCAGACTAATGAGGCACCCTACCTGTATTAATTTAGTGTGAGAAATTTAATGTGAGCTGCAATGCGGAGCATTGCTTTAGCCTTTTGTTCTGTTGGTACAGATGCCGCAGGGAACGGTTTTCCAAATGACCTATGGTGACAAACACCAAGACGGCTTTTAGTCAGGTGCCTTCAAGGCCGTAACGTAGCCTGAGTCCAAAATCAACAGGTGGAGGAAATAACAGCCGTGTTGGTTGCATGCTCTGGACAGCATTCGCCTGGGCTGCAAAGGACTGCGGCTCTCGTGATTAGAACCAGGGTTTGCACATGCCAGGTCACTTGCCCAGATATAAAACCAATCTCTCCGCCCACTGTCCCCAAAGTAACCCTGAAGCTGACTTGTGTGTGTATATCACTACCTATCAGCGTTCAGCTTATCAGAGTGTGCTCTCTACTGAAATGCTCATGTCAGTTTCCTTCTGATGCATCCCAGCACTTCCAGGCCAAGTGTTTGTACTTAGTGTCAGTAACAAACAATTTGTTACTTTATGTTAAAAATATACGTATAATATGGTTGAAGGTCACACGGCTGTAGTAGCTATATCTCGGTATTTGGTATCTTACAACAGGTGGTCTACGTTAAAAAGAGAAGTGCCTGTTTAACTCTAAATACTGGACTGTATGTCATATACCATGTTCTGGATTTGGTTTCTTTTTCATGAGCATGTTCATGGCTGACTCATTGCAATCATGCATTTGGTCTTCCTCTGCAGTGAACCATGGGAAGTTCCTCAAAGAAGAGGATTCGTATGCATTTGAAGAGGACAGCAGCAGTGACAGTCTCTCCCCCGAGCAACCTCACAGCAACGAGTCTCAGGGCTCTGTGTGCTCCTCATCAGAAACCAAGAGCAGTGACTCCTCTTCTCCAGCCCTCGCCGGCACCCGACAGGTGAGGAAGAACAAAAGAAACCGCACCAAAAATCGATTTCGTGTGAAGGAAGTGGGCAGTTATGGAGATGACTTGAATAAACTATACCATCTCAGCTCTGGAATCATGGGTGTGTATTCTGATTCAGCTGGTTCTGTACAAACTACATCTGTTCCTTTGACTTTCATTAGACATCCTCACATTGGATTATTATTATAAGATGCCATGAAGTCAACTCAATGCCACCTTATAGATGGCATCTCTCTCCTGTCTGGGTCTTCTTCCTTCCTAATGGCCCCATAGTATTAAACGAATGCCTAATGTTGAAATTAATGTATTTTAATAAAAATATAAATTAACAACACACACACACACACATAACAACTGCAAGTAGAAGTATTTTAATTGTGCAAGTAGAATAAAAGTTCTGTTCAGCAGCTATTTCTTGTACAGTTTCTGCTGGGTTTTAGCCTAACTATAAGGAAAATGGCTGTTAAGAAAACAGCATCTCAGCTGAAAAATATATTACTGGTTACACATATAACCGTGCTTAAATGAAGATTCACATTGCTGATAGACAGCTATCACTATGATGCATAGTGTTTATTTGCTAAAGTGGGTTCAAAGCTTTTTTTAATCTATGTCACCTTATTACCAAGTGCATTAGTGACTGACTACATGATCACTATCAATTGCTAGCTGAACATTATGACTAAACATTGGTCTACTCTTGTGCTATCATATTTCACTGTGTACATTCTAGTAAATAAACCTCATGCTCATATAATAGTTTGAGGCTTGACAAGGACAATATTACCTAGAGGTGTTGGGGTACCATGCTGGGTAGATGCCATGGGTTTAACTGCATTTTGGAATAATGACACATAGAGTCTTCCAGCTCCTTGTCCAGTACAGGGCTACGGGCAGGGGCAGATTAAGGTGTACAGAGGCCCCTAGGCTACAGTAGTCTGTGGGCCCCCCAACCCCGCCCCCCTATA
>JAODJU010000095.1:17972624-17987261 GCA_026776725.1 Gnathonemus echidnorhynchus | reverse complement strand
CCCCCTTGCAGGCTGGCACACGTGGGGCCCCTAGGCTTAAGCCATATCTAGCCTGTGCGTTAATCCGCCCCTGGCTACGGGGCCTGCAGCCTATACCAGGCAGAAGGCCACACAACTGGACACCTAAAATGAGGTGTCATAAAATCTGAAATTTGAATGATTTTTATCATTTAATAAGAACCTCTCGTGGTACATTTGAAGTTTAATGAAGATTATAAACTTAGCCTAAGGCTTATCTGTTGTTTACTGGTAATTTAGCCCTACTTTATAGTACATTTCTATTAACAGTGTTTCAAACAGCCCTACAGTATTATTTTTTTCATATAAATAGTTTAATTCTTGTTTTAATCAGTAGTAGTTTAATAACGAAGAAACAAAGATTCCAGAACTATGCTTGACAA
This sequence comes from Gnathonemus echidnorhynchus, assembly GCA_026776725.1. NCBI lineage: Eukaryota > Metazoa > Chordata > Actinopteri > Osteoglossiformes > Mormyridae > Gnathonemus > Gnathonemus echidnorhynchus. The sequence continues at coordinate 17,986,860 of JAODJU010000095.1, read as the reverse complement.
CCGTTTTTACCTTTACATTTGTTTATGTCAAATAGCACATTAGTAACTACCGCATCAATTATGTGGTTCAATAACCATTTTAATGTTTAAAAAAATATACTTCAGATTATTAGTCAGATAAATTGACCATGGGATAGTTAATCAACCGTTATTGCTATTGAAATAGCATGAAGAAATGCGGTAGCATAATCCTATGCTCTTGTAAAGAGGGCAGTGGCACGGCGGAGCAACGTCCTGTTTTAAATTGACCATTAGCTCAAACGTGACAGATCCTTGGCTCGCGGTGAATCTTGCATACCAGCATCTTTGTTACAGAGTGTTCTTGGTATGGGGGCTCTTTGATTTTCCACCAGGGCTCTGAGCATTCCAAAGCATTGTCTGTGCAGTGAGTGCTGTGGTTATTATTGGCTACACGTGCAGGGATGGAGCAGGAGTGGGGAAGCGAGTACATGTGTCTCCTGTATCGGCTATCAGTGGCAACTGGGAAATTTCACTGTGAACACTCAGTGTTCACAGTAAAGGCTGAAATACTGTTTTTTGAGTCTTTCATTTCCTTTCACATCTGGTCTCAATTAAAACAACCAAGTCAGATTTCTGTCAGAGGTCTTTATCAACCGCTTTGATGTTTATGTCCAGTTGAAGAATTCTACCTAGTTCTACGTATACTTGTTTTTCATGTGTCCTGGAGTAGAAATAAATATCTCGGCATCGCCCAACAATAACATTAATAATAACGTTAATTTGTAAAAAAGTGTTATTTTGCTTTTGTGTTTTTTTCAGGGATCTCAAAACCATGACCACAATGGTTCCCCTACTAGTCATGTAAGCCAAGAGGAAAGTCTGTCTATGATGAATAATAGTCAGCTCACCCAACCGATAGCTGTTCCAGCAATTGTCAAGGTGAGTGATATTAATACTGTGCTGGAGAAAATTACTCTAATTGATAAATGATTTCGAGGCAATATAAAAAAAATAAAATAACAAATGATATTTTTTGTGGTTTCAGTCAAAAACGTCTGACAAAAACCGCCACAAAAAGCCAAAAGACACCAAGCCCAAGGTGAAGAAGCTGAAGTACCACCAGTACATTCCGCCGGACCAGAAAGCGGAGAAATCCCCTCCCCCGATGGACTCGGCTTACGCACGACTGCTGCAGCAGCAGCAGCTCTTCCTGCAGTTGCAGATCCTCAGCCAGCAGAAGCACCAGCAGCACTCCCAGCAGCGCCAGCAGAACTTCAGCTTTCAGCCTCTCCACTCATCACTCAAGTGAGTCACAGAGAAGAGCATCAACAATTCGGAGTGACCATATGCAAAGCAGAGCACTTTATAACTGGCCATAAAGGTCACACTGGAAGAGTGTATAACATGCCCTAAATCCACAGAACCAGCACAGTGTAGTGTTGATCAATAACAATAACACAACTAAGTAAAACTAGGTTTTTTAAGTAAACCTCCAAGTGAATAGCACACAGACTACATATGACTTTTCATCAAAAACACTGACATTATTTATCTTATGTTCTTGAGGTAATAAACTAAAAAAGTAACTGTATGACACACCGGTTAGCGTTCACATAAACATAAACATTCCTTCCAAAATCCTGAAATAATTTGTTTATCATGTAAATAGTTGTTGTTTGGCATCTATTAAAGGTTTACTGTTTACTGGAACAAAAATTAGTGTTGTATTACGATTAATGAGGCACAATTCTGGTAATAAAATCATTGTATTAATTCATTCTTTTCTAAATAGGATAAAAGCCTTTTGATTGAATTGTATGCCCAAGGACAGTGTTTTAACTTACAGCAACCTTAAGTTTGATGCTATATACTAAGTGTGGTGTATCGTTGCATCATAACTGGAAGGAAAAATATGTTTCCACAAATATTGTATAAAAATAAATGGCAATACTAAACAGCAATAATATTTCTATTAAATAGCAGTGCAAATGGCTTTGTTGAATGAAATGACATACTCGTCTATTATATAAATATAATAATATATAAAAATGTTATGGCATGTCAGGAAACTTCGAAAAGGGCTGACAGGCCTCAGACTCCACTGTTAATGATAAGTAGCAAACTTGTACACTCTGTCCTTTCTGTAAAGCATTATGGGTATTTGTTTTTTGTTTTTGTTCCAGACAATCTAATGAACAGCTTCCAAGAAATTCAAACGTTTCTACAAGCACCGTGACAAGTACTTCTGCTTCTCCTGTGAAAACCACGTATTCTGCACAGACGAATGTTTCTGCAATAAAACCTGGACCTTTACCCTCAAACTTGGATGACTTAAAAGTATGCAGGATCCACTAATACCTGGAGTTTGAACATTGGTTCTTGTGTCATTCTTGACTGTCAAGAGTAGTATGCCTGGTACTGCTTATATCCACTTTAGGTGCCAGTGTAATTAGCTTATTTTTTTAACGTACAATGCATTGAATGTATCCAAACAGGACATACAAAGATAATCACTCCCTATTGCTACATACTGCTGCTTGCTTCACAATAGAAGTTGAAGGGCCCATAAAAAGTTGGAAGTTGTGTCATTAAATGTTACTTTCGTGACAAAACTTTTCAGTGTGTCAATGTGTCAAATCTATAAGTTGGAGTCATACCTGGAAACTTGGTACAATATATATGTGGCTAATGAAATATATATGTGGCAATGTGGAAACACATTTACAATAACTGCGTCCTGCCCTGTGCTGTCTTTGACAGGTGTCTGAGCTGCGACAGCAGCTGAGAATACGAGGCCTCCCTGTGTCTGGCACAAAAACAGCTCTGATAGAAAGGCTAAGGCCCTTTAAGGACCCCAGTTCCAGCTCACCGTCCAGCTCCAGTGACATCACCACCGTCACTTTTCCAGTAACACCCACTGGCTCACTGTCGTCTTACCATTCGCCGAGCTCTTCTGGTGCCCTGTCCAATGGGGGTTTCTATCAGCTGTGCAGCAACAGCACAACCCCACCCATCTCGCCAGCCTCCTCCGACCTCTCCGTTAGCGGATCGCTTCCAGACAGCTTCAGCGATGTCACCATGTCCTCCCCGCAGTTCAGTTTACACGCCTCCCCCAGGGCTGACGAGGGCTTGGCAGCGGCTCTGAACGGTGGCCGCCTGCAGCCGGAGCCCGAGGGTCTTGACGCGGAGAAGGACAAAATGCTGGTGGAGAAGCAGAAGGTGATCGAGGAGCTGACCTGGAAGCTGCACCAGGAACAGCGGCAGGTGGAGGAACTGAAGATGCAGCTGCATAAGCGGAAGCGCAGCCACTGCCAGCAGGCACTGTCGCAGCAGCAGGCCCACCTTCACCCACTGCCCCCGCAGCAGCAGACCATCTTCGGCGTGTCAATCAAACAGGAACACGTGGCCTCCAGTTGCCCACTGTCCTCGAAGCAACTCAAAGGCCCTCCGAGGAGCTGCATGGAGAGCCTGGCTCCTTGTGCTTCAACGGTCCTCTCAAACTTGGGTGGCCCTCGCTGTTTGGATGCCTCGGCGGCAGGGAGTCCCGCAGGCCTGTCTGCTTTCCTGAGCCCCCAGTGCTCGCCTCAGCACTCCCCCATAGCAAAAACAGCCAGCAGTCCTCAACACAGCAGCCTGTCCTCTTCCCCAAACAGCCCCTACTTGCTGTCTGTGTCCTCTACCAGAGGAGTAGGAGATGGTCAAAGTCATTCTCCACAGCAGAGTGGTAACAGGCCTCGAACCATTCAGGTACGGCAGAGCAAAACGGAATACAAAAGGAAAAGATCCATATTCTTCACAAATTAATGAAGCAACCTAAACTTACATATAAGAAAAGACTCAGCATTTCAGTATAGAGCCAATAATACATATTTAATATGAATTTGTCTGATCACTGTGTAATAATGAGTGATGTAATGACTGTCTCTAATTTTATTTATCCAGTGAATCATTTGCTGTTAACTTCCTTTTCTTCATTCAAACTACATTTGACACCCACATTGGGATCTTCATTCAAACTGACATCCACGTTCGGAGGTTCAATACTATAAAGCAAAACCTGAGTATTTGTTCACACGTCTCTTTTTAAATCCCCCAGAAGAATTCTGGCCCAACTGTGAGCTGCTCCTTTGCCCCAGACCAAAGGAGCTTAACACCAGCATTTTCTAACTCGGCCAACAGCGGTTTTAACAGGGATCAACACAAGCCAAAGGGTGCAAGTATCCAACACAAGGTATGGGTAACAGCCATTGGAAGAATTAAAAAGGGCGTTAATTTAACACTATGACTTCTCATATTTATTTATGCTGGAGAATATGGTGAGGCAAGGCTAAGTAACTGGTACGTGTCACTTCACTGTTTTCCGCTTCTCTCTGAGTTGTTCGCCTCTTCTCTCAGCCTGGCTGTTACGGGGCACAAAGTTAAAAATAAAGCTGACCCCTGTTGCTCTTGAAACTACTTCACCTCTGTAGCCCCACACCTAAAAAAAAAAAACTAAATCCAGATCCACACTAATGAGCTGTCCACCACTCATGTCCTCGCTATTTTGTCATGCGGCTGTTTCCTGTATCAGGGAACCCCTGAAGGCAGATAGGTCGAACGCCTCGGAAAACCTCTGGAAGAACAGCCTCTGTCAACATCTGGAAGCGAAAATGTTATGGCTGTGATAAGAAACATGAGCAGAAGAAGCTTGATCAGATCATTTATAGCATAAAATCCGTTTTGGTCCCATTTTAACGACAAATTTAACTTATCTTTTCATGTAGATGGCAATATTACACCCCAGGCACGTGGGTCAAAAGTGTCCCATCTCCTCTGCTGCCTTCTGCAGCTCAGATTCTGCTGCATCAGAGATTAAACAGCCCCCCTGCTATGAAGATGCAGTAAAGCAGGTAAACTAAATTCAAGAAAAACTAGAACAACATTATTTTTTCTTCCGCTATATCCAGTGGCTATCTGGTAATCTGGCTATTTATAAAATATTTATTAACAAAAAAAAACAAACAAAAATGGAACCTTTACCTCTTTTTTGCCTTTAGCATTGCGGCCTTTTTGACCTGCACTTCATTATGCTACCTTCCCCCTCACCCATGTATGCCACCTATTCAGCAAAGCTTCTCTGTTTTTTTAAATAAGAGCCCCGATTATGCCAAAGACTGCGACTGAAAGAACATGACTATTCCATTAAGAACATATATTACCTTCTACTTTACTCTGTGACAAGGTGTCATTTTGGTTACATTTTCTTTAAATTTAGAAATAATCTTTTCTAAATTTAAAACAAAGTAAATATTTTGTTGGTCAGTATTGAACAGAGATTAAAATCTTAAACTGGCTATTTTAAAAATAACAGCAGCCACATGAACAACAGCGATAATAAAGTTTGTAAGATTCTTGTATGCATTTTGACTTTGAGATGTGAAAACAGTTTAATGTATTATACATAGTATTGTAAGTTGTATATACTGTATAATTGTGTATATATTTATACATATATTAATTCATATGTACGTATGTATTCATATATGTTTATATAGTGGTTGGTGCCAATGGAGAAATTTTGCTGATAGGTTGTTACAATTTCAGCAGCTGACCAGAAGCCAGCAAATGGACGAACTTCTTGATGTTCTTATTGAAAGTGGAGGTGAGCATTATTTCTACTGAGATACAGAATTGAAGTGTGAAATGCTTCTGAGCAAGATGAATTACAAATGTTGCACACACAAGATATTAGGAACCACTTTGTTACCACATCTGTATGAAGAAAAATCCCACAGTAGGTCTGTAATTACATAAATTGTAAATGAACAACAGTTGCACTTCCTGAAAAAATAATACACAGATGTAGCTGGCTGACACTGCAGCGGTTTCCCATGATGTGATAATCTTTTTACAATATTTGTATCCTATGGCCTATAAAAGATCTTGAGCGTTTGCCTGAAACTCTTTGATACTGTACATTTTTAATCAGCTTAGATTTTTCTCCATCATGGATGTTAAATCAAAATTTGTGGTGTGACACCCTCCCTCATTTTTTTCCAAGAAATGCCAGCTAACGCCAAAGAAGAGAGGCCCTGTGTAACAAAAGTTGTGCCTCACATTACAGTTTCAGGAGGCTCCGGCATTTCCGTCCCAAAATTCCCCAGGCACTATGAACACCTCCCCCCTGGACAGATCCCTTTTGAACACGCTGCCAGCAATGGGGACAGTCACCTGGAGGCTTTGTTGAACAGTCCCATGGGAAGAGCGAGTGAAGCAGCACTTCTTAAGATGAGCACAGGAGAAGGGCAGCTGGAGGATGGAGGAGAGAGCTTCACAGGTACCCATCAGGAGAAGATGCTCGGTAACCGGGACATGATGGAGATGCCACTGTCCCCAATGGATGCCAGGATCTCACCTGCAGCAGAGGCTCAGGGCCTTAGCATGCCCTTCACAGAGTCCCCGTGGGAAACTATGGAGTGGCTAGATCTCACCCCGCCAAGCTCGGCGACTGGCTTCAGCACCATCCCCCAAGCTGCTCCCAATATTTTCAACGCAGAATTCCTTGACGTCACAGACATCCACTTGAATTCAACCATGGACCTTCACTTAGAGCAATGGTGAACAGGAAAGAACCTTAGATTTAAAGTAGCCTCACACCGAGCAATAGCCTAAAAATTATGAAGCTCGCCTTAATTTTTAATGCTGTATATAATGAAGTAGGTTCTTTCTGGACATGATGCGCACAATACCAGAATCAGTCTGTATGTACATTTATTTTCAAACCATTTCAGCAGAAGTAATGTCATAAAAAGAAATAGCAAGGTCACCAATACAAACTTAGGTTAGGTTAAGTTAGGTTAGGTTAGATCAGGTTAGGTTACGTTAGATCAGGTTAGGTTATGTTAGGTTAGGTTAGAGCAGGGCAGGAATCAGAATTACACCAATCAACAATGAGGAAAAAATATAGGTTATATTACTGGAACAAAATTTAAAAACTGATTTGATGTTTCTATTGGGGTTTACATATTGGCAAAAAGATCAAATAAAAAAAAAAAATCTAAAACTATGTGTTAAACATAAATCACATGTAAATAGCATATTACTGTTGTTTTAAAGAATGGAAATAACATAAATGTGATTAGCTGAGGTATGTATTTCAGCTGGAGGTGTGGGAGGAACTGCAGTCCCACAGTGTATTAAAAAGTAACATATTTTATATTGTACATAGATGAATGCCCACATTGCACATTGATTAGAATAGTACAAGATGACACACTTTGCTTATTTGTAGTAATAATGAGCTGGGAAAGAATTTGAATTTCCATTCCATGCTAGTATTTTAGTAGCTTAATTTGCTTTGTTTTATTTATTCATTGCACTGCAGTTATGTCGACTAAAGTGTATAGACAACACTTTTTTTAATGCACAGAGCTTTTTGTAATCACTGTTCCAAAAATGTCAGTACTTTAACAAGCTTAAACATTTAGGGATGGGAAATGAACTGAGGAAAATCTTTTCACCATTTTATTTTTTAACACCCTTACATTTTTCATGTGAAAAAATGTCATGATGTCAAAATGCAGTGTATAGTAGCAACTAATATATAGGGAGGTCTTTTCACTATATTCACATAATTCATACTGGTGGAAGTATCTGTGTAAACTATCCCAACGTGTTTTACTGACTGTATTATTCATGCTTCTTTACCAGCAAAATTTTTTACATTTTCATATAATGCACCTATTGTTTCCATGCAACTAATTTACAATCCTAATTGTCATGAACTTGTCAGTCATTTTTCCATATAAATAATTGCCCACTTTTACCATATATTTTAGAGTTCAGACATATTTATTATTTTGTAAGGTTTTATTTTGATATTTATATGTGACATTCCAAACATATACAATGGACATCAGGTAATTTAAAACCTAAAAAGCTTAATTTAATCATAACTTGTTTATTTAAATGGTTCACTTGACAAACACTGTTTAGATGGACTTGCAAAATGAAATATATTTATTGATTGTAATTTTATGAGACTAATGTTTCAAATGTTTTAAAAGTATTCCCATAGATGCATGCAGTTGACTGGAAACTTCAATATGACCAATAATAGATTTCCTGTAACAAAATAAGTTTTATTTTAAAATGAATTGACATCAGCTAGTAGCATTATAGAAACCGTGCAAGACCTAAATAAGTAGCATTTGTATCCATAGCCTGTCTAAACAAACAAACAAACAAATAAATAAATAAATCAGCTTGACTCTACTCAGAAATTTTAGCTGTAACAAAACAGTATCAGATCCAAGTGATCAGATCTCAAAGGCTTTATTTTGGAGAGGCCATTATATTACATCTAGCCTAATGTGTTTGGAATTCAGATGTGTTGGGGTGTGGTCTAACTGGGCATGGCTGCAGGGACTTTGCACTAGAGCTGGCTAATAATTAGGGCAACAATGCTACTTAAATACATTTGAAATATATATGACGTCTAATATCTGGTGTCAAATCTGTAAAAATGGAATATGTGAGAAGTTTCAGTTATGATAATAATGTGCTATTAAGGGCACTCATCATCAGAACCCTATTCTTGTTAGAGTTCAAGCAAATACAAGTGATTAGTGTTGGTGTTGCAATAAATCTTTCTTTACTGATTTATAAACTTGAGTCTCTATGTTACCCCTTATAGCAGAAGAGGTATTTATACCTCTTTGTAAACTGTTTTTCACAAAGTGTTTCATAAGAACTTCTACTTATAAACAATACAATAAGCTGCAATACTCTTTGAGTAAATTTGTGTTTTGGGGGAAAATGTGAAGCTGACTTTTATATAAATATGAAATGCTGTGAACATATTTTTATAAAAGAATTGGGAAATTACCGTTATGCAAACTTTAATTATGCTGGGTTTTTTTTCCAGAATGTAAGCAAGGGACTGTTTTATACAATGTGTTGACACCACTTAACAAAATGTGTTGAATTTGTGGGGAAAATACTTTTCATCAAATAGTGAACTGTGTTATTAATTTAAAATGTAAGTAACAGTATGTGACACACTTTCCAGCTCTCCTCCAAAAACTCCCTAGAGCACAAAAAAATATGAAGTCATTACCTTAATGAAATCATCACCTTAATGACTTCCTAATAAGCTTCTGTGAGACCAAGAAGTTTCATGGACATGATCATAGTTGATTGACAGGCGACCAACATTTTTGAAACTAAAAAGAATGTCTGAATCCATATAAGCTATATTCAATCGTTTATTATTGCATTTAAATTGATTTTTTTTTTTTTTTTTTTTGCTAAATCATGATCTTTCCCAAATATTCACATGGATGCTTCCCCTAGCTGGTATTTTAATGACTGAAGGCTTTAAAAAACATTTTGACTACTTCTGTTGTGTTGGGTGAACAAGTATGAAATAAAATGTCTTATGAAAACAGAAATTCATCTTGCTACACATGGGTTTGCTATAAATCCAGTATCACAAAAACTTATTTTGGACTTTTTGTGTACAGACATAGTGCCCATTTTGGTAAAACAACTTGCAAAACAGGAAGCAGGAAAAAGGACAGAAATCGGATTAGATATGGGCCTGCTAAATGTGCCTTAGTGTATATTGATGTGAAGAGGATGAAATGATTTGAATGATGACTACAGACAATCACCATGGAGACCATCTGACAAAAAGCTTGTTGTGATGCTTGGCCACTGAACTGCTTTAAATGTCAATATCTTGTCTACATCACTGTATTACTGTACAAAAGCAATAAATGTAAATGCAACCAATATTCTTCTATGACCAGTCTGTGCCTGCTTCTATTCCATTTCAGTAACGCATGTGAGATAACACTATATGGCCTCTTAATCATAAACAGATATCTTGTTTAGAACCTAATGAAACAATTGAATATATTGGTTGTATTAATGTTGACAACCCAGAAGAGGGCAATCATCTACACACCAGCATCATAATCATAATTTAGCATAATTTAGCTAGAAGCTGTTGGTAGAGTGCAAACTTATTTTAAATCTGTGGGCTGTATTATTAATACAAAGGTAGCTTCTCCAGTCTCACTCATGGCTTTCTATGCTAGGTGTATTACTCTGCTTTCTTGTTTTAATGCAGCTGCTCGGTTGGAGCCAAAAGCCTGCTCTAAGCAGAGTCAGGGTGGGGCAGTATACTCTGAACCCCTTAATGACTCTCTTGACTGTATTCCAAAAGGATATTCGCTGCCTTTGAAATCTTTTCTTACACCCCTCCCCTGGATCATATCTCTCTGCAACTTTTGCCCAGAGTTATACGCTTGAAAGGTTTTTGATCTTCATGGTGTCTTTGCCGTCGGTGCTTAGAGACATTCCAAAGACAAGAGCATTTAGTCTGAAATAATGTGAACCTCTTTTATAAAAATGGATGTACTCAACAGAGCATTGGGTGACTTCCAAAGGCAGTTTGCTGCAACGGATTATTTTAATGAAGAATTTTTCAGGTTTTTATGTTATTTGTGTTGTCCTGATGCCCAGCTGTCTTGGACAGCTATAGAAATGCTTGAAAATTTCAGGTTGATAAAAGTGGAATACTTCTTATAAGCACTGCAAATTGGCTATGTTTTGCTCAATCCATTTACCCTCAATCTGAACACTGCTGAAAATCACTGGTCAAAGTTATGTTGCTTTTATTCTTAACACTACAGATGGTGTTTAACTGGGTGACTACCATTTGCAAGGAATTTAAGCTTATACTCAATCTGTGATTCAGTAGTATAAAAACTCATTCTGCAAAAATGAAAACACAATGGTATATTATGGTATATACTATACATTATTTGTATCCAAAGACTTCCATTGTGTTTAGTCTTCTTAACATTAATAATTCACATATACTACATTTTTCTTACTATAATTATGAGCACCATATATTTATTTCGAAGTTACTTTGCTCTGCTTACATTTCAGAATTTCTCATTCTCATTTGCAGATGTTTTAGCCCAGGTAAGAAAAAATGAATGATAATTTCAAGCAAATTATAAAATCAAAAAGTGCTTTTATTCCCAGACTAAGAGATATAGTCAAGGGTGTATAAATTGCAAGACTTTTATACTATATATCCTGTTTCCATTTCATTTAGTGTTTAGTATAATTTGAACAAGGGATAATTAGTGAACTGTCATCGATGTCTTTTATACAGTAAATAGTAAATGCTGCTGTATCATATACGGTTCTACCAATACCTGGATAAAGGGCACAAGGGAGATTCTAAGGTTACATTATGCTTTTTAAAATGATTCAATTAATCAAAGTACTAAATGCCAGTAAATGCAGTGTTGAGACACAACCACATGGTGTCACTGTGCAGCTATTTCTTTCAGTGCCATGTGCAATATTTACTGGTAATCCAAGTTGCTTTGTAACATTTCAAATACATTCAAATTCACCTCTCTGATGTTCAGATGCTTCTTATGTGTGCCATTACACGTGTTGGCCTTTTATTATAATAAACGTTAGTATTAACTTATGAAACCTAAATCAGTCTACCAGTAAATTTTTTGGATCCCCCATAGTCAGGTCAAGAGACTGGTCAGAGTTGACCAATTACTCAGATGATTACATTTAGAAAATATAATTATTTCATAAATATACAGCTAAACAGAATTATATTTTATGCATATACTGTACATGTAAAAGATTCTGTTCCTAGACTAATAATTACAAAAAACAAAACATTTTCAGACCTTACAAAACAAGATGACAAGGTCATAGTCACGTCCTAATTTTATTACAACTGACCTGCAGGCAGATACTAGATCATATCATTACTACATGAACACTTAATATTCCATTGATAATTTCTTAAATATGTGAAGTAAATAGGATAAAATAGGCAGGAAGCCGGGATCTTTCTGAAAGCAGGTGTTACATTACCCGAGCTCCCGTTCACAGACATAAGGCAATATCCCTGCACGTCATTTTTTTAATACATTTTCTATTGTACAGGAAAAAAGAACAAGTTCACAACATACAGTTATAATATTTTCACAGTTGTGTGAACATCATACATACTTTATATTCTTAAAAGATACACTGTAATACTCATCACCCTTAATATTTTATAATCAAATATTAACATTCTAATAAACTGACATGTCTACACTAATTTTACTCCATAAGAAAGTCTGTATACCATAAGACAATTTCCACTTGTGTTTGAATTCCATGACTGCAAAGAAAACTTTGTATTAGATAGGGGGTAGTTCTAGCATGACAATTTTAACAGCCAAGTCACATAAATTTTAATTTTACAGCATTCTTGCCCATGACTTCTGGATGTAAAGTCTGACAACTTTAAAAACATGATTAAAGAATACTGTGCAGGTCACCATTTTTTTAAAATATGTAAAATAAAACAGGTAAAATGTACCTTAACTTGGGTTCAGCAGTAAACAGTAGTTTGAGACTTTGAAATTAGTTCTTTGCCAGGAAAAAATATTTTAATGCATGGCACCAAATGATTTCATGGTTTCTCTAAGTGCAATCTCTCATCTTTCTATATATGGTTATACTTAGATAAATGGTTGACATTTCCCTTTCAGATATAACATTGAAGTGCTGTAGTATACATGGAAACAATGTTGACAACGTTTCACAAGAACAAATTAATTTTGTCTAGGGTGATACTACAAGTGGGTTACTCGAAAAACATGCTAAGAGCATTGTAGGAGTTGTGACCAAGACAAAAGGAATCAACCTGGATCTACAATTAAAGATCGCTTAAACATATAAGGGGCAACTTCAAAAACAAAAGGTACACACACGCTCACAGACACACTGCTGTCATGAACACCCCATGTAAACTGTGCAGCTAAAAAGGTTTTGGATGCTGTAAAAATGAATTACACAAAAGATGTTTTGCATATAAAGAAAATAAAGCCACAATATACAGGTAATGTTTTAATAGGACAACATTTTTGCATACGAACCTATTTACAGACGTGTAGAGTTGTCCTTTTCTTTGCCTGTGAGCCTACGTGTATCCACATTTGTGTTTGCATACTGCTAAGCTGCTCATATGAAAGCACAAAGCAGCACACACATATTGTACTTTTCTACATGTATGTTGCATTCTTCCTAAATCTCATTTCCAAGCTTTTTTGGGTAAATTTTGTATTTGTTAACATATATATTTCTTTAAAATTTATATTTTTTACATTTATTTTCCCTTAAAAAATATCTAAATAAAAGAGATGATAGTCCCATTCCATCAACATTTCTGAAGCTTTTTCAATTACATCTTTCTAAGATCTGCAGATCCATTGGGTGGTGGGTGTGACGACATTACCTAATGTAACATGACTGGGAGAAATGGAGGTTTCACATTTCCTTTTCCTTTTTAATTCAATTTCAAAATCATTTTATACCTGAATGCATACACTCTAACTGTGATGACTGCAGTAAGGCCCGACGTTGCACACGAAGACAACTAGCATGTTTGTATCCAAGCATCTGTGTGGAAATGTTGATATAGTACAGAATGGTTGAAATGACATTATTGCACATGGCATTCTGGGATTGGGATTGGGATTGGGATTGGGACTGGGACCGGGACCGGGACCGGGACCGGGACCGGGACCGGGACCCCCCCCCCCCCCCCATCTCTTTTCAACACTTTAGTGTGTGATTAACACAAATCTTTACACCTATATCTGTTTATATCTAAAGCCCATGCCTGCACCTTAGCGATCAGTCCACATACATGGGAGAGGTGGGAGAGGCAGGCATCTGATCAAGGATTCTACACACGTAACTGGCAACATCCACAGTTCGCTCCTCATACATCAAGATGAACGGATGCTTCTGCAAACCACAGAAATGCACCAATGAATACAAACTGTAGTATACACACACACACTGCAAGGACACAAAAAGTATATTTTACACTCTGTCAACAATTACAGTTACTTACGAGAAGCTCTCTATACTTTGGCCTTTTTGATTCGTCTTTTGTAAGGCTAAAAAGAAGAAACGTAATTATCAGTCCTTTCACATGGATATTGCATGCAGATTTCTTCTGACTAAAATACTGACATATCGAGAGGAGTTTAAAATTATGTAATTTCCGTTCCACTAAAAAAAAATGTCAATACGGTTTATGGAAATAAGATTCCATGCAAGGAAACTAAATGTTAGTTTTGTCTTGACATACCGGTCTCATTAACATATATACAGTCAAGCCCAGAATTATTCATACCCCTGGCAAATTTTGACTTAAAGTTACTTTTATTCAACCAGCAAG
>JAODJU010000095.1:17956416-17972524 GCA_026776725.1 Gnathonemus echidnorhynchus | reverse complement strand
AGATGAGCATTTGCAAAGGCCAAGCGGGCTTTTGTGTGCCTTATCTGGAGAAGTGGCGTCCTCCTTGGTCTGCGTCCATGGAACCCAGCATTGTGCAGTGTCCGTTGGACGGTCTGCCTTGAGATGTTGCCACCAGCAGAGCCCAGATTCACCAGGATGGCCTTGGTGGTGATCCTTGGATTCTTTTTCACCTCTCTCACTATCCTCCTGGCCAGCACAGGTGTCACTTTTGGCTTCCGACCACGTCCTCTGAGATTTTCCACAGTGTGGAACGTCTTGTATTTTTTAATAATACTTTGCACTGTAGCCACTGGAACTTGAAAACATTTAGATATGGCCTTATAGCCCTTTCCTGACTTGTGAGCAGCCACAATGCGCAGCCGCAGGTCCTGAGAGAGCTCCTTTGTCTTTGCCATGACCGTCTACAAACCAACTGCAGAGGGCTGCTGTTTTTCACCTGTTGAGTTGATTAATACAGCTGTTCCCAATGAATCAGGGAAATTAGGATGCTTTAGAACAGCTTGGACTATTTGGAATGGTATAGAACTTTGGATTTTCCCATAGACTGTGACAGTTTGCAAGAGGTATGAATAATTTTGGACATGCCACTTTTTGTCCAAATGTAAATAAAAGCTGAGAAATATTTTTTTCCACAATGATGCCTCTTGTACATCATCTTATTATCTTCTGGGAGACGCCTGTATCATTTCCAAATGAGAAGAAACTTGCTGGTTAAATAAAACTAACTTTAAGTCAAAATTTGCCAGGGGTATGAATAATTCTGGGCTTGACTGTACATATTACTGTTATACTCACCACAGGTTGACAAAGTTGATGAACTTGGGGGAAAACTGCCTTTCCTCTGAGTTGCTCAGCTGTGGAGGATCTCCCTTTACAACTTGGGTCAGCTGATCAAAAACACTATTCCACTTTGGGTAAGGGAATCGACCAGTGGCCAGCTCATACTGTGCCGAAGAAAAACAACAGTAGGATCATTTTGAAAAGCGAGGACAGCAAATTTTTACAACCGAAGAATATTCAAATCAATCATATTTTCAACAGTTCTGATTATTCGCCTACTTAACTATCAAAAACTGAACCTAGAGACCTCACAAAGAAAGAATCTTAATTAATGTGTTCAAATTCACAATGATTGGGGAAGTAAATGAATTAGAGATGGGCTGATTCACAGTTTTTCAGTTTGGATCCAAAACCGATACAGATTCTGGTACAAGAGCTCTTTTTAATATAATAAATGTATATATAATATATAAATATGTATACTTTATATATTATTAATATTTTTTAAAACTAGTAAATACAAATGAAAAAAATGTGTGCCAAAAAAGCTTTAATTAGGCTACTGGTAACATACAAAATGTACTGTCGACCTCGTTTTTACATCTTGTTTTAAGCATTTTTGAGGCATTTGCAGTTCAATTTGAATGTCTTCCAAGTGTGGATACACAAGTGGTGAATGCTTAAAATGCCCCACAATTTTTCTCCCACTGGCAACAATTGCATGTGCTTTGTTTAGTGGGATTTTCTACTAAACGCTGCTTCCACTTCTCAAAAGTGTTGTTACAAAGCTGCAAAAAGTTGTTACAAAGACTGCAAATTGCTATAGTATTAGTTGTTTCAAGCATAGAATACTTTCAGATTGCAGACATGTTTGTTAATTTACTATGCAAGCACGCAAGTCACATTTGTCATCACCCTCCTATCTGATGTTCTTACGCTCCTTCTACTACAAAGGGTATGTGCATGACGTCTTTTTACAAACTGCCAAAAACTAAATAAATAAGTATTAGATGTGGACCGGTCACATATTGCCAATACCCGATCTGTCTAATAGGTCTGGATCGGTGCTGATACTGGTCTGAATATCGGATCAGTGCATCTCTAAAATGAACATCACTATAACTTGTATGATTATAAATTTTGACCTACCAGTGTGATCCCCAAACTCCAAACATCTGAACGAACATCGTACCCCTGCCTGGAAGCACTAGGGTCTATTCTTTCTGGCTATAAAATAAAGAGGAAAGACAGCACATATTAAATCATTACCTTAAAATCATAATAAAGAATCTCTTTTTTCTTCATATTATATTTATCTGCCTGCATAGAAACACATTTTCATTATTTATTTAACATCGTATAAAAACAGTAAAAAGGCTAACAATAAATTTAATATTTACTTTGCCTTTAACGATGACCATACATGGTAAGTTTATTCATAAAGAATGAAAAATCTCATTGAAGACTCCAATTAAAATCTGAGGCTTTCCTGTGACCATATATCTGATTTTATGTCTCTGACATGGTATAGTTGTCCATCAACGCTTATGATCAATACTGAAGAACAAAACAAAAAATAAATGACTCATGCACAAGAACAGAAGATTCTCAGAAACCATTTCTCAATACTACATTACTCAATGCTAACATTCTTCAAAAATACGGGAAGAGGCTATGTTCCTAACAGTGTTCCAAACAAGATTCCTTACCGACTGAAAGTCTTCAACAATGTTAAAACTGGAAATGGTCAGATAGGCAGAGTACACCACCATGAACAATAACAGACTGAATTAACCATGTATGGCTCAATCAGCATTTTTGTATTGCTGAGCAAATTGATTATAAACCGCAAAGACAAGAAAAACACCAAAGTTAATACACATGCAGAGATAGGATTAGATGCTGCAGTACACAAACAATTCAATGCACAGGATCCATAATGGTGCCAAGAAAGGACACAAAGTATATTTTAACCTCCCTTCACTGAATGCAAAACTGACATACCGCCATGTAAGGTCTGCATCCTGCATCTCTGGTTTTTGCGATGGAGTCAACAAGCTGTCCACTGATACCAAAATCACAGAGTTTGATGTTGCCATTCCTGTCTAGAAGGATGTTGGAAGGCTTTATGTCTGAAAGGGGCAGGGAAAAAAAATTAAACATGATAGCACTTGAAAAAGGGCATGTGCATAATTTATTTGCAGTGTTGCTAATGTGGGAATAGCTAGTATTACAAGAATATTTGGTAGGGTACCAACAGTAAACGTTATTCTACTAAAATGTTATTGTTCACTCATTTTTTTTTTCCTGAACTTACCCCTGTGAATTATTTTCAAGTTTTCTTTTAAGTGGTTAAGTGCTTTCACAGTCTAGAATTAAAGTCAGAAAAGGATCATAAGTAAACATATTATGGCCATCTATTTTCATGTAGCTCAAAATACATTTTTTCAGAATTTCATTTTAAGGTAGTAAAATGAACTTACAGCTAATGTTATTTTGCCTAATATTTCCTCAGGAATTACATCATCTAATGAAGAATACACATATTTGTAGAATTTGTCAAATGAGGTAGACATGAGTTCCATACATATCCAACAGTCACCCTGAAAAATAAAAGTATTTGTCATTTTTTATCACACATTCAAAAGCAATATATATTAAGGTACATTTTATTCCTAGTATTGTCACCATATATGGCAAATAAAGGAATTATTAATTAATTTCTTCAAAATGACAAACTTTTGGTAATAAAGATAATAATAGCATATAACACTAATGGAAAAAATGTTTAATTCCATTAAAAAGGAATTGCCCTTCTGATAATATTCTGTTGAGTCTAATCCACAATGTTTAAGTTATCAAAACGATGAACGATACCTCTCTGAAAAGAGCCCCGTAAAACTGAACAATAAAGGGACAGTCACTACTTCTCATCACTACATCCAAGTCCATTAGAAGCTGCTTCTGTTCCTTTTCATCAACAGTTGATCGAATTCTCTGCAATTTAAAGAAAAAAAGCACAATTGTAATTCAATGCTGATAACTGTAGTTAAAGCACCTACCAATGCTGCCAACTTCATGATATGGTGCATAGCGGATGAGGATCTAAATAAAGAGTGAAGGCATCATTTGTGGGTAAGCACTCCACAATCAAAGAGAATGAAAATGCAGTCGAATGTCAGTATTGCAAAGCAGAACATAAATATCACCACAGCACACCTGTAGCGCAAATACCATAGATAATCAAGTATGATGGACTCGCCCTATAACACAAGGTTAAAGATATGTGCCATTTAGCCTCTTGGAATAGCCTAGCCTGTCTTTGTCATCACATTGACTTAAAAATTAAATTAAGCAAAATAATTTACGATTCCAATTCGTCAAAGTAATCACAGCTATACCAAAGGTTGCCCCATCGCTTAGCCATATCATCTTACATAATATGACACATAAACACTATATCAATTATTTTTCATGAACGTGTTTTAGTAGGGCTGAAAATTTACAGTGAGATATTTGAAGTTTTTGTAATATTTAGGAGTTGAAAATTAACTACTGTATATAGCTACATAAAACTTATTAACTACCAAGAGTCTGCCATCTATGTTAATGGTGTTGCTGTGAGTTGTGCCAACAGACACAGAGCAGTGCTGATGAATCACTTGTCTCTATAACACAAGACAAAGGTCTTTTCGTGACCAGCTCTTGTTCACTTTTGTCCCCTTCATTCATTTTTGGTTAACTGGGTCTGTGAGTGAGCCCAACAGCAAGGACAGGAATTATTATGTTTGACTCGGAGAAAGCAGTGGTGGTAAACTTGACTGATTTTTTTTAATTTACACTAGATAATGTTTAAAAATATTTGTCACATGTTTTGCTGCAACTTGATTGTTGGATTGTACCTACAGTAGCAGACTATCACAGTCCTTGCATTGTGACAATTGCATGTGCATGAAATGCCATGTCACTATTAACATCACACATGACGTGAGCCTGTGTAGAACAGTGGGGTAGTGGCTAGCTCTGTCGGTGCACTAGTATTGTCACAATACCAACTTTTTTGTTTCAATATCGATACTAAGGCATGAATTTTGCCATTATTGTGCTTCTTTCAAACAAAAAATGTTTTAAATGATATTTGGGTCACTGGTAGGTGAGTCAGTTAAAATTTAAGTGTGAGTCAAAAAAGCGGGTCAGGCATCATTTTGCCTTTATTAATATTAGAAGTTCAAGTTACGGTCTGGTTGACTTAATTGGTGAGTTCAGGTCACTCGTGAAGTAGACCAGTGCATCACTGTTCACTATGTGTAGGGGCTGTGTAGGGGATTTTCGATCACACTGATTTCTTTCATGGACATACCAAGGGAGTGAACTAGTCAACTATCACCCAGTCTCTGAATTCCTTCAGGTTGGGAGAAAGAAATTATTGTGCATTTTAACTGCAAATTAAGTCCGAATTAGCAAATATAGTTTAAAATGCACAATAATTTCGTCATATCAGCGTAAATGCATATAAAATAAGTATACATCTGTGCTGTTACAACAATTGATTGCCGCACGTATCGTTTTTAAAGGTAAATACTTACTTGCGTACTACTTATGTGCATCCCTGATTATTGAAATAATCAAGTGACAGCCCTATACAAAAGTGATTCTTGGTTTTCCTTTCTGAGCATTTAATGTTTTTTCCTGCTTAACAAAAGGTTGTCTAATTTCCAGAACTGTCAAGACAGTATAAAAATCAACAATTTTAAACAATATATAAATTGACTAGGCCCCCAATAGTCATATTTGATTGTCTTGGCAACCCCTCATTACAAGACAGGAGGTATGCATCACCTTGACTGCCATGATTTGGCCACTTGGCTTGTGCACCATCTTGTTGACAGACCCATAGGCACCTCTCCCAATTTCACCAAGGTCTTTGAGGTCCTCAGCAGTAAAGTCACAATGCTGTTCCGGGGATATCTTAAGCTTTCCTGATGACTCGATACTGTGTGTTCGCAGCCTCTCTCTGAGGACAGGAATGATAACAGGAATGAAATCATCAAATCAATATAATGATGAAAGAGAATATAAATTCCACCTATAGTCTGTGATGCTTCTAAAAATTTTTGCATCTAAGAAATCTTTTTAATAATGAAATATCAATCAATTCCAAAATAGGTTTTTAATTAAAATACATCAAACAAATCATCAGATCAAATCACAACAAATGTTTCCAAACATTTTCTACTTTAATCGCTAAAGTAGACTAGTTACCACTGGAAAGATTTATTTACAGTGATGAGGTAATAGAAGTTCTGAGTGGCTTGCTTCTATTGCTCCTACTGTTGAAATGTCTGAAATGAAATGTATGGCTTTAATAATCCTCCCATCTGACAAGAGACTTTTCATGTAAATTTCCTGGATAGTAGAAAGTTACAAAATGCAGAGGGTCTCTAGAGTCAGGGGTCTACTCACATGTGTGGGTTCTGAAAAGGAGGCCCAGTTGTGTGGATTCTGGTTGTCGGTTTAATAGGTGGATTAGCAAAATTTAGCTTCAGTGCTTTACGTTTACCTGGAAAAGATACACAGACAGTGCACCTTTGACAACCAAAGGAAGACTCTCAGAAGAAAATACTGTGAAAACTTCTTCTAATTTCTACTTATTCTAAGAGTTCATATTTCATCATATTCATCAGAGCAGTATTACACATTCTGTCATACTGCAGCATAATCTACATCTAATTTAATAGCTGTGATATAATGGGAATATTTGGGGGATATAAAGTAATCATATACAGTTTTTCCTAATAAGTAGCCCTAATCACTATGATATACATTTGACCGACCTGCACTGAAAGTGCATTCACAAAAATACAAAGTAAAAAATTGATTTGAAAGATAGCAAATAAGTGACAATAAAAACAATTAAATACAAAGCCTGTGTGGAACTAACACTAGCTTATAAAAACCATATACTACACCAACTCACACTATTCTCTAATACACAAACATAAATAGAAAATTCAGAAATGTGGAAAAAATGCTGATTTCAACCATAAATGTTTCAATAATAAATATGCATTTGTATTTCTACAACAAAGTTTTGTATGAAAATGTATTTGCAGATAGAAATGCAAATGTAACAGCACTGAGGCAGGTTTCAGATATAGACTGAGGTTTAAAACGCCAAACCAGGTCAGGGCTAAAGGTAGTTCTGTATACGAAGGTAGTTCTTACAATGAAGAATATAGCAGTAGCTACCTTGGTCAGTATGAAACAAAGAAAATATAAGACATCACATGTGAACTTCATCCTTTAAAAACCATAACATGCTCTATATTTACAATAACTATAAAAAATATATAAATGAATAAATAAAAGTACAACACAGAACGGGTGTGTATATAAATTCATATATATCTGGGCTATCAGAGGACTGCCTCTGAATCTCAAGGTTTGTCCACCCCTGTTTTCAGTACTGAAATCATTAGAATGTTATCCCATGTTTACAAGCAAGTATTCATGATGAGGAGGATTTGGCAAAAAAAAAAAAATTGCCATCATTGCCACTGTCAACAAATACGTCAAACTGAAGTGAATGACGAATGAGTCATGTATGTCACGCCATACAAAATTAACAATGAGCATAATGTTCTCAAAGTGCAGCTCATGCCCAACGAGAGATACTATGCTTAAAATAATAAAATAAAATAAAATAAAATAAAATAAAATAAAATGTGAACAGCCTTATCTGTTAGTAGTACTGAAGCAAAAATCCTGGTAGAGCTTCCATTACAATATTTTGTATGTAAAATATGAAAGTAAAATTCAGTTACTTGAGTGAACATACACTGCAAAACCTACATTTTGAAGTGGCACAACAGCGAACATTTACCAGTCAACAATGTGATTTAATCAGCCACGAACATGTGATTCATACCAAAGTGTAAATGGAAGCTCACCCACCACATTTTGTATTAGTGAAGAACAAAAGTGGACAGACTCCCCATACCAGACTGTTAAACCGAAACACAAAAGGCATGGTACGTTAGCAAAAAATACTTGGCTTACTTTGAGGTACTCCAGACAGGTTTATCTGAAAGCCTGAGGTAGAGAGAAAACATTTTTAACATGGTTTTGTTTTTGACATATGCTTGATTCTTCTCTAATGTGGAAATAAGGTTAAAAAGATCTCAAATCCACGTTAAATACCTACAGGAACAATACACCCAGAATCTATTTCGAAACAGAAACAAAGCAACTGTGTTGCTGAAAAATGTTTACTGACCTAAATAAAATGCAGGAAGAATGTATAAAATTAATTGCTACCGTTCTGTTCACTGTTCTTGCCTCCTGCAGTATAGGCTAGTAGTTTCACCATATATTGTAGATTTTCTTGTACTAGCTCAATTAGAGCTAGATTTTGACAACAATTTGGAAATTATGTTTTAATATTTTTTAACAAAACACATCTTCTATTTCACAGCACCGACAACATCAAATCTAAGTGGGAATATGGGAAGTGGAGATGTACCATGTCTGGGGTCCACAAAACCATTCCTGTAAAAGATGTCTTTAAAATTTGGGTAACAACCTTAAGTTCCAGGGCATAGACAATAAGCTGAATTCTCCACTGTCTCATGTATGCGGTAAATGAACCTGATTAAATTACTAACACTGTCAATAAACTGAACATAAGCATGGGAATTACCAGAACCTATCTAGCAGGTCTCACTGAATACTTCGTACAAACCCCTCAAACTATGCACCAATACCCATTTGCAGTCCAGAAAGAAAAAACAAGCAGTTGGAAGAAGCTTCTGATAAGTCTGACAAGTCCATTATTGTGTCCTCTACACATGGAGGTGAGCACACATGACTAAATATCGAAATACTACACACCCCAATGGAAGGGGTTACATCGTAAAAAGGATTCATAAGAAAATTCCTTACTCAGAGTGACAACGCTCCAGTTCATGAAGCTAGACTAGCTGGATGACTCTATTGTGAAGATGAATAATTTACATATTGTTAATAATATATTTCATTTATTTTATTATAAATCTTCAATTTGGCTAAATATTTTTTTTTAAATATATGACTGCAGATACCAAAAATTGCTTTATTTTGTTAAAGTATGTCACCGTAGTTAAACTGGATGATCCAATGCAGGGCCTGGAGTCTAACCAAGGAGTCACAGGACACGCAAGGCAGGAGACACAATAAACAGGATGCCAGTCCATCACACGTCACACGAACACGTAAACAAAAGGGACACTGACCCGCCTAAACCTCACATCTGTAGGAAAAAATCTACACAATCGGAGACAGAACAGAAAAGTTCAAAAGAAACCCAGCGGAGGGTCTGATGTCACAGTGCTAAAAACCAAGCCACTGATACGAAATCTGAAATTATGTATAAAAATAAATTAATTTCTTTCCGATTTCTTCAAAGATGTATTTTTATCAGTGCTAAAAATAAGCTATTGTGATGTTATTCACAGTTTCATCACATACTTTAATTTGGGAAGATTTATATTCCTTACAAGTAATCATCAGAGTTTATATTGGCTTCATCACATATAGCTGTTACAGTACATTAATACAAATATCTGTCAATATAGACTAGTAGGGGCGTGTGGACACACAGGTGCATATTTCAGCGTTTAGGCATTTTACCTCCCTCTATGTTCCATCCACCAAGATGGGCAAAACCAAAGGAAAGGCAGCTATAATACGCCAAACAAATTTCGAATGGCAAAACGACAATGTTCGTAAACAATAGTACTGTAGACTAAATGACCTAGTAACATAATTTAAATGCAGTCCTTTCTTCGTTTGTCTCGGTAATGGAAAATGGACCTTATTGTTAAAGTATCTTTTCCCCCCACCACTAAGTGCAAAGATTTTACACTACTGCGAACAAAAGACCATCAAGACTAATAACTTATAACCAGGATGGAATGCCTGTGGAGCTGAAAGCCAGATAACTATATAGTCAATAAATGAATTGCAGAAACTTTTGGATTTTGTTTATACACATACCATGCATACCCAAATATGGAATTTCATAGATAATATATATTTATAGATTTTTAAAATTAACCTATTATAATTTCAGGGGAGCCTGGCGAATAGAACTGTTACCTCACCCCTCCAGAGTTGGGGGTTAAAATCCCACCCCCACTGCATGTGTGTGGAGATTGTATGTTCTTTGCATGTTCTGTATCTTACCATAATACACAGAAATACAGTTTGGTGAAGTGGTACAACTAAATTGCCCACAGGAAGTGAATGTATGAGTATGCAAGAGTATGTGATGGACTAGTATCTTGTCCAGGCTGTACTCCTGTCTTGTGTCCTATATGCTCCAGGGCTCCCCAAACCTTATGTTGGAAGGTGGACACATTTTACATAATATATATTATTGAAAACAGCATATACAAATACTGCATGTCACCACTTTATAGAAAATATCCTCATCTGAGATCCGACTTGTAATAGAAAAACAAATACATCCACTATGGATTGCTTCCTTATTATTTGGCTTGATAGTGGAAGACAAAAAAAAACTGCATCAGGTCCATTGTGGTTCAAAGCTATGCATTATTTCTCTTATTACACGTGCCCAATGATTTACTGTTATAAAAGAGATTACTTTATTGGCTCACCCAAAAAAGTGTGGATGAAACATCTTTGCATTTTTATATCCATTCGAACTTCACCTACTATAAATCAAGATTACATCAAAAAAACTAAAGAAGATAAAGAACGGTAAACAAAATGCCTATTTGACTCATACATGATTATGACCTATGGCTACTACAACAATTTTATTTACTTGGTAGCTAAACATTAATGGTTACTCAAAATGACTTAAAATGACAAGATGAGAGGGCTCTGAAAAGTTTTGTGACTGGATCATAGAACACCATAGAATTTAATTCCACTAACCTAAGTAAAATTACTCTACAGCTACGGTTTTAAGAATATTCTGTAAACTTGGAAAGCAATCCCAGGCAGCCCAGGGCTCAAGCCTACAGCAAGATTTTGGGTGATTCTGATATTTTTTCATACCGTCACATCTTCTACACGTTTCACCTTGGTATACAGTGTAGGACGATATTTATTTAAAACAAAACAAAAAAAAACATTAATTATGTTGCCTACTGTAAACTTCGGAAGAGTTTTTCAGTGTGGAAATTGAGCACTACAGAAACTAGAAGAAAACTACTTGATATACACCTAGGGTGTATGGGAAGTGTAGTTAACCAATCTACTAACAATTAAAGGTAAATACTTATTTACCTTTCAACATTCCACTAAGCAATGTGCAAATTCAGAATCGGTTCACTCAGGGTATGAGAAAACCCGAATCAGGGTTTTCCATGTCCAGGTTTCTATAGCCTCACACCACTGGATAAGGTAACTTTTCCTAATATCCAGTTTCATCCATGAGAAAAATGTTTTGAGGCATATTATTGTAGAACTAGTAAAACCACTGTATAGGCTATATCCAAAAATTGGTTGAAATTGGAAATATTTCCCTTAAAATAAACTATATAACAGTAGATTACAGTATTGCAAGGCAACTGAAATCACAAGAGCTGGCTAACAGTACCAGTAATTGATTTCTAAAACCAGATAACCATCACCGAAACAAATGCTAAATCAGATATGATTTGTTCGGCATTTATTAGTGTGCATTTCACCAGGTGCTAAAACTAAATAAAGTAAATGGAACTTAAGATACACAATTCTTTCAGAACTTGGGACGTTGCTTTTTTTTGTTTACTTCAAAATGTTCATACAACTGCTCTGTACCATTCGAAAACCATTCTCAAGTTATGTTTTGCTTGTTTCGTTTTAAATCCCAAAATCTTTGTATAAATGTATGTATGAATGTTTCTCATCTATTCTGTTTGTACTGTTTATAAATGAGCCCCCAGGAGTTTATCCACCCTTGTTTTTTCCCCAAGCCTGTATTTAGGGCCCCGCCTTTATTTGTTCATGTCGACCATGCCCCCGGCCACTATCTGAGACCCGGCTTTTAATTGAATCTCAGTTTTTATTCAAGTTTCTATCCCTAAATAAACCTTTAGTGATCAGTGGTTCTCAGACTTTCTGTATTACATACCACTTCAGATCAAAGCAAAGTAGTCAAGTACCACATGGGTGAGGAAAAAAAAATAAAAAAATCACAGTATCTTGAATGCACGTACGTGTGCATACACACAAACACGAGCATACACGAAAAACAACAGCACTTACCATTTCAGTGATAGGGGTGAGCCTACTTGGCATGGCAAAGATTAGAAATGTCAGGGATAAGTGTAGTAAGCCTTGGTCTTCCTTTGTTCGAATGTAAGTAAATCCCAAACTTAGGTAACTGGGATCATACCACTGTTTCGTGGTTTTCTGACACTTACTAACACTTCTTGTGCCCTTTGTATCACCATTGCAGGTGATGAGCTATTGTATCAGCTCCTGCAGGTGGCCGAAGAATAATCCTTCTCAGACTCAAGAATTGCCGCATACAGTATAGCGCAGGCGATGTTAACCTGCCCCAAATGTGTCAGAATTGAGAATATGTAAATTGTCTTAAACATTGTGAAAACTATTAAGAAAATATATTTTTAAATTAAGAAATTCAAATTTTCAATTCCTGTTTTTTGTTTTTTTCCAGCGCACACAACAAATAATATTTTTTGTGTATGACCTCAGGGAATTTCAAGTATCACTGGTAGCATGCATACCCCAGTATAAGAACCACTGGTCTTCATTAATTCATTCACAACAATGATTAAAATTCCACAAAAGTCTTGGTGTCCAGCTGTTTTAAATAAACTGGAGTAAGTTAAGTAATAGCACTCAGAAAACACTAATATTAAAGACTGACATGGCACAATATTTTGCTTTGAAAACAAAACATATTTAACTGGTACCAACCAAACTCACAAACAGGACAGTAAACCTATCATAGCTAAATGTCTCCAGCGTCTGTAGTCAAACTATGCGCACTGAAAACCTCAAAATTTCAAAGAAATACATTTAATATAGGACAACAATATGTATGAATGAATTGACAAGCCACCCTATGTTTTGCTGTCCAAACTATCATTTTATAACTCTACATTATCAAATATAAACATACATACATATGTACAAATACACAACTCAGAGATTGAAAATCATAATGAATTTTGATTATTGTTATGACTAATGCAGCTTAAAATAATAAACTTTTGAAATATACAAGTTTTAAAAACATCATTCAATCACTGCCTTGGCATATACATTAAAAAAAAATGCAAGAAATCAGCTACAATCCAAAATCGGTAACAAAACTATGACTAAAAATTTCTATTTGTAGACCCTACACAATTTAGCTTATGTGCAGGCCATCTGTCTGTTATTAACTAAATATTCAGATCACTAACGTCTGTAACAACTGGTGGGGAAAAAAGCTAAGAAATTTATAGTGAGGCTTATAGTGATACTTCTGCTACTTACTTGATTACATTCCATGAACTCACTGATTATATTCCCGTAAAATATCCAAGTAACTTATGAACTTCATATTGGAAGTACAGAAATAATACTACTGCTTTTTTATTCCAGACAATATAAAATAAGTTAACATTCTTTTAATAATAATAATAATAATAATAATAATACAGAATCATTGCAATTGGAAAACAATTAAAGATGTTTTTAATAAGAATGTGGATATTTAAAAATTGTCTTTAAAATGTTATATTAAATATTTATATATGGTCTAAGGATACATAACACCATTGCTAGCATGTCGTTTTGTGCATTATTATGGAAACAAACAAAACGTTTTCACACTTTGCATTCCTATAAAAAATGTGTAAGAGTACCTGTTTCATTCTGACATCTCCAGCACGTGTTGGTCTCTGAAAGGTTTAAATTAAACATTTAATGGATTGTCTGCAGAAAAATAACCTGCACCGTGACAAATCTCGACATTTTCATGACGTCGTTCTAGGACACAAACCACCACTTTGTGTAGCCAAATATTTTACTAAATACACAGATACACTCGACTTGCAACGATATTTTATCATGTACAGAAATACAGTTAGCTTTTGGGTGCAGTCTAGAGTTCGCAACAGGCTAAATGCAGTTTCAGTGAACACGAGCCAACTGCAGCTATCTATATTTTACTGTACTTACATATCCTAACTAGGTTACTAATATCACAAGAAGACAATACAATCAATGCAACAAGCATTGGTTTTTTTTTTTTTTTTTTGCTTGAAAATGCCAATAGAAACATATCCAAATGATTTAATTCGTTAATGCAAATAAATAAAGTATAACATAAATAGGAACACACTTAGCTGGTTAGCTTGTTGACTTGCTAACATTTTGTTGTGTCCATAATTGCCACCAATCAAGATACCTGCGGGTTTCGGTCATTTCTCTTAACACGGCATATTTGAACATTATACGGCCGCTGTTGGTTTAAACCTTATTTCTCAGCAAAAATATATGTTGTAAATGTACTACATGCTGCACTGTAGCATCCGGCCTATGTGCAGAAAATTGCTAATATATAGCAGAGCTAGCTAGCATACTCGCTAAGTGGAAAAACTGCAAATAAATATAGGTAGTTAACTACGCATTTTCAGTTAATTAACGTTTAATTTCAGATGTCACTTGCCCTTAGACACTGTGCTAAACATTTCCTAAGTAAAACGGATTTATTAAAAATAATACAAGGTATATAAGCATTGTACACAGGCCTATACAAAACGATGATGAGGAAATACACACTGCATTGCTAAAGTGCAGCAGTGGCAGAGTGAAAATACATCTTCGCCAATCATTTTCTCCAATAATTCTGGCAAAAATCACTTGAAAATGAGCAGTTAGGGGCTTTTGAATGTTTAAGGTCTTACCCTGCATGCTGCTGACTGTCGTTATGTGCTGAGACGGGGACTGGTGGTGGTATGATGTTGATGTAGATCCTGCATTATTGCTGCTGTTGCTAGAGGAGGTTGTTGAGTTGCTGCTGGGGCTGGGAGTCGCCATTGTTGCGTGATTGATTCCAGCAGCTCAAGGCTGCAATGCAGGGAGTTTAAACTTCAGCTTCTCCGGGCAGGACACCTAGCTACTAAACTCAATATAGCAACTGCGCTCCACAGCGGGGGCAGTCTGCAGTGAGCATTATGAGCGGGGATAACACTATCTGCGGTATATGCTCTGTGCTTATCACAGTTCTGTCTAGGTTTGAGAGGAAAAGTTATTAGGCAACTAATTTAAGGGGTTTTATTTACTTGGATAGGACATGATAATTAAATGCATGATACTGCAATTACAATAAAATTGCATATCATTTAAAAATATTTTAAATGCATTTGAATCGTTTTGTTAATAAACTTTCATAAATGAAAACTTTCAGGTAAACATATAAAGATTAAATAATAATAAAACGGCAGTTCTAACTGATTATGTGAACACCATAAGCCATAAGCTTATTTTGATTTATTCTACAATCCAACGTTCGTCATTCCTATGAAAGGGGGAAAATGCTGCCCACTTGCTTTAATTGAGTTAAGAGGAACATGGGGTTCCTTGTCATAGATATTTCCTGACGCATGGTATACTTAAAATCTAAATTTTCAAATAATGCCTGCATTGATGGTATTCTTTAACTTAACTTACTTCACTAATTACAAATGAAACAGTACACATTGCACAATTTTAAAATTTCATTTATTACATTTATTACCTGAAGCCTACTGATTAACTGATAATTGGTCTGGCTCTATCCATACTGAAGGAAAAGTACACATTGTGCCTTGTAAAATATTGTAACATGAATAAAGAACTACTGGATGTCCAATATCTTTAATATTTTTTAAATTAAAAATTTCCCATTGTCAAAGTAAACAACAATAGTCAAGGTTCAACAATCACTAATGTGCACAGAAGCATCATTTTTCTTAACAAATGCAAGTCAAAAAAACAGTTGTACTTTACAAATAAAAATATTTTTACACAAAACAGCCAGATGCCAGTCATTTGTTAAATACAAACACCCCAAATATATTGCACGCTGTCCAACAAGATAGGACTATATTTACTGATTGGTTGTACAGAAAACAGACTGCAAGAAAAAGAAAAAAAAGTAAAATTTCAGCAAATCAAAAATTTGTTTTTGGTATATATATATGACAGGGCAGGTCAAACAGTTGGTACTCGACTTACATACCCTCTTTTCAAGATGCCATTATCCTAGCAGTTAACATTGTATATCCAACAATGAGTTTAAGTAAACTGTTAATAT
>JAODJU010000095.1:17933961-17946849 GCA_026776725.1 Gnathonemus echidnorhynchus | reverse complement strand
GCTGAAGGAGGCTTTATGGAGTGGTTCAACTCACTTGTCAATACAGGATCTCGGTGAGAAATGAATGCAAATCTGGAAGAAAATAAAGGGTGAGATATTGCATAAGCTTGTGGAAACAATGCCATGACAAATGTGCGCCATAATCAAAGCTAGAGAATGATGAGCCAATCATTTTCATGGTTGTCCAATGAAAAATATATGTGTGTGTGTTCGTAAAATAAATGATAAATAATGAATGCTCGTAAAATAATATCTTAAAAATAAATGATAAATAATTTCTGTTCTTTAAGTGTCTTTCAATGAGGAAGACATGCATTCCCTGTGATCCACAGTAGTGTTCAGAAACCTAATGTGGTAGGTCTAAAGTGACAATAGATTAGTGTTCAGTGCACATGATGTGCACAATACTTCCCCATTCTAATACATCTGCCCCAGTCCCATGGCTCAACGGCAAAATTAATAGCATATTTAAGATAGCAGTAAAGGTAACTGGCGCCAGGTCATTTTTAAACACAGATAACAGGTCTATGACCTGAAAAGAAATATCATTTAGAACTGTAAAAAAAAGTAAGTTTGCATGCAAGTCAAAATGTAGGCCTAACAGAATTTCACCCTTATAATGACAAGGATCTTTTATTATAGAAACAGTCATATAAGCATAACATACAACATTACTGTACACTAGTTTATAGTTTACCGTTTATTAAGTTCAGGTATTGACTGGTATTTAGGAATTTCTTTGTATTGAAAATAGCTGTGTGTAGTGTTACGGAATTGCGATTTTTTTATTCGTGTCGATGCGGCTTACGACCGCTAGATGTAGTATTTTCACACTTCTATGCAGCGCTTCCTTTCCTCTCGCAGTAGAGGAGTGCAGTAGACGGCAGTGAAGAACAGTATCGGTGGAGGGAGGACTTCGCCGGGGATTGCAGCGCGGTATTCTGAGTCTGGGAATTGAAAGAATCTCTGCCAGTTTATAGATTGATGTCTGGTTTTTCCCATAGTCAGACTGTTTTCAGACCCAAGGGGAAAAAACTTTTAAATTAAAGTGTTTCACGGAGAGAAGAGAAGTAACGTTTCAGCATATGAATGTGTCCCATCTTGAAATGTCTGGATCGTACTGCAAAAGTTTATATGCCTTCAGTGGAGAGCAGCACCAGCAAGGACTGAGGTTTGAAGTCGGGGAAATTATTAAAATAACGCAGCCACTGTCTGGAGGTTGGTGGGAAGGTGAGAAAGATGGAGTTACCGGATGGTTTCCTGCAAGTTACGTCCAGGTTTTAGAGGTAAGCCTCTAAATAGTAGAATGTTGCAATATTTAGCATTTCAGATGTAACACTGTAACATTCAGTTACACGGAGAAGATAATGAGTTATCACTGAAATCTATAATTGCTTGAAAAATATATTACACAACAATAATTTGACTCGTGGCGTCAAAATGAATCGGAAAGATTCAGTAAAGAAACTGTCGCAATATTCCCGACTGTTTATTGTCTGTCGAAATGAATAAATGGCGTTAATTCCGCAAAAACGGACTTTTACGTATGTAATACAGGCTGCATTGCTTCACTTGGAAAAGGAATGATGGGCGATTACATTTCCCGAACGTACAGGAAATAATGACACATTTTCTCCTGCTCTTTCTTTCGCTGCTAACACACCTGCGTAACAAAATGTTCAGTTCTGAGTACAACGTTGACTTTTCCCAAGTTTTTCTTTAATATTACTATATAAAACAAGTTTGACAACTTGTTGCTCAAAGACACTTACGCGCCTGTCTGCTTCCAGTAGTCTGCTGCTCAAATTTTAAGTTCTTATATTGTCGTAGTATGCTGCACGTGCCGTTAAAAAGGGTCTCCGAAGAAAAAGATGTAAAAATGATTAGTGAAACATAAAAATACATTTACGTTCAGACATGCAACGTGATATATTTTCATGTTCTGGCTGCATATATTGTAGTCAACGTATACAAGTCGTTATTATCAAATTTCAAAAGAAAAACGTAGCTTACGGGTTTTTTAATGAATTTGTGGTCTCCTAATCTCTCTCGTGAGAAGTTGTGGTTTCTCGGAAAACTTCTACTTGTGGGGCCGAGATTTACATTTTCTGCACCTGCTTTTCAAACTTCAAACTTTCATGTTCTCTATATGTTTCCATGGATTTCCATCGGGTGTTGGTGTCCTCCTTTGGTTTCATTGATCAAAATCATCTTGGGGGAAGTGTGTAGCTCAGTAAGTTATAGGGAATCGCGCCTGTCCCCGGGAGGTCATGGGATCTAACCTTTTGGCCAGAATACTAATCATATCACAACTATAGGGCCCTGAGCAAGGCTCTTAACCCTTGCTGTCCAGGGTTGCTGGCTGAGCCTGCTTTCTAAACCCAAAATTTCCTTCCTTGTACTTCACTTTGGACAGATTGCCTGGTAAATAAATATAATGTGGTTTAGGTGAATTGATGTCTCTAATATCCCTCAGAGTTTGTGCATGTGATTATGCCCTGTAGTGCACTGACATCCTGTTCAAGATTAACTTTGTCATGTACCATGTGTTTCCTGGGTTAGGCACCAGGCTTACTGCAACCCTCTACTGAATACGCAGTTATATAAAATTATTTGGTGAATTAATAATATGGTAAACTTTTGTGATACATGTGTGCACATATACAAGTATTATGCTGGTAATCAAAGTGGTAAACGTAGTTTGCAATTAATAAGATACCAAGGACAACTAAATAATTAAAAAATGCATTATTCTGTATCAGATATCTAATATTTAAATCAACATGCAACAACAAATTATCTGAATGCCTTTCTACCCGAGGTAACATGGTGTTGATCTGTACAAGACAGCAGTACAATTAGTATAGAATAGCAGAATTCATATTTTCCATTTAGTTGAGATCATAAATATTTGCTGAAAAACATGGTGTTTGATTTTGGTGCTGAATGAGCTGATAGTGTGTATATAATATAATAAAGAGGGGAGTAGTTTGACAGGAATTCAGTGTGATTTCAAGTCACAATGTACTTATTATTTTTACTGTTTTTGAGTTCTGTACAGACGATGTGAAAGATTGGACTGTATTTGAAAGGTTTGTTGTAACCATACATATGTTTCAAGGGTTATTAGCCTCTGCGTATATAATAGGAGCTCTGTGTATGTTTACCTTAAAAGTTAGGAAGAAAATATGGTGTTTTGCATTTACTGTTATTTCTGTTTCTGCCCTGGATCATAACAGAATTTCATGCGAGAAGCAGCTGATATCCATCACTGTCAGAGAAATGTATGCTGGTTCAGAAAAATGTCTTGTAATGCTATAATTTACGAAATGGCTGCAGTAATGATTGTGTGACTAAAGGTTGTGTTGCTTCCAATTTGTCATAGGTTTAAAACAGTGAAACACTGTCAAAGTTAAATAGGCTTAAAGAAACATTGAAACTACCTGCCACAAGAGAATGAGTTTTTATTGCATTTCAATGGCTTTCTGTGTTGTGTATTTCTTATCTGTTGTGGAATTTCCCTAAATTAATTAGAAAGGAAAGAAATATGTGTAATAATAACTTGTTATTACAGATACACACATCACACTTTTTTTTGCACTTGTTCACTTTACACAAGGGCGTGACGTAAGCTGGAACATTCGGGGGGTTGAGGTCTCCACCCATTACAGGGGAAACATGATTATTGTAGGGGTTGTACAGTATTAGCTGGTTTTGAACCCCCCCATAATTTACACCCATGACTTTACATCCTGCTGAAGATGACCAAGTAAAAAAAGTTGAGCAAAGCAAATCATTCCTTGCATCTGTAATACAGCTAGGAAACATTAGTTTATTATTTATTTATTTATTTTAACTGTGTCCTATTGCCATTGACCTTGTTTGGGGTAACTAACAATTTATCTTGGTGGGCGTCAAATTTCATTACTGTGTAATAGTGTGCAAACCAAAGGAATAGTCCACAGAAATGTGTAGATGTAATTTTTAGTGTTTTATGCCTTGTCCACACGTACACGGGTATATTTTAAAACGTACCTTTTTCTATACGTCTTGGGCTTTTGTCCACACGTAAAGGGCATCTCAGGTCACTGAAAACGGAGCTTTTGCAAAACTCCATCCAGGGTGAAGATTTTAAGAAACTCCGTTTTCAGCGTCGACATGTAGACAGGGAAAACAGAGTTTTTGGCTCGAAACGTCAGATTGTGCGCTATTGTCCACTTTGTTTAACGTCAGAGCGTGCGCTGTTTGCTGTATACATTAGGCGAGTTTGAGCAATGGTGGACTTAGCCGAAAGAGTGCTTGTGCTAACCTTGCTGACAGGACTTCTTACATGTGTACAGATAAATGTTGAGTTACTCTCGCATTATATTGATCAACACAGGCGTCGGAATGTGCGCCATGGTTTTCAACTTAAAAGGGCTGGCAATTAGGCTTCTGATTGGCTAACATGGCAGTACGGTTAGAGTTATAATGCCGCCTGTTTTGGCATGCTTTTGACAGCGCATTTTAGCAGTTTCATGTGGACGGAAATTTTTTTGAAGACAATGTACGAGTGGACGGGGATTTTTTTTTAAATGGAGGAGGAAAAACGCCATTTTAAAATATACCCGTGTACGTGTGGACAAGGAATTAGGATTGAGGAATATCTCCTTTACAGAATCAGCAATATGTTTAGCTTTGATAGTGTTTGGTGTTGGTGAGGAAACACGTTAAATAAATGCTAAAAATGTAAAAAGCATAAATTATATCTTTATAAACAGGATGTGTGTAAAAACCTTTTTATTGATTACGTGAGGTTTACCTGTATGCAAAGAACAATGGAAAACAAAATTGTTTAGTGGATTCTAAGCAGGCCTGCTGTGCATAATTCCTGGGCCCCCAACACACGTAACCTCCCACCCCAGGCCTTGGAAAACTTACCCATTTGCTCCCCTGAGATTGCCGCCTTCCACAGTAATGTTAATTAGGTATTATATTTGCTAACCATATTGATTTTCTTGAATTTATAGTCAATGAGCTAGAAGATAGGTGATGTAAACACAGATGTCCTTCACAGACCCAAGGTCTTGAGGTCATGCCCATTAGTGATCCATCCATCCATCCATCCATCCAATCATTTATTATCTGTCTTCCATGACTGCTTGTGGTGACCCTGAAGCCTATGGTTGGGATGTAAATCTACTATTCTTGAGCTAATTTAGCCTGGAATGTTAACAGCTTTTACTGTCATCCATATATTATGCATAGTCATTGCATAGTCATTATATTTTGTTTGTATTCAGCAGTAAGAAAGTTGTAAGTCATTTGGTCATTTTTGGGTTTGAATGAAGACAATGGGAATGCTTGCTGTTTTTTTTTTTTTTGCAGTCATTGACATTGTTTTCGATGCCAAGAATGCTTCTCAGCTGTGTGCTGCAGCATTTGGGGAGAATGAAACAATAGATGGCTTTCTACTAGTAGGTCAGGTGGGCTTTACTGTGATCTCTCCCATCTTCACAAATAATACAGGCCTAATTGTTGACATAGGCAATATGCAGAGTTGGTCCAATGTATCCATTTCACTTACAACAACAGACACAGTATAAAAACGTTTATGCTATCTTAACATATTTATTTTATTGCTATCTAGTACAACAGAAAACAACCATGAATTTGTTTACTGAAAGTGTATTGCAAAGTGTATTAAATTCTTAAAATGATCTTTTAGGAAAGCTGTATTAATTGAAAAGTCATTGTGATGGAATACTGTATTTTTCTTGCCAAACGTGGATCCTGTACACATGGGTGGCTTAATATCCTTAATATAGCTGTTAAATAGCTAAGGTTGCCGTCTCTAATTAGTTAGACAGCTATCTGTGCTGTCACTGCTAATGTCGATGGCTTTGTAATGCTGGGATGAGACAGACATGGTGTTTATAGCGGTTAGCCAACTGTCTGGGCTCAAATACATCAGCTCACCGTTCTTCAGCCCAGAACTCACAAATAAAAGTCCATGTACTCTGCTATTTTGTAAAATACCCTCATACTTTTCAAGCATCACTAGCAACACTGTATCCTAATATGCGCAGAATGTTTGGTTTGGCTGCCTTTGTCAGTATAAACTTTCTACGTATAAAGTACTGTCTTTTGACTATTTGAACAAAACCCCACCTTAATTACACTTCTTTACAGAGCCACAGCACCAGAGGTTTGGACATTGGCAAAAATGTAGGCATGAAGTGTGGAAAGAGCACATTGCTGATGTGGCCCAAACCCGGAAACGTGGGACAGCAGCACATCCCAGCAAGGGTGTGTCCTGTTCTACCAGGGTAATGGAAAGTGGCTGAATCTAAGCTTCATTATGTGCTTAGGTGACTTCTGTGAGCAGCCTTTTTTTGGGCACTCTGGAATTGAGCTTAATTTCTATGTTAGGGCAGCAAACCAAAGTTCATAGCACAATAATTCTAATGTGTACTTGCTTATGTGTATTTACGTAATCTGTGTTGAGCATCTTATTTAATTTTCTTAATTGTTTTTGACCTTTCCAGCTAAGAGCAGCTAAGAAAAGTGACAGATTTCCTTCTTTTATTAGTGGTTTTGTAAAAGCTAGAACTTTATTAGAACTTTTTGGTATTTTCCCCCTTAATATTCAATAGCGTGTAGCTCCCTCTTCACCAACCACAAACACAGGTACAGAGGGATCTGCATTCCATGCATTTATGAGAGGAAGTCATTAGATTGAACGATGCTGCAGTAGATTGAGGCAACACTTTTTAATGGTAAATAACAGAGTGGGAAAAATAGATGGAGAGGTTTGCCAGCTGGACAAATAGTAGGCATTTAAAGCGCACGCATTTTATTGTTGCATTTTAATTTTGTTATCACCTAGCTCATGAAAACGAAGGCATTTACATCTACATGTATATACTAAACTTAAGTATATTTGACATAAGAGCTTCCTTTGAAATGATTATTCAAATCCAACTCTTTGAGCATCCACCTATAGTCATATAGTTTGAGTGAAGTGGTGCCTAGTGAGAGTGTATGAGAATGTGTGTGAATGTGTGTGAATGCCTCATGCTAGCATGAGGTCTCATCCCATTACTTATATGTGGATAATAGGGCTGGGTATTGGCACAGATGCCCCGATCCAATCTGATTCACAAGCTAAAGATTCAATTCAATCTAATTAGCTTCAATTGTAATTCAATATCAGTCTGATAGGAATGAGATAATAAGTACTATATAACAATTTTGCATATTTGAAGAGATGTTTAAAAAGCTCTGAATGGTCCACAAATGCAGAGGCATTGGAAAACCACTAAAAAAAGCCCAAAGGCTTGTATAAAATCTTTTTCTTTGAGGAACATATGGGTATAGCTCCTTAAAGAAAAAACAAACCTGTCTGTTTCAAAGCACAAACAATCAGTTCTGACTGAAAATAATACCTGAAAATAAAATTATGCAAGTCTCAAACTTGCATGTCATGTTTCAGAAGGATTTTACCTTAAATATATATGCCAAAACATGAATTATAATCTTTTTCTTTAAGGGACATTTTGTTTAGGGGTGGGAAACAGCCCTGACCTCACAATTCGATTAGATTTCGATTCACGTCAAGTGCCTGACTGGATTCAGTTTTGATTCTACTCAGTTCACGTTTAAGAGACATTCATTAATGTGAGATCAAACCAGACTTTTTTTCACAATGACAACAGACATAGCACTATGGCGTCAAAGGAGTGCCATAAAAAAGAATAAATCTGTACAAGAATAAGGAAATAAATGTTGTGTAAGAAAGTTAAATAAAAATAAAAGAACAAGAAAATGTTTTTTTTATTATTATTATTGCTTTTGCTATATTTTCCCCTATTGCTTTTGCAAAGGGTCATCTGTCAATCAACTAGCTTTGGGCAGGCCTTTCCACCAGAACACACCTTCTCAGATGGACTGAGTGACAAAACATGTTGCAACAGCTGATTTTAGTTGGAAACGGTTATTTGCTTAAATTTAAGGCAATTGGACTCAACAGGGATCCATCTAACTTCCCAAAGGACCACTAGACCATTGACATTTATATATGGCCAGCAATCGGGTTTCCTGACAATATATTTTGTAGAAACTTTTAAAGTTAACTGGCTATCTAAACAATTTTCTGGGGTAGCCTCTTATAAGGATACTGCACTATAGCATTAATATTGCAGAACAAAGCAACATAATTACAAAAGACAAAATATAACAATAAGCATGAAATTTATTCTTGTAGTTACCCATGAATACATCAAAATATTTCGTCCACACTTTTTGCTCTGCAGTTCTTGTACCCGGCCATAAATAAACAAACAAACAAACAAATAAATAATACCTGCAGACGTTTAGTCTCCTTTCATTTGCTTCAGTTTTACCCCCAACATTCGAAAAAACAGATAAATAGCAACTGACAGCAGGTAACATTGACCAATATCTGCCTTCTCTTTTCATCATTTGTTTTTATTTCATTTCTATTTTGCTTTTATATAACATTATTTTGTTTCACTGTAAGCAGTGTACTAAATATAACTGGTCTGAGAATAAAGCCCTACTTGACTTGTTTGCCTTCACATGCTCAGTGTACTGCACCTCCATGACTGACAATGCACCAAGATGGCGGTGCGAGGTAATCGCACAATACTGTTGCAACCCTCTTTTAGAGGACCAAAACAAGTCACATTCTGTGAAAATATTTTCAAAGTCACAGGGAAAAGGCATAAATTAACTAGATGGGTCTTGGGATTTTGTGGATTGATATAGAATCATAAAACCAGGAAAGCAATTAATCATAAAATCGATATTTTTTTACTTACCCTTGTGGGTAAGTACTGTACTTCTGTAATTTGGATGAATGGAAAAAACAGCCAGGAATAAACTTCCTGTACAACATGTGCAGTTCAGTACACTTCGAGGTAAACAGCATTAATATGCTGTATTGCTGGGTTTGTATGCATACATTGGCTGGTGTCTGTATGTGAACCAAAAACTAACCATTAAAAATCTTTTTAATTTAAGTACATCTCACCAACTTTTCTACTTGTGGTCCATCATTGGGATGATGTCATCCATGGTTCTCAGTGCAGGTGGAAATTTCCCAGAAAGGGGCAGAAGTTTAATTGATTAACCACAGGGATTGTCTGTAAGATTTTTATAGATGTGTCAGTCTTTCTGTAATTTGAAAACTGAAAGTTTGCATTTTAATGTCACACAGATTCAAAGAATGTGATCAACAGCCTCAGAGACCATTTGATCTATCCTGGTTGAATTGTGAAAGCAGCTAATGACACTTACAGTGGAAGGCAGGCAGATATAGTCAATGAAATTAACACAAAGTGCAGGGGCTGGCGGCCACACAAAACAGGCCTTGTTGCTTCTGAGTGTGTCCTTGCAAGCTTTCAGTGTCTGCCATTGTGCGCTTCTTAATCTGACATGCTTTTTTACATCTGGGAATGTGGTTTCAGACCCCAGCATCTGCAGAAACAAAAACAGGCATTTTTAAAACTTTCAAATAAATAGAGAATGCCATCAGGCTGTTTTTTTGAGATTTTTTTTTTTTTTTTGAGAAAAAAAGAAGGAAACAATCTGTCTTGGGTTGAGAGATCAATACTCCCATTCTTTTCATGGCCTTAGCTTTGACCTTGGGTTTTCATTCCTTTTGGGTAGCAATTAGATCCCATATATGTGACAAATATTTCCTGCTCCCTGCCTTCCTCTCACTCTGGGAAGCATTGTCTCTTACTCAGTGATTGCACTGGCTTGGTAGTTCTCATCATACTATTACCACTCTCCTGTGAAAGCTGTCGGCTCCCATACTCGTACCATCAGCTTGGACCACCGTAGCGTGACCCTATGGTAAGTAACTCATCATTAATCAGCTGGCTGGGTGCTCTTGTCTATCATTACTGCAAAGTGAACCAGAAACGCTTGCTCTTTTATTAGCTCGCATTGAGAATGCCTGAATGATAGGGACAACTTGAGACACCAAAACATGCTAGTAGAATGACATAATGAAGGTGTAGATT
Organism: Gnathonemus echidnorhynchus; assembly: GCA_026776725.1. Lineage (NCBI taxonomy): Eukaryota > Metazoa > Chordata > Actinopteri > Osteoglossiformes > Mormyridae > Gnathonemus > Gnathonemus echidnorhynchus. Next base: position 17,936,818 of record JAODJU010000095.1, on the reverse strand, counting down.
CATATATGCAAAAAAAACAACAAAAAAGTCTCTTGTGACACCGGCAATCTTGGCACATCTGGGTCCGGTGGCACTTCTAACAGAATGAGAAGTATTGTACTAATGACATGTTAATAAACGGCCAAAAAGAAACTACAATTTTACCTGTCCGGTTACATTTTTTTTTTAACATCTTGGTCATCTGAATGACTTTACCTGTTTACATTTTTGTAATTTTACCTTATCAAATATATTTAAAACAGGAGTGTCACAACCGTAAAGGAGTCCAGAAATGCTTACAACTTATTATCAAAAATAATTAAAAATGCAATGTGTCAGATGTATTATTGTATAAGAAACAACATAATTTCATAACAGATGAAAATGCACAGATTAAAGTGCACTTTTTTGGTGTTATTCTGAAATGCTTTTTAGCAATATTCATATGTATGTAGAATTCAACATTTATAGAGGAATGTCATACTCTGCGTGAATGAATGGTACGTGGATGAAAATATAACTTCTTAGTCAATTCTACCCATCAAATCATCACATCGTTGTATTTCCCAATATGATGCATTTCACTTGTAGTACTATGCTTTAAGACCATGCTGCGTCTGTAACCACGCTGTCTGTAACCATACATAGATATCGATTTTACATGAAATAAGGCATTGTTCTCCACTTTAAAAAAATGACTAAAACATGACCACTAGCCTGTGTTGATTGAAACTAATTACGTCATACTGTAGAATTGTTTTCCCCCTGAAATGAATATTCTCTTTCTTCTTACCATTTTAGTTCAGGCGAAGAGTCAACTGCTACTGCCAATATCCAATGAATATCTTGTCCTTAGAATAACACAAATCATTTTACCGGATATGAAATGTATTAAATGCAACAGAAACATCTTTTATCCTGTTGTTGTTTTTTTTTAAGATTTTTTTTTTTGGTTCATGGGTTCTGTTTAATGTGAGATATGCTTATTGCCGAACTTCAAAAGTAAAATACAGTATGGCGTTAGAACTGGCTTGTTTTTGGATTAGGAGTGCTTTCACCAATTCAATATAAGAATCCATATTTCCTCCTGTGGGCCCACCATCTGCGGGGGGGCTTTGGGATTCCGGTGTATTGTAGATCGGGTGGCAGTTGAAGGCCTCAGCAGACTGATCATTGGCTACCAAATCTGGCTTTAGGAGCTTGGAATTTAACCTGTCTGGTGGAAAAGCAGCCCAAACTGGTGCTGATGGTAGGGAGACACTGCCTAGATATAGCCAGATTCACTTCGGTGCACAGAGAGGGGCTGGACTGTATTCCACTCTGCAGTTGCCCTTGGTGAGAGGCGCTGGGCAGGTGTTGGTCTACTCATAGTCCCCAGTAAAGTGCCAGTACACTAGAGTTCACCCCGGTAAACAAGAGGGACACCTCCCTTTGCCTTCGAGTCAAGGGACTGGCTCTGACTGTTGTCTGTGATTATGCACCGAGCACCAGAGTATCTGGCCTTCTTTGAGACCTTGAGGGGGGTGCTGGAAGACCCTGCCTCGGGGGACTCCATTGTTCTACTGGGAGACTTTAACATTCACGTAATGAGAGTGAAATCTGGAACCCAAGTAGTGCTCTGTTATTGGCTTCTGTACTCACCACAGTTTGTCAGTAACGAACACCATGATTCAACATAAAAGTGTTCATAAATGGATTTGGCACCAGAGCACCCTAGGCTGCAGTGACATTATCTAATTTGTAATTGTATCATCAGCTCTATGACTGCATGTATTGGACACTCGAGTTAAGGGAGGAACTGAGCTATCAACTGATCACCACCTGGTGGTAAGTTGGGTCAGATAGTGTTTAGACCTAATAGTCACAAACGCTGAGTGAGGGTGTGCTGGGAGGATCTGCTGAGAGACCCCAATCCAGTAGATATTCATCTTGCAACTCAGGCAGAAGTCCTCTTGCATCTCAAAGGAGGCTGGAGACATTGAGCCTGAAAGGGAGATCTTCCGAACCTTCATTGCTGAGATGGCTAAGATTATTGGTGCCCGTCACAGTGGCAAACCCTGAACCCGGTGGTGGACACCAGTAGTAAAGGGAGCTGTCAAGTTAAAGATATGGAACTTCTGAAGCATCTGACAGGTAATGGCAAGCCAAGCAGAATGTGGCTTTGGCAGTTACGGAAGCAAAAACTTTGAAGTGGGGAGAGTTTGGTGAGGCCATGGAAAGTGACTTTCGGTCAGCCTCAAAAAGATTCTGGAAAACCATGAGGTGACTCAGAAGGGGGACAAAAGACTTTGCTGGTTACAGCAGAGATGCAGTGCTGTTGACCTCAAATGGGGATATAGTCAGGCAATGGAAGGAGTACTTCGAGGACCACCTTCTTTTGAGGAAAGAGGGTTGGAAGACTCAGAGGAGGACTTACCCATCACTAGGGCTAAGGTCACTGAAGTAGTCAAAAAGTCTTTGGGGGTGAGGCTCCAGGGGTGGGTGATATTCACCATGAGTTCCTGAAAGCTCTTGATGTGTTGGGCTTGGGCTGCTTGGGTGATATGGAGGTCGAGCACAGTGCCTAAGGATTGGCAGACTGGGGTGGTGGTCCCGATCTTTAAGAAACTGGACTGGAGGATGCATTACATATTCATGGGGATCACAGTCCTCAGCCTCCTTGGGAAGGTCTATGCCAAAGAACTAGAGAGGAAGGTCTGTCTGCTGGTTGAACCTCAGATCTAGGAGGAACAATGCGGAATCCATCCAGGTCATGGAGCACTGGACCAGCTCTTCACCCTGACAAGGATACTGGAGGGTTCATAGGAGTTTGCCCAACCACATGTGTTTTGTACATTTCGACAAGGCATATGACCCTTCTCCCCTGGGGGGTTCTGTG
>JAODJU010000095.1:17901226-17933022 GCA_026776725.1 Gnathonemus echidnorhynchus | reverse complement strand
GGTATCGGCAGATATCCAAATTCAGGTATCGGAATCGGATCGGAAGTGAAAAAATGTGGATCGGTGCATCCCTAGTTAGAATACTACCAGTTTGGTTGCTTTTACAGTTGGTTGTGGGTTGTCAGCTATGTTATGTTAACATAAAACTCATGTTATTAACCACTGTTATGAGTAAAGCTTTGTTCGAACTTCCCCAATAGTCCACTAGCTAATATAGCAAATGCTAATAGGACTGGGCAGTTTCAGGAATTTCCCTTTTGCAAATCTCAGTTGCCAGCAGACATGGGCATGGAGCTGATTTAACACTTATAGTTTCATTTACAACAAGAATTGAATGTATACTGGTTCCTTTCTGAACAGAAACAGAGTTTATTTTTATAGAAACCACAGATTCTCAGTGTGCATGTAAAATCAGTATTTGACACTGGTTTTGGCATAATGCGACACAAACAAGGAAGTATCTTTGAGAGAGAAACAAATTTTAAAATAGTAAAATGAACAATTCCACTTTCAGAATTAGAATTAGAATATCTTTGAGTATCTTTGAGAGAGAAACAAATGCAAGAAAAAAATTAAATAGTAAAATGAGCAATTCCACTTTCAGATATGCATTACAGGTATATAAAAATCCAGTTTGCTAAGAAAAAAAAAACAAGTGTCAAAAACTTTATGGTTATATATAAATTGTACTATAAACATTCATATTGGCTGCATAACAAACGATAAATAATGTGCTGGATGGGATTTAAGTAATGAAATGTATATGAGAATAATAGGAAACAGATACTTCCTCTGTGACACCTCTGCTGGGAACCTGCTGACAGAGCGTGGTTGCTAAAGCAAACACAGATGCCTCATGGCCTCTTCGCTCAGCCATTGTCAGCTCCCACCAAAAGGCAACAGGCTGAAAAGGCAACGCCTATCTTTTTAGCTTTTCACAGGTGGATTCCTTTCACTCACAGCTACTTAATACCTCATTTCTAACAACAATATCTCTGTTACTCTGTGGTGGGTTTTTTGTACCTTCCATCCATAAACTTTTGGAAGGCAGCAAATAAAAATAATCACTGTACTGTTATTCCCGGAGCATCTGATTAATAAATGTCACAACTCAATCTGGTGTGTGTCTTACTAATATAATTGATATAGACTAACAGAGACAAATACCTAAACTGCTCCATACACTGCATTAACCTTAGAGTGATGCCATGAGAATATCTTCATTAATCACTTGTTTAGTACAGCATGTCCCTGGGCGCCTTTTCTTAATTCCAGATATGTGGCTGAAGGGTCATGGGAGGACAGGCCAATTCCACACCTCCCTGAGCCACGTTTGAAGTGATTTCAAGTTTGAAGTTTGAAGTGAGACGTAGCTCGAGGCTTAGGGTTCAGTGAGTCACAGTTAGGGGGGAAAATCCTGTAACTTCTGTGAAATGGTTCTGAATTTCCTAGTTTTGAAAAGTCAGCGTTGCTCTTACATTATCCAATGTAACACTAAAGTGCCAGACAAGCTTAGGATCGGGAATTGTTTGCATAAAGGAATAAACTGCAGGGATCTGTAATATTAACATTTACGAAAATGCCTTGTGGTGCTTGATTATGATGTCCAACATTGTCGATCGTGTCCACATCTGCTCGTATTACGTATTAGGGGTCTTTGTCTAAAGTTATTTGCAGACACTGAAGGAGAAGTTGTACCATCTTTGTGCTTCGTGTGCATAGATTTAAAAGTGGTAACCTAAAATCATACTATTTTTGTGTAGCTAGCACAAATTTTATTTTTATTGTTGGTTTCAAAGGTTTAAAGTTACCTGTGACTACATTTACTAACCCTTATACAGAATTGTACCATGTTGTTTCCATGGTAACCTTTTTGTTATTTTTGCTTTCCCTGTTTTGCCTGGTTTCCCCATTCATCACATTTGGCCCTATTTTGCACAGGCAGAAAACATGACGCAAAGTTGTTTTGTTCGTTTCATATCAGCGCATTCTTCATGTTCACGCCATGTGCGCACATCGTCAAAATAGCGAAATGGATTTGGACACGCTCAAATCCATTAGTTAGCTGCGCCGTGCGCTTTACGCTTTTTTCAGAGGGAGGTACTGTATCAATGAAGAAGTATTAATGCTGTTTGAAACATGATGAGACATATTCCATGGAACTCAGATCTTCATTTTAGAAATGCACAGTTATTAAACATGTTATGAACATATGTAAATGCAAAAACCCTTCATTCAGCCCGTTCCATTGTAACATTGCTATAGGCAAATGACAAGAAGATTTGTACATTGACCTAATTACTAGTTTTTCCACGTATCTGACTGTGTAAAATATAATTTGAATAATTTTACTTTGTATTTAGAATGATCTTTTCCTACTTGATACTTATTTTCCTACCTGACACTTATCTGTAGAATTCTACCTATAATGAGTTATTCAATGACCTATTCTTGTTTTGCTTGGTTTTCCCATTTGTGACATTTTCTTTGTTTATGTTATGCAAATATGTTTTTGCTTTTAGAGTGAACCTTGCTGAATTGCACATTATATTAGTTTTGGTTGTTTTTCTGTTTAGCATTTTTATTCATTGAAGAGATTTGGTTCCTTACAGTTCAACAATTTCCCCATTTAGATATCTAAATTTTTACTGAAAACAAGAAGAGGAAAACAACAAGATTCAATCAGGATCAAACCAGATTTACTTATTGAGTTGGTAAATGACCTACACATTCAGTTGAAACAGGGAAAGTCCACAGTGCATTCCTCACACTGATGCCTTAGTGTCATGATGTAGTTTGATGACCTTCTTCTTAGTTAACAAGTCAAATTTTGTATTTCAAACTCCATGCTCTGCAAACTTAAATGACCTATACCACTGGATCATAGATACTGCAAAGCAATCAAAGTAATAAAAATCGGGCCCATTTCCGTTGTTTTGTTATAAGTTCACTTGGACCAGAGCTCCTACAGACACATTGATAAAGGAATACATCAAAATGTCTGTGTGGAACCCATGGTGGAAGTAATCAAACATCATCAGATTTCAGACCCAGACAAAATTCAAATGCTGTTGTATAAATATTGAATACATTATTTTTTTATTGCAGCTATGTTGTTTTAATTGTCATTGCTTCAGCTGTCATATTTTTACATATAAAGCACATTGCTAAGGTGTCTGCTGATATTGCAAAATAAACTCAAAAGAAAGTAACAGTTTAACAACATTAATGGTCATACCTTGGGCCAGTTTCTAATTACAAAGATCCATGTAACAAAACAATAGATAATACCTAAACATTGATGTAGACAAAATACATTCCTCTTTCAGTAACACCCTGCCACAGTGTAATAATTGTTCAGGAATAGTTTGAGGAACTTGGAAAAGAGGTCAAGGTGTCGACTTGCCCTCCAAATTCCCCAGATCTCAATCTGATTGACAAACAAGTCCAGTCCAAGGAGGCCCCACCTTGCAACTTGCAACTTAAAGGACCTGCTGCTAAGATCTTGGCGCCAGACACCACAGGACACCGTCAGATCTGGTTTGGTAGCACAAAGATGACCTGCACCAGGCGGGTGGTTTTCCATGCATGTTATGGCTTATGGGCGTTGATTCATTAGTTACACATTTTTATTACGCTCTAATCGTATTTTTCTGTATTATAATTATAGCATTCATAGTCATGCTTGCGTTTTTCAATAGTGAAATCTCTGCACACTTGAATGGCATTAGAGCTGACAGCAGTCGTCCTTGATGCTCAGAAGGCCAACATGCCACTGGGGTTTCTGCAGAGCAGATCTGGAGCAGCACTTCATTGGGTCAGTGATGAGCAAAGGCCATTTTTCATTGTGACTCCAGATTTTTTTTCATTTTCTACAGTATACAACCCAAAAGCAGAATGTCATTGCTGTCATCCACATTCTATTCCCCAGTCTTGATTACTTTAAAGGGGCCCGATTATGCGTTTCCAGTTTTTCCTTTATTGTGTTACATAGCTTTATGTGCATGAAAATGGTCTGCAATGTCTCAGGGTCCAAAGTTCACGCCATAGAGAGAAACTCTCACCGCAGAAACTGCTCTTCACTATTATGAATTCTGAAACACCTCGTTTGCAGCCCATCCTTACTTTTCAGACCTTACTTCCGTGGCATGGAGAGGTCACTTCATAACACAATCCTTGTACCTGGTAGGTTCTGTCTTGCAGTATGTAGACAACATACTGCAAGACAGAGGTGGAACGTGTAGGGTAAGCTGACCAATCAGAGCACGCTGAGCCCATTGGGGGACTTAAAGCTCTAACGGAGGGTTTCAGACACAGTTATAGACATAATGAATAGAGATGTACAGTATGAGAAAAGTTACGTGTTTATGGTACATTGAAACATGTAAATCTATTCTAGCATACCCCAAAATTTAAGTAATGAACAGTGAAAAAGAGCACCATACCTTTGCTGAGTATAGCTGGTTTTGTTTCCCCTATTTATTTGGTTTGTCCAAATTTAAGATAAACAAGTACCCTTTTGCATAATCCAGTAAGAACACATTGGTCATTGAGATTACAGACTTGCAGTTCTCCATTTGTTGAAAGCCTGAGTTGCTCTAACTACTGTGTTCTGCAGGAGTCTGAAACATCCTATTTTATTGACATCCTGTCTGCTAGCCTGCTGCTTCAGGGGTAACAGCCCTGACACTAATTTTGCTTGATGTCTCCATTGTTAAGGTACTTAAAAAAGATAATAAGTAGTCATGTCTTTATCGGCAGAGTTCAACAATGAAATAGAATAGGGTTGTTAGCATCTTAAAAAAATGTTTAATATACTTTGTTAGCTTGCACTGGTTGAACTGATGTTTTGCGTTTGTGTTTCATTCAAGTTAAATGATTTTACTTATTGTTGCAAATGCCTTTTAGAGAATTCATAACACAACATTCTCCTCTGCTAAATTTATATCCAGTGTTATGTTTCCTCACAACAGATCAGATTTAAATACAGATCTGAGATCATGGTTGATCAGGTCTTGTCCTCATTAGCGATAGGTCTGCAGTTGAAATAGAATAAATATTATAATTTGTGATTGATTTACACTTGTCAGTAATGGAGCATACAGTTCAAATAATTACGTCAATAACACTGAGAAATAGAACAAACATTGCTAACAAAGCTAAACTGTGTTCCCAGTAGGCAATAGTGGTCTCAAGCACTAAAATTGTGCCACTCCCACCTTACATAATTTCATAATACATCTTTGAAATGATTCAGCCTTTTGTGGAACTTTTCAAGATTCAGTGAGTATCAAATGACCCCAAAAGTCAGCTCCATTATGTGGCTATGTTGTGTGCTTCACAATATTTGTAGTTCCTAACGAAATTTATTAATGGGATTTGCATGGAATACTTTTGTTTTTATATTAATTTCTTTTCTGTCTGCGTGTTCTCCCAGAGTTTCATGTTTTCTATGCTAAGCAAGCAGAGTGTTAAATGTGGTAAATGATACGGCTTCATAATAGATATCTTGAACAGGCTAGTTTTCAAAGCTTGAAAATAATTCCATTTTATAGTCTAACTATATGGCTACTTTAAAACTTTAAAAGCTAGCCTGTTCAAGATGGCTTACATATTCCAGTTCCCTCTTACTAGTCAAGTTCCTGTTCACTGTATAAATGTTTAAAGTGCAAAAACGTAAATGTTTGTTGTGCTTTATTTAGAAATTATTGAAATACTCATGTTCCTTTTAAAAGTTTGCAATATATTTTAAAGCACTTAATAAATAATTACTTGTGAAAAAGAAGACAAGACATACACCAAGTAAAGTGGATATAGAATGTATATACAGCAGTTTGCAAAATCAATATTATTTCAATATCCTTTCCCTGAATCAATGTCAAATTGTGTGACAAGCACCCTACTGGAGTCATCAGGAAATCATCAAATAAAAAGCTGAATCAGTTGTTGCTCTCACAGAAATGTATAGTGCAGTGAATTAACAAGGAGGAGGTCTGAAAAAGAGATGGGGTTCGACAGTCAATCATACCAGGACAATATAAATGTAAATGTCCCTTTCACAAAATCGGGGTTTGAATATTTTTTTCCCTTTTTTTTCCAGAGGAAATTGTGAGTATTCCTAATTTTCTAGGAAGAAAGCCAGCCTTACTCAAATGCTATATTGTGTTTTACCACAATAGTAAAGTATTATTAGTTATGACATTTGGGGTGATAGCTTTTAACCTGTGAAACTGATCTGGCATTTGTAACACTTTAGGGAACAACATGAATAGGAGCAACTTTATGAACTATGTGGAATGCAGAATATTACATTGCCATTATAACAGTATTAAACTAAATACATAATCACAGTTTAATTACAATCATCAGCCCTGTCTTCTGGGGCTAACAAGTCACGACTAAGGGTATGTTTTACAATTTAAACATTTTCCTGTCTGTTCAAGGTTGTGTTTAAATCTTGTATGCCAACCAGTACATATGTAGTTATATTTTGTTCTACACAGATGTGAGCAAAACAGAAAGTATTATTTCCTTGTACTTGATTAAGATTAAGTGTGTTTATATATATATATATATACATATATATATACACATATATATGTGTGTGTGTGTATGTACGGCTAACTATATATAATGCTGCATAATATGTTTCATCTTGAAGGTGTACTGTTGGGCAGGGTTGTCAGAAGCATTTTGAATGTGGGGGGGACACACTGGCTGTTGAATTAGATGCCATTTCCTTTATTCTGGTGTATTTTTGACATGTTGTTAAACACCTAATTTTGGAATGGATTCTTTCGTGAAGCAGTAGAAACAGCGCTGGGTGAAGTAATATGTTAAATGTGGGGGGGTCTAAATGAATAATTATGAAATGTGAGGGGGACACGTCCCCCTCAGATATAATGGGGGCGACACCCATGCTGTTGGGTAAACAGTATATGACATGCTGAACCTTTGAACTTGCAATGTTTTCATTATCTTTGAATGTGGATGTCTCGTTTTATGTTAGGAAGACGGTATAAACAGACTGCTCCATAAAACGTCCCATATGGGACAAATACCAGCTCTGTTCAGTAAAAAAGCGGCAGTAATTCCTATTTAGCCATGCAGAAAAGCACTTTTCACTTGCATGGCATCTCAATCACAAATCTATCCTCACTGTCTATGCTCACTGTCTACGTACTCAACCATGCATGTAATAAGATGATCTACAGTATGAAATGAATTAATTAAAAATCAGTGTTTTCAAATGATATTCCGTGGCAGACAAAATAGAGTTAGCTTTCTTTAAGATGAATTGACTGGACTGTGATCCATAAGGTCTTTTCTCCATTCAAGCCTTCTAATTCATAATGCAGATTCTTTACTCCTCACACCCCCAAGGCTGGTGATCTGAATCCCACCATCTCACCCTGGCTGGATTTAACATGTTCTCCCCTGTCACGTGGATTTCTACGTACAGTCCAATAACATATTTCAATGTGTGGCTCTAAATTGCTATTGTGTGTCTATTTGCATTCCCATCCCATGTGCATATTTTAAAACATTTTATCCTTTTCTTATTTGGCTTGTGGCTCTACTCAGGGATAGGCCTGTGCATAGTTTGGTAGACATAGACTAGACAGTTGCAAAGGAACTGAATGAATTAATTAATGAATGAACATTACATTTATATAGCACTTTTCAAGACATGCAAAGTGCTTTTACCGAACCAATGGGGAGCCACTTCAACCAGCACCACTGTGCAGCCCCCACCCACATACACCATTCTGTGCCAGTATGCTCACCACAATTATCAAATTCTGTAGACTTAATGAATCGGTACCAATGCCTCGTGCATTGCAGTGGCCTACACCCAATTTTTGCCCTATTATTGTCATAGTACAAAGCGAAGGCCAACTTTAGCTCAGTGTGCTTATGTAATGAAACTGCCAGCACAATTACAGCAGGGAAAGCTGCCCAGGACTGTAAGCTTTGGATAATTATGCTTCTAGCTGAACATTAAAATATTAATTATAATGCTGCCTCAGCAGACTGTAATGTTGCTGAAACGTTTGAGGGGTAATGCAGCTGGATGCCGGGTCACGCACTTGGCCTGTCGTCACGAATCCCTTCCAGGAACAATATGCGCAAGTTTCACAGGTCAAGCCAAGGGGGGGTGGGAAACAAGAAAAAAAATGTGTTTCCCACAGTGGTTAGCTCAAAATAGAAACGCAATAGGATTTCATCAGCCATTCCTGATTCTGGTTTGTTATTCATCCATCCATTTTCCATACTGCATATCTGCTGTAGACTCGATGAGTCTGGGGCAGGTGTGGACTGGCCATCGGGAAGTTTGTGAATTTTCCCAGTCAGCCGGTCTGGTTAGGGCCAGTCTTTCTTCCCAAACCCCAGCGTCATATAGCCTGTATACAACCCGTTGGTTGATCTCAGCATGTTTCCTTCTTTCCTGTCAATTTCAGGAAATGATTAATGGTTAATGCTTTGCTTCACTGGTGAACTGGCATAATCTGCCATGGAGGAGTCGCCCCTTATCAGAGGCAAATTATACCAAGCAGCACCCCCATCGGCGGTCAACCCCAAATTCCCAGGCTGTTTTTTGTTGTCAGTCCATCCCTGGCCTGGAGTCTGCCTATCCCACGAAGCACTTCTGTGTACACTCAGTAGACACTGCATTAGGTACACCTAGCGAAGTGGGTGGGAACCAGTTTTACTTCCAGAATCACTTCAAGGCTTGACATGTGTGTTCCGGGAAACTATCCTGCATACCACTGTTATCCTTTGTTGTGGTTGCACATGTGGCCTTCATGTTACCTTGAACGAGTATGCCAATTCTCCTCTGACTTCTCTCATTAACATGTTTTTGGCCATAGAAATGTCATTTTGTCATTCATCTCACCATTCTCTGTAAACTCTAGGTGCTGTAGTGCATGAAAACCTCAAGAGGGTGGCTGTTTCTATATAAAACCTTTCCTACTTATTACTTCCCCTGTCGTCTTTTTATTTTTGCTGTTATGTTATTATATTCCATAGTTAAAGCTTGCAATGTTACTTCATTTAGGGATGAAAAACATCTCAACAGACAACTGTGAATGCTGAAACAGCAGATGGCCACCAGTAAATTATGCATCAGAGAACATAACTAGATTTCATTTTTGAATCATTGTGATTGCCTCACTTTGTATATTGCCCAGATTAAATTCTTTTTCTCATCAGCTCCCTGAATAGGTTGTGATAAGCATCTGCAAAGGCTTCAAAATGAAATGGAATTATACTTTTCAAAAGAGACACAAATATAATGCAATGCCGCAAACCATGCTGGATTTTCATTTTATTGTGATGTATCCTGATTGATTTAGGCTGTTGCGTCAATCACAACAGAATATAGTGGTGCAAAATCATGTTTATTTGTGCTGTTTCAACACTTAATGCCACCTAATACTCAGATTGCAATAGATTGCTGCATCTTACAGAATGATGAAATCAATATGAGGGATTTAAAGAAGCCTGTTTTTCCAGATGTTGTGTTATGGAAACCGTCAGATTTTTAAACATTCAAATCTGGCCATATTTTTGAGACAAATTCAAAATATTTATACATGCATCTATCTATCTATCTGTCTATCTATTATTAGAAAATTGGTCTGAGAAAAAAACTAAAGGTTTTATTGAAAAAATAAGTCGATCAAGATATCGATAACTATTCAGCCAAATAATTTCCACCTCTAATCTACCAAGCAATTTTTAAAATGCTATAAGATATTTTGATCTTTGAGAGCATGTTTCCTATGGTGACCAAGGTCTCTGATAGCTCTGTGGTTTTCCTTGTGACAGAAGTCGACATCAATGAGCCCCCTGCCAGGAGACAGTCCCCTCCCCCAAGGCTGGAAGAGCTACTTGTCTCCCCAGGGACGCAGATATTACGTCAACACTGCTAGCAATGGTAAGCACAGTATGTATTTAAAAAAGTGTTCTTCATTTTGTAATAATGGGACTGTCTTGTTATCTGGAATTATACTGACTCGAACAACAAGCCAGATGTTCCACCGTATTCAATTTTCTCCTCTTGGATGTAGGATGCATTTTTTAAAAATCACAAATTATCACTTTGAGCCCATTGTTAAAATCTACAATCTGTATTATTGGAAAGTACTACCTCTTGATAGATTAAATATTTGCTTCTTTCACTTTTCATTCAACTCGGACCTTAAACTCATTGCCGGTCATTTAATTGTAATTGAGATATCGGGCAGGTGGATGATCATATATGATTAATCATATTAACAAAAATTAAAACTTCCAGTTAAAAGTTGAAATTGAATCCTGATTAAACACAATGATTTCTGCTGTTCTGTAAGCAGGCATTAATCTTTTGCAATGGGCTGGGTATATTTTAAGGACGTGTGTGTCTAGTGTCATTCGAGGCCTCCTCCAATGAATTACTGTCTCCAGTGAGTAATGAAGTGCAGACGGGTCTGCGTGGTACCAGCGGGTCTGAACTGATCTGAGAACCAGCACCACTATCTCCACTTGTTCAGATATTGCCTGCAGAAGCCACCAGAAGACAATTAGCGTTCTGTTTAGTTTTTTCCCCCCGAATCCCTAGCTGGCTGACTGCTCCATAAGTTCTCTCGTTCATTCGTGCAATAGGGAAGAGACTGAGGGCTGACATCCATCAGCACAAATACATCAGAGGGGATAAATAAGAGTGTGATGTATTTGTTTGTTAATTGTTATTCCCAAAAGCTGGAGGCCTTCGATTGTAGCTACTACAGTTCTTGAGTTCTTCCTTTATACTTGCAAGTATGTTTACATTCTGTGTTAAAGAGCAAATGCCTAGAAATTGCACTGTAGACTATGATGCTTCGTTAATTTTGGAAGTTGATGCTGAATGATATGGCATGTGAACAGGGCATGAGGACATTTAGCTTTTTAAGCAGATGGTTTAGCAGATGTAGAAATGGCTGAATGATGAAAAACACATCTTGACAGATTAGTGTGCAATAATGTAGATTTTGAAGGAAATGCAATTGGCAATTAATTTAATGAAAATGACATAGGTAATATTATTTATGATAGTTTTGCTATAATGTATGGTGGAGTGGTTAGCTTTAAGGCTAGGGATCTGTGCCAGCAACTAGAAGGTTGCTGGTTCAAATCCTGTGCATGCCCATAGTAATTGTACTCCATTGGGCCCTTGAACAAGACCCTTAACCTGCAACTGCTTTGTCCTGGGTACAATGTTAATCTACATCCAGCCCTATAAGGAGGTCCTCCAACTTACAGAGAAAAACTTAGGGGGTTGGTGGCAGGATTGGCACTCCAGCTCCCACTGGTCCATTCGGACTGGTGTGGTGCTGAGGTATCATTCATCACATGGCTGCACTCAGGTTCTCATCCCTGAGGTGGTTTGTCATGTGATGGGTACGGCAACACACTGTATCAGTGCACGCTCCTTACACACTGTATCAGTGCACGCTCCTTACACACTGTATCAGTGCACGCTCCTTACACACTGTATCAGTGCACGTTCCTTACACACTGTATCAGTGCACGCTCCTTACCTCTCTCATCTTGCTATATTAATTGTTATCCAATGATGGTGTTTTATTTATCATATTAAAAATCATTTGTAATTACACTGACATTTTTTATATGTTTATATAATTTTTACATGTAAACAGAAATTTGTGTAAGGTAGTAATTTAATTTAGGTACATCTCTCAAAGGTTCTGTAGCGAATCTACTTTATGGCATTTAAATGTGCCATAAATGACAGCAGAGTCATGTGTTTTTTTTTCAAAGCAGTTTCTATAAAGATAGCCTGATGTATCGTTCTGATTTAACAAATATAATATTAATTAATAAGTTGCACGATGATGGTATTTGTTTGACAGGACTTTGGTTATTTTATTGTAACATTCACATAAATAGTTTAAGAACAATAAAAAATGTAATTCAGCTAAATAAAACTGGTGACTTTAGAAGTTTCAGTGTACATGAAGTTAAGCAAATTCTGTTTTCTTAGCTAGCTGCTAAGAAACTAAATTGAGAAATACAGACTGCTAGCACCACGATATTAAATAAAGCTTGTGAAGAGTATTTTTAGCCTGCCTGCTGGCTCAGTGCGTCGCACTGTTGCTTCACACCCCAAGGGTTGGCCGTTTAAATCTCGCCTCCACGCTGGGTGAATGGAGCTAGTATGTTCTCTCTGTGTCATGTGGATTTCCATTTGATATCCTGGCTAAACAGTGTCTCTAATTTGGCTGTGTGGTTATGCATGTGTGAGTGCCATGTGATGGACAGGTATCCCATCCAGGCTCTGCAAGCTTGTGCTGCCTGGGATATTCTCCTGGTCCCCTCAATGTCCCTGACCAGGATACATGCCTGTAAAATGGGTTTATTGTCACAAGTAACATAACATAAATTAAAATATCCAATGACATCTAAGGATACTTCTAAAACTGAACATGTTTAAATATAAATATTAATGTACCACCAACACATATACACTACGAAAAAGCTTTGCTGTTTTTTCCCTCTGATTTTCTGTGCCTTTTAATTTAGGCAAATGTTTTCATATCCTGGAAACATCTTAAAATAAATGTATAATTTAAACTATTATAAGCTTTAATGGAAGGTCAATGTGCAGAATGAACGTCATTCTCGGTTTTTCGTGATACTTGGTAGAAGAGGTGTGTGTCTCCAGCAAAACTGATGTGGTCACTAAGTCATTTCTGAAGACAAACATGACCCTTGCAGCTGCTCTGCCTATAGCCAGTTTTCGTTTCTCCTTTAATAGATTACAGACAATGCTGTTAGTTTGGATTGTTAACCTGAGAGACCAGATACATTTCACATGGACTTCTTGTCTCTGATATCCATAGTTTTTCCCTTTGGTTTTTGCTATCTACATGTTAGGTTTCATTTTGCAATTTATGTCTCTGTACTGTGATCCTTTTTGAAACATCCAGTATGTTCTCCAGATTAAATTTAGGGTGACTGTGTGTCTGGTGCTTATCTCAGGCAACACAGGGCATGAGAGAGGGGATACCCTGGAAAGGATGCCTGTTTGATCCTCTTATATTATCTTTATCATAACGAAATCACCATTTTATCCTTAAATGTACTGACCATCTTCCACAGACGCATCATTTCCCCAAACGACACCATAAGATGATAACCAAGTCTTTACTTCAATGTGTCCAAAACAATAAAACCTTTTGAGTGAGGGTCACTGACAGTGTTTGTTATGCCCAATTCTTATTTCCAGAATATTTCACAGAAAGCTTGCAGAAAGTTGGCAGCGTTGTGTTTGTTTAGTTTTTTGATTGCCATAGTTACCAACCGCACGTGGGCGTGTGTCACTGCTAGGCTAAGTTCCTCTCGATCGCCGTTGCTCTACAGGCAGCTGAGTCCCTCAGCTTCCTGGTAGCGCTAAGACAAACGGACTCATTTGCAGATGCAGGTGCTGGCAGCACTGTCACACTTCTTATCTCCCAAATCGGTTTTATGATGCTATCTAAAGTATAAATGGACATAAACCCAACATGTAAAGCACCTGACATTTTATATATCTGGGGGCAGCCTTCTATATAAAGTCAAAAAGAATCCATTGGTGAATTATTGATGTTTTATCAAAAAAAAAAAGACAAATGTGTTGTGTACTGCTTTAATGTGCTCCATTAATATCAGTGATTCTAATCATCTGTCGGCTGCAGCTTTGGGCTGTGTCTGAAACCCTTGTACCTTTTATTCTTCACAACGGTGTAGCAGCCCCTTGTGGCCAGCTCAGTGCGGAAGCTCCTGGAGGCTCAGTGAATGCTGGTTACAATATAAACTTCCAAGACACAGTGCACTGCATTGGACAAGACTGGGGCCACCTATGGAACGCTTCTAGAATAGTCTGCTGCTGGCATGTCAATTATGCATTTTACCCTGAGTAATTTATGCTCATTTTTATAAGAAATGCTTATTGTTAGTATCAACATCTGATTATGCAAAAATTCCACAGTGGCTCACAACAGAAAAACTGTTTATACAGAGAAACCATTCTCAGGGCAGTTTTGTGTTTGGTTTCTTTATTCTTAATCAAGTTTGAATAAATAAATACACAGAACGCTGTGTGCTGAAAAATCATATTTGTTTTGTTATGAATATTTTTGCAGTAAATATATACATACATTTTATAGAAGTGCACATAAATATATCATAAACAAAAAAAAATGTGTAGGCATGAAGCGAGAAATAGTGGTCCAATGGGGAAAATGGATACAAGTAGCTATTGTATTCTGACTGAATTACGACATGGGCATGCCCTTTTGTGAATAAAATAGGTTCTTAAAAGCCTGCTGTCTCAATACTTTGCCAATGGACTATTGCTGAATTCTTGAACCTATGCCAAGTGCTCCAGGGAATAGGACATTAAGAATGGAGGAGTGTAGAGAATTCTCTAATAGCATATTACTGAGGATTGTGGAATGGGATGTAGGGGTCGTTAATAATGGCCCTAGTGCTCACAGGGTTAATTTCTGTTAGCAAATACATTTTTCTGATGTTTCTCTTTTTACTGTGAGTGTCTGTGGATGGGTTATTGGCCAGCCTTCTATATAAAGTCAAAAAGAATCCATTGGTGAATTATTGATGTTTTATCAAAAAAAAAAAAGACAAATGTGTTGTGTACTGCTTTAATGTGCTCCATTAATATCAGTGATTCTAATGGAATGTGTCTACAGTATGATTTGTGAAGATATGAGACAAGAATCAAAGAAGAGTCTCGGCATTGGAAAAAAAATAAAATATATATATATATATATATGTGTGTGTGTGTGTGTGTGTGTGTGAGACCATTGGGCCCTTGAGTAAGGCCCTTAAGCCTAAAAATATTTGGAATAAGTAAAAACTATAAGAGACATACTGATAAGAAACAGCTAAGAGAGGCTCAGACTAACTTTACAAAAGAATATCTTATGGAAGATATACTTAACTAAGAATGTTTCAGGAAACACGGTTGAGCTTCAAGAGACAACTCAAGGTAGAACTTACGAACAACGTACCATTAAGAAGATTTTTCTGGAAGAAGAATGGCACAAAATCCATTTGGCCACTGTGAAGGACTTGTGTCTGTCATTCCCAAGACAAGTTAATGCTGCATTAGCTGCTAAAGGTGGCTCTACTCTATACTAATAAACTATGTTGGTCTGAAACCAAATGTTTCATTGTCCAACCCCTGTACATTCAAACTGTATGTCAACTGCGACAGTGAGCAGATGAAGGTGACATGGGGATTCGAAGGAAGAAGCTGGTGCTTTGACGAGGTTAGTGAAGTGTTTTTGAAGTGTTTATTTCTTTTATTTAGTTTTTGAGTAATTACTCCACAAAAGGGGAAATGGTTCAAAATGTATAGCGCACATAAAGAACATTTGACAGAAAAACCCCAAAAATGTTGAAATGAAACTCTATGTAATTTATACAAATACTAGTAACGGTATGAAGGAATTCTATAGTTTTCACTTATCCCAACTTGTTCTTCTTGAAACATACTGTACATATACTGTATATTTTTAAGGTCAAGGGCCATACTCAAGGGCCCAATGGTTATGCAGCTACTCTGCTGACCATGGCATTTGAACCAGCCAACTTCCAATCACTGGCACAGAGGCCTACGTAGCAGAACTATGTAGCTCCCCATACAGCAGTAATCTGATCAATTATAAGTCAGACTTAAGAAATTGATAGAATTTTGTGTAATATGGTTTTATACCAATCATACCAGTTGCTAGGAAATGTATTTTTGCTTTATTTTGTAAACTAAACCTGAATTTAGAAAGTTTCCATTTCTAATTAATTTAATGAACATGTAATCAAGATTACAGTGGCAATTCATCTTTTTTGTTTAAGTGTAAATATCCTGTTATGGCAAGTCATAAATGGGATTTTATCAATCTGCATTAGCAGTTTTCAACATCTCACTATCATCACAGAAATCCAGGAAAAACATTCCAGCGAGATAATTCCAGGGCTTGGTGCAGTAAATTATGTGAAGAATTACAATAGGGAAGCACACGTCTAGCACATTCTCCTCACGGATTGAGCATGCTGGCATGAAAGTCTCTGCAGCTCATCATGCAAAAAAAGCCCAAAGATTAAGCTAACAAATAGTGTTAAAAATGCATTTCAGGAGAAACAAGCTGTGTGTACGCAATATGGAATTATAGATGACAAATGAATCGCTAGCAACAGCTAAGGTAATCTGCTCTAGACACTTTACAGAGATGTATTTGAGGAGAGGTAATTAAGGGGGCAACAGCTGTGGATCTGACCAAGAAATTTTGCTCCATGCATTTACACATAATATTTATACAAATGAGGAGTGCATCTGATTATTGAGCTCTGCCTCTACAAGATACAAAATATGAAGCATATCTATGAACTATAAAAATTCCCACACTTCAGTAAACATAAATTATTTGTAATCATGATATAACGTGCAGGTAATTTTCCTCATAGAGTGAAAGTGTTTTTACAATTGCAGACAGATAACTAATCACGTACATTATGCACGTACACTGCAAACCCTCTGTGCTGCTGACAATTCAGTCTCATGCAGAACTGTAAATGGCATAAATTTTCTTTCATGTTGTCAAAGGGTGATGTTTTATACATCCATAATTCAAATTGCATTTTCATGAAATGTAAAACTAGCTAGATAGATGATGAAGTAAACCATTAAGTAAAGCCTTTTGTTTATCCATCAAGTAATATGAAAACGGAAGGAACTATTTCACGTGTAATAGATGTGATCAACAAACAAAGCTTTAAATTGGGATATTAAGCAGACACAGGAGTAAGTTTGTGCATGGGCAGACATAACAGGCATACGTTTATAAATAAAATACTATATTCATTCTTTAATGTAATGAGACTATTATTCACCATGCATGCTTATCATTCCTTATAAAAAACAAGACATGTTTTACACAGTCTTTATAGATGGAGAATTGAGTTTAAATTCAATGTCTAAAGCGTTAAAACACATAAGTAGATAAAATGCTCTTTTTACTAAATCTGTTTAACTTGGTTGTTATAATTTTTGTGTGCTTGGTGGTTTGGTTGGTGGTCATCATTCCATCACAAGACACATTTATACACTGCTTTGCATGCTGTACTGTCATCTGGATTTATGTTTAATTTACCATGCAAAAACAGATAAAAGCAGCTTATGACTTTAGCTGGTCTAACATGGTTTACAATGCTCTTATATGGTCATATCCCAGCTCTTGCAGTTCGTTGATCGTTTATCTGAGTGAGTAACCAGTTAGGCTGGTGTGTCTAGCCTATCAAGCCAGATCTGCTGGTATGACCATCTTAACTAGTTAGAATAACCACTATAATCTGGTATGACCAGCTAAACCATCAAACCGTCATTCAGAAACATACGTTAAGCTAGTCAACTATCTTAAACTGGCCATCAGTTTGGTCAAGCTGGTTTTTTTTTCAGCAGGGCAGTCTGTGTCTGTGTTATTCAATTTAGGGGTGAGATTGATGAATCTCAGTAATTTTAATGAGACCACCTTTAATCCCCTCTATTTTATTAAAATACTCCTCATTCCATACAATTAAGCTAACAGCAGCTTAATCTCATTAAATTGCCATTTTACATTCTCTTTAGATCACTTCTTTAATTACTGTATTTTAATTGTTTATTTAGCGTAAAATACATTAACAAAAAATTCTAGTGTTCTACAGTGTGCACCTATGGAAAAGGCACACATGCTTGATATAATGAAATTCTGGATCAATGAAGGCAAAATTAGTCATTTGTTTCGAGTAAGTTCAAACAAAAATGCAGTGTAGCCTCAGCAATGTCTGGAATGTGTGGCTGCGTGGTATCCGTGGTTCAGTGAGATAACGTTTCCACAGCACACTTCCACATTCTTGTCTGTAGTTTTCATACCATTGTGGTTTCAAACAGGTATTAAAAGCTTTTTATTAAACAACCTCCATTTGGATTTTTCTGGACACCTGGCTGAAGATCAGTTTATAATGAATGCTGTAGAGTTGGGACATTATAAAATGGAAATGTGTTTAAATGTATTTATGACAAGCTTATAATTGACACCTACTTTGAATGTGTGGCACCGTGCCTTGAATATTTAGGGCTGGAGGGTTCAAATGTATGTTCATGCTTGTTCCCTTGTGTGTTTGGTTCCCTTCAGGAAATTCAGTTTGTTTCCACAGACCTAAAACTTGCAGTTAGGTTGATTGATGTCTCTAAAGTGCTAGTTGTGCTTGTGAGTGTGGAGTTCCCTATGGTAAAAGAATATGGGGATATTCACAGTTGGAGTTTTTCTTGATGGACAACTACAAGCTTGAAAGACTTGAAACTATGACTGTTATTTGCAGCAAACAGTCTTTAGGAGTACTCAGCCTTAGACAGACTTGTTGAGGTGATTGAAAGGGTACATCCTACAGAACCTGTAGTTCTGCTGGGTGACGCAGAACTTCAGTTGTTCCCGATGCACACATAGGGAATGTAATGTAATGTAAATTTTATTTCTAAAGCACATTTAAACAACTGAAGTTTTCCAAAGTGCTGTACAAAATTAGCACAACCAAAACATAAATAAAACAACCCCATAAATAGTTACAATACAATACAACCAAGAACTAAAATAATAAAATAAGACTGTCAACGATCAGCAGTAAAAGCCAATCTATAAAAATGGGTTTTTATTTGCGATTTAAAAATGAGATACCGAGAAGATTGTGGTTAGGGAAAATGGCCTTCTAGATGTAAACCCAGCAGTGGAACTCTTACTGGACTTCCGTTCATATCAGAGATCATGCATAACAAATACCATGTTTGAACACATCGTTGTACTTGGTCCCAGAGATAATTAGTCCAAAGGTCACACTTTGAGGAGCTTCTTGATCCTATGTACAGTAGAAGCCCTGTCACCAGGAGGCAATGTTGGAAAGTCCTGGTGAGTCATACTCACAACAGCTGAAGTACTGAGGTACCGTATTATACCATCTGTAGTTACTTTATTATTGCTCTTATTGTTATGGTAAAGATGTTTTAGTGTATTTGATGTATTTTTAAAATGTTTCAAATGCATAGAAAGGTAAAAAATATATAGTAAGACAAACATTTGTCTGTCACTAACAACTGTATGTGTCTGTTCTTACTTAACTTATGTTATCGACTTAAAGACTTAAGAATTGAGGGACTGCCTTTATTGTAATATAATGAATGTGTGAATCATCATAATGGGGAGATCCTGTTTGGAGGGATTGACATTACACGGGTAACAGCATTTTAACGTTACTGAAGCAGCTGTATTCTGGTGTCATAAGAACATAAGAATTCTGATCTCGCAATGGCATGTTCTTGTTATTCATCCATCTTCCATAACCACTTGTGATTAGTTCGGTGATCACAATTACAGAGCTCAGTTATACACTTTGCCCTAAAATTAGCATTTACTGGACTACAAAATGAAAAGCATATTTAACGAGCATTGCTTCCTTTAATGCACGCATTTTCTATATAATTTTGAGGGGCATAAGAAATAAACGATTATCCAATAGTTTGTTCATGTTTATTGCTTGTTAAGTTTTATAAATATAAATAAGGCATTTGTTTGCTTGTGACAGTAGCAGGGTTGCTACAGAAGTGAAATGTGAAAATGAGAATGTGTATTTTTGCAGTGTGGGAACTTCTTTGTGGACTTCTTTGTACTTCAAAAGAGAAATAGATCCTGTCTATGGAGGCTACAGCGTGGGTGGTATTAATACCAAGGACCTAATAAGGAGTAGGGCCACACTTTATCAGGTATGGAATGAAATATTAGGCCATTCATAGGCCAGAAGAAAACCCTGGACCTGATGAAGGAGCTGAAGATTAACTTCTCCATATGCACTTTAGAACTTCCCATAAAAGATATTTCAAAGATATTTAGATCTGGTTATAAGGGTGGCCAGTAAAAGCACTGATATTTATAAACTGACTTTATGGAATATGGGAACATTATCAGGGAAATGCAGGGCGAGCATAGTCCTGTAAATTGGCTTCGTATTCCTTGGCCATTATATGTTGGGCAATCATCAGAATCGATGACTGCCCGTCATTAGATGCCTCTCTGTGCCCTTTGGCTTTCTACAAACATTTGTTCATTTAGAAGCAGGAAAAAAAAGTTGAAAGATGACTCATCCCAGCATATTAATCTTTTCCTTCTACCCTGGGGACTCAGTGTTAGTTCCTTATACCTGGGGCCTGTACTGTGAAGCGGGGTTACTGGCTTATCGGAGTAACTTGTCGGATTTAAGTCCATTTAAACTGTGGTACCTTAAATCCGACAAGTTACCCCGATAAGCCAGTAACCCTGGTCCATAGTACAGGCCACAGGTGATGTGTCTTTTGTTTAGCCTGGGTCACTTTGCTTCTGATTCAGTTCAGTTTTTGAGGCTGTATTCTGGTAAGTGTCCGCCTACCCCCGCAGTGATCCTCAAATTGAAACCAATGTTCCGTTCTACTGTTCCATTTTTTAAAATATGTTTGACATATGCTGTCATGAATCTGCGACTGTTCCCTTTGACACATTTTAAAAAAAAAAAAAAGGTTTTCCAGCCAATGCATCTGCAGTTGAAGCGTCCACTCATCGGAACTCTGCTAGTTGTCTCATTTTGCGTTTTGTCATAAATCTTTTATAGCTAACACATAGTGCTAATTGGCTTAACATGACTCATCCTTTGTGCAATTGTAATTTTTGATTTAGTTACTTAAAACATACAAGTGTGTAACTAAACATATTTGCATGACCATATTACAAGGTTCTGCCTTTACGTGATCAAAACTTGGTTACATCTTTACCAATTAATGCATTCAATACTACACTCAAGTCCAATGATAGCAAGCGCCTTCTCCTTTTCTTCATGAACTATTTGGTCAACAATGTCTAAACTATTCAGTATTCTCTTTATATTATTATTATTATTATTATTATTATTATTATTATTATTATTATTATTATTATCATTGAACTAGAGAACCAGAGAAACATAAACTGAGTATCCCTGTCAGCTGTTCAACATTTTTTGGAAAATCCACATGCTGGCTATGTGGTTCAGCTATACAGTCGAAGAAAACATTGGAGAAAATATCCAGAAACTAAGATGGAAACAGTTGCACAACACTACAGGAAATAAATAGCCGTCTCCATTGCATAAACCTCACCAGGAATGTTCACAGCTGGCTTCACTTCACCATGGCCACATTTTTTTTAAGATTCTGTTTTTATTTTGATCCTTTAATCCTTGAATTTCTTGCCCCTTACACAATGTAATGGTTCCAAGTTGACATAAATCATACTTGGATTGTAACTTTAAGAAATCATTGTTGGGAAAGTTTCCTTTTGGTTAATGTAATTGTTCTTAATTGCAACATGCAAGAAACTAACAAATATGTGTAGAGAACATTTCTAGTATTATCTAGTAGATATTTAAATGATTTTCATTCAGAGTGCCCTTGTACATACACAGTTTTATATATAGAATTATTTATGGATATTAAGTTTCTTTTTCAAGCATATAGGATCCTTAGAAGCGATACATCCATCCATCCATCCATCCATCCGTTTTCTGAAACTGCTTGTCCTATTCAGGGTCACGGGGGGTCCGGAGATTATCCCGGAGGCTATGCGCGCAAGGCAGGGAACATCCCAGTATGGGTGCCAACCCATTGCAGGTGCAGCGATACATTTAAAAGATAAATGTTATGTTATATTTTAAGTCTGGTTTGAAGTAATTAGCAGAAACGAGGCTAGCACTGTGAATTTATAGCGCTGCACAGATACAATTTAGTTTATTTATATGTGTAGATATTTATATGTGTTTACACTGCGGCAGTTTTTCCATTAGGTATCATACTGTATACCAAGAGGGACCACATACCACCTGATACAGTGATTTTAATATTTAAGGGAATGGCATAAGGTCCAAAATTCAACTTGGACACATGCACAAATTGCTATTTTCTTACTTATATAATGAACAAAACAAACACCAATAAAAGGCAGATATTGATATTCCTTGTTAGCAGACCATGCAGTATAAGATGACAGGCAGCTTATTTGATGGGTTATATTTTATTTCGTGTAGAAGGTAACACTGAATTTCTGAGGGTTGCCATGAAAGTAATCCCGTTTTCTTTTTTCGGAGTCTGAGAATGTCAGTCAACATTTTCCAGGCCTCCCTTTAGTCTTTTACCTTGTTCTAAAGTAGAACCTCTCAGTTTGTTGTTGCCATGGACCTTTGGCACACCATGGATGCTACCCTGCTGTGCTCAGAAGATGTTTTACAGTTGGAAGTCAGTAATATCATCAAGAAGTGACAGAAAGCGTTGTTACTAGCTAAAAGAGAATGTAATGGTAGGAAATGGAAGGCCCGGTCTGCCAACTCAGATGAATGCCATAGAAGAATTGCTTTCACGGTGGCTTGGTGTAAGTCTTCTCAGTTTAGTTAGAAAATACCTGTCTCTGCATCTTAATGCATGATGGAAATCCAGAGGAGCAAAAATGTTTCAGGCAATATGTCTTGTGTGAAAAATCTCCCAGGAATGCCCTTTTTTGCCCCCAATTTCGACCTCCATTGATTCTGTATAGAATTTGGTCACGCCAGCATAATCCTGACGTCCTTTCATAGTGATTAACTCTGGGGAAGCACCCAGCTGAAAGATATGTTACCCTGAATTTCCCACTGATGGCACTGGGGGATCCCCATCAGGCAGTGCGGTGGCATGCTGGACCGATGGCAAATGTAAATAGCTATGTAAAGTTAGCGAGTATGTTGTCATATATTTGCCGTACATTTATGTCATGTATTGTGCTAAATGTTAATAGTTATAAATAGTAGTGTGTGTGTGTGTGTGTGTGTGTATGTGATTAGGTTGATGTTACCTTGTGGGGACTAAATGTTTTTTGATGTTGTGGGGACCATTTTTCAGGTCCCCACACAGATCTGTGAATGGAATCAAAAAACTTAAAATGCCAAAAGTCTCGTATATTTTTTGGTTACTTGTGGTTAAGGTTAGGGCTGGGTAGGGTTTAAGGTCGTCACGTTAGGATTAGAGTTTTCCCCATAGAAATGAATGGAGAGTCCCCACAAAGATATAATTACAAACCTGTGTGTCTGTGTGAACCCGTGTGTGTATTTTGTCTGAATGAATGGCATACATGCAGTAAAGTCATTCTGTGTTTTCCCACACTTTGACTCCGTGTTACTCATTCAGCCATTGTGCAATCGACATGCCTGGTACCCACGCCACGATATGTCACGTATGTCGTAATGTGCATGAGAGAAACATTTCAAAACAAAGAGTGGTAGTGGCACTTGTATTATTACTTGTCTAATTTAAATGAGATGTGAATAAATGGTGTTATATTCCCTACATTGTTCTTTGTCTTATTAAAACGTGTCTGCTAGTCTGTCACTGTTCCTCGCATGATTATTCATGCCAATACTTATGTATTTAGGGTGAAATGGTGGCTCAGTCGGTACACCCCCCCCCCCCCCAAGACGGGTGATTATGTATGATTATGTATTTACATCTATGTTCAAGTACACATATGAATATGTAACATGTAAGGCTTTAAGCACAACATGTATTAGGAAATTTGACATTTTAAATTGTATTTTGGGCAATATTAGGAAATTCCTTGCTCGAGGGTACAACACTGAAACTGCATATCCTTGAAAATTATTCTAAATGCAGCCCTACTGTTG
The DNA here is from genome assembly GCA_026776725.1 of Gnathonemus echidnorhynchus. Taxonomy (NCBI): domain Eukaryota; kingdom Metazoa; phylum Chordata; class Actinopteri; order Osteoglossiformes; family Mormyridae; genus Gnathonemus; species Gnathonemus echidnorhynchus. Next base: position 17,909,238 of record JAODJU010000095.1, on the reverse strand, counting down.
TGTTTTTGGCTTGAGTAAAAAATGTAACTGGTTTTGTCAGGGGGCCTGAGAGACTTCCAATCATTCATACGCATATATGCTGTCCAACTGCACCGCACTGGTGCCAGTTGAGTGGAACTGTCCTAATTTTTGTGCTTTTCTGTACTCCATTCTTTTACATTGCTATCAAAAGAAGAACTGTGCTGAAATATTATACAGGCGCTTATTGTTCCGTATCAGTATTTTGTTAGTCAGAGTAATTCCTTCTCTTTCTTGAATAAAAAAATCACAGTGACACTGCATATAAGAATTTTTGGATTTACAGTGCTAATGTTACCAGGGAAGGAAATGCAAGCTGCATACATTGTTTTTTTTAAAGTAAAGTCCAAGGCCAGAAAGACTCCACTACATTGTTGGCTTTGAAGCACCCATGCACATATAGCCAAGCACAGAATGATTCATTTTGACAGGACTTTTTATGATACCCAGCACTGGCATGAAAGGCAGTGGCGCTGGGAGACCGAATGAGCAGGTAACTGCTCTACTCACATCAAAAACACGTTTTTTTCCTTCTTCTTTTATACTTATTTGAAACATAATGATCCAAAACATCACTTCGAGGACCCAGTTACAACTCTGTTAACACTCACTTTTCCTAATTTGTTAAACTCCTGTTAGATTTTTTTAACATATATGTTTTAATCATAATTTAATCATAATTTGTAATACTTTTTCTATTTTAATCATTTTAATTTAGATTTTTAAATTATTATTATTATTTTAATTCACAGAGAAGCCAAAATTCAAGTTGTTTTGAATTTCGAACTTAATATTTATTATCTTATTATTATTATTACAGAAACAACATGGGAACGGCCTTTGGATGCCCCTGGAACCCCAACTAATTCAATCAGACACAAGAACTCCATACCTGCAGGTATTGCTCTGCTTGACGTCTTGAAGGAACCATTTCGTTACTGTGCAAAGATGTTTTTTTTTTTCCAGTAAACTGAATAAAGCATGGACAGATAGCTCTTTGTGGATCATGGCTCCACCTGCAAGTCAAGAAACAGTTAAACAAGTTTAGGACAGGATGCTGTAGGTGAACAGGAGACAATAATATCTAATGGGAAGGAACTTCCTTCCACATCCTGTTTTGTGATGGACTGAACCCTTAATGTGGTCTGTTGTGACAATGCAAAGCCTCAGCCCAAATACCCAGCCTCTGGGCTATGTTCTCTGTGATAGTGGGGACATTACATTCCACAGAAAGTGGTGATTATAGACTTCCTCTTAGTTCATTTTCCCCCTGGCCTAGAACACTGGAACCATCTGAATCCTTTAGTCCTTTAAATTTTTCTTTAAGAAATTCAACAGAAATAACGTCCCGGGTGCCAATAAGATACAACATTTGTGAAGTGGGTGCTATTCTTTTCAAATCCCACACCCTCATTTTCAATATTGTGTGTGCGGTCCTTAATTTAAAATGACTCACGTTAAATGATTAAGCTATTTTCAGCACCCCACAATTATACTTCAGGGGACTTTAAACCTTATTGTGAAAGATTTTTTAGTGCCTTTTGTATCTGACAGTATTCAGTGGTATGAAGCATGCGTGTGTCATCCTGAGCTCTATCAAAGACAAATCCTTCTATAGATTATACAGCAATATGCCCATAATGCCTTTAAAACAGACTTTATATCGTTTTATGCTGTTTTCCAAATAGAGCCCTTTAACAGAGCAAATGACCAAAGGACTTAGTATTTTGTTGACAATGCATATACTGGAAAAGATAGTAGAATTTATTGGTAGCTAAATGTTGTTGTAAATTCAATTCTTCTCTTAGGCACAAATTTCATTAACATGCATCCCAAGAGAAATAATTAGATTATTATAACAAATGAATGCAAAAACAGATCATCTCCAAGGATTATGGAAAGCTTTTGCAAAAATTGAAATGGGTTCTATTACTCATACATGAGAATGAAATAAGAGTGTGTCTTTGTTCTGTAGTACAGAAATATATCTCTACAATGAACAGAGTCCATACTAATTTTTATTTTTGCTTTGATTAGCAGAAGATACATAATAGGGATCTTCTTATTGTGGTAGAGCTTAGTATTAATATACGAAGTGATACCTCAAACATGTGTTTAACAATTAGTGCTTCATCTAGTAATGGAACTACTGGTCTGGATGCTGTCCTAGGAGATGTAGGCAGCTAAGCTATACATATCATCACAATACTCTCACACAAACACACACATTCACTCACACAGCCATATGCTATTGCCAGTTTGCCTGAATTATGTGTCTTATGTGAATTATGGTGGGACGAACGCGACATATCTGGAAGAAAACCATTCAAGCATAGAGGTAGCATGCAAACAGATCACAGACAGAACAAGGGTCTGCAGAACATTTTGGCATGAGGTTATTGATATTTTTTGGTAATTATTTACACATGACAGTATCTTAATGCAGAGTGACAGTCCTTATATTAATTAAGGGAAACATTTTGCAATTTTTTTTTCTAGTCTTGACTCTAGTGCCCCATTGTGTACCATAGTGATTCAATTCATCTTATGATTAAAATTATGCTACACATCTTAGGCTTCATTTGTGTTCCTTATTAAATACCTGTAAGAGCCCGTATTCCTTTAATCATACTCTGTTATTCTAATTTCATTAAATTCATTTGACAAAGAACTGAATCAAGCTTAGGTAATTAAGAGCTCTGTCAGAGCAAAAGCTAGCACATCCATTGTACCACATTGGTGATACTTCTCAGATTGTGTAATGTGCTATTTAATGTGCCATTGAATAGCTGATATAATAACAATAAAATGGTGTTGAGTATAACTTCGTACCTAAAGTACTGTAAGAGTTTAACAATCTCTTTATTATATACAGCATTACTGTTTCAGGTGTTTTTGAAGCCGTTTAGTGACCTCAGTTTGCAACAGGCTTCAGCTGATAGTAAGCAAAGGCATATTTTATGTATAATTGTAGTGAACGGCTTTCACAACTCTGGAAGTCCTACAGCCCACATCGAATCCCAGCATGGAGGAGTACGGAAAGCCAGCTCGGACCAACAGGTAAGGCAGAAGGTGGTGGCCGTCTCTCAAGCAAGAAAAACACTGGGGCAATGTTCTTTCATCTCCCTCCAGCTGGAATCTCTGCCGTCCATTTTGGCAGAAAAACCTTCTTACATATCTCTCGGCTTGAAGGTGTCTGTACGTCGGTGGGATCCCCCAAAGGTCGCACTGCACATGATAATGTGAAATCCCTTTCCACTATCCAAAGGCTTATTTTCCATTCAGTAATCCTATTTCAAAGCTGAAAGCATTCGGCATCCAGTTTTTCCTGGATAGTCACAATTTGTATAATTTATATAATATTACTGTGTTGATGTGACACTAGTTGAGATATAACTAAATCACTAGCATTGGCTGAAACAAAGCTAAATTACTCTATATGTTTAACCTTCACATTGCTTGCACTTGTATTTAAATGTTATAAATACTGTATACTGCACATTTATACCTATCTACCTGTATTCCAGCTTATATGTTTATATGTCACTGATATGCACAAATCTTAGAAGATTTCAGTGGAGCTCCTCGCAGGTAACAGCATCCATTGTAGCCTTGTGAATGAAGGTAGATGATGATGACACGCTTGGAACCGTGTGCAGAGCGAAAAAAGACTCAGCTCACAGCGCACGTCAATGTAGGCGCTCGTTTAACAAGGCCTAAAAGCCGATTTCTCAATAGTCTGTTCCAGTGGCTATCTGTGCCTCCAATCATAATTACCTTTGGAGTAATCTTCCCTCAGCTGTATACACAATGCCCTGCCCAGCTCCAGCCGCCTTGTCTCCCAGTGTTGTTTTTTTTTTTTTTCCTCTTTCAGTGTAGAGGAGGTGTGGTGAATGCCATCTAAATAAGCCCCACTCCCTCTGCATAGTGCACGTACTGCTTCACTGGGCATAGCATGGATGGCAGGAGATCGGGAAGACTCCTCCGCCTCTCTCTCTCCCTCTCTCTCTCTCTCTCTCTCTCTCTCTCTCCAGCGATCACTCCAGGAATCGGGCAATAGCTTAACTGGAGCTGATTTTAGTGGACGCTCCTAACTGCGAGCCCCACTGCCGCCGAGAGCAGACCCCCCCCCCCCCCCCCCCCCCTCATTCACACAGCAACAGCAAGGGACAGAAAGAGACTACATACAGAATCTTCTCACTGCAAAATAAACCTGCCTGAAAAGCAGCAATGTCTGACACAGAGGGCAGCTTTGATGATGCGTTATGTCTGTCCCCACAGAGCCCAGGGTCCAACTCACCGACCAGGAGACAGAACAAGGAGACCACGATTACTGTGAGTACCAGCCTGAAAAGGTACCTTTCATAAAGTACTTATGGAAAGATGAACTATGTTATTAATGCTGTTTTCACAACAATAACACTGAAAAAGCTTTTTTAATGTGAAAAAAAATAAATAAACAGCATCAATTTGAGTCATTTTAACTTAATTTCGACAGGAAACGTGTGCATTTGTCTCACGTTGTATTTGCTTGAAGTAGTAAAGATATGGGTGTACATGATTTAGTTTTTGCTGTTTGTGATGTGGTTTCCGTTTCCTTATCATACACTTGTCAGATCTTCAGGTGTATTGTCTGTGCTTATGTGTGTGCTTCAGGACAAGGACTATTCAGGATATATTTATAAAATAAATTATTTTGGATCAAAATCTGCAACTGAAATTGTGGGCTAACGCTGGTGAAATGATTTTGTTTGTAGTTCATTGGTCTGTAATGTCATTTGAGATTTGTGTTTTTTTATTGATATTTAGGTGTGAAGTGTGAAATCATTTGAATGGGTATGAAAGTCATACTTGGTCATGGTGACCATTTGTTTAAGAGGTGATTTTGTGTTGTAATTCTCGCTCATTCACTTGCTGGCTGTACTGTGGCTGTCAGTAAGGCTTTGACTATACTGAGAGCGTAAATGTAGGGGAAAGGCAAGGGAAGACTCAGCATGCTCAGTTTCCATGGTGACAGGAGCAATACTATTGATTAATGGATGTTGAAATGGGTGACACATATATTCAAGAAAAAAAGACTAAAACACTGATTGTGCCTTAATGGAAGAATTGCTCTATGGGATTGTTGTGAGGTTTTTAAAGAAGGTAGCTATTATATTTGTCCATTGATATCAATGCATTTTCATTATAAGTGTAATGTATATTTATGAATTTTTATTTGAAATGACAATGTCCTTTTCTATTTTCACATTTCCATTCAATATTATACTGATTAATAAACTGCATAAATCCTTAATACGTAGTGATTTGTATTAAAAATGAGATTATATATTCTATAATGTATTGGCCTGATAGAATAGAGTACCAAAAGAATATGTGTTCTCAATGTTCTATGCGTGATTTTGTTCAGTATTACATTCAGCATAGATTATTTTTTCCTTTCTGCTGAACCCAAGTAGAATGAAGGTGGGGTCATGACAGTGTTTTATCTTCCAGCTGTCTCCTTTCACGTGGTTATAGATCTTTTTTCGACAAGTGGCCAAAACCTTTGTGCCTGTGTCATCCATTTGGTGTCATCCAATGTTCAATTGCAATATGCCAGAAGACAAATCAGTATTTCCTTTATTCTGCTTGAAAAGTGTGCATCGTTTTTTTAAAGACACCTATTTTCGGTAACAGCCAATCTAATATGGCTAATATGACGCTAAAATACATATGCTACATTTTGCTTATTATTGAATGGTATTTCAAATCCGAGTAATAAGTGTGATTCTGTGGATAACACCAAATGAAATATTGTCTATAAAATGTTATTTTGTGTCATAGTTCTCTTACTCCTTAAATATTTAAAATCACAAAACCAGATTTGATAAACCGACTGTAAAAGATGTCTAGTACCTGATTGCCACTCAGCTTAAACAATTTCATCATCCTCATCAGTCTGATTGTAGTCTTACTCCTATTCATTTATGAATCATTACAGCTGTCTTGCACTATTCCTTGTCTACATATTCTACCATAGGCTGCTGTGACATCTGAGGTATCTGGTACTGTTGTGCACCCTCTACCATTCAACAGGCATAGTGCTTAATTGCGCATCATCAGATATCATCCAAGCTATCCTCCAATCAGCATTCAGCAGACAGTACAAATCTAATAAAAAATGAGGAAAAAAAACACTAATAACCAAAAATGGCATTTTGCCTCTGGTGTCTATTGAGATCATTTGCATGTGAGATAAACATAGTGGTGTATAGGAAATATGCATTGAATTTTCTAATATGATTACTCAAAATTAATTAACAATGAAATTTGAGAAAATCTTTGAAGACTTATACTTGACAGCTTGTAAAGTACATCTGACAACATTAGCAGTACGTGACTGCTGTCTAATTCTTGTCCACACAATTAAATGCCATTAGTGACTAAGATTGTTGAGTATTAAAACAAAGCTGTATTTACATGCAAATCATTGTTATGTCTTAATATGACACAATAAATAGGTTCCATCCACCAGAGAGGTAGTGAGATTTGAAATACAATTAGGATTTAATATATATATAATTATTTAAATTAATTCTTGTAAATTATTTAATAATAAAAATGTTAATGTAATTGTCATCTGTTGCTGGATTTTGTTCACGTGACACCAAAAAAAAAAAAAAAAATTTTGAAGTGGTTAAATTAAATTAAAGGAAGTAATGTATAACAGGTAATATATATATATATGCATCTTCAGTGTTGTTCTGTTTCACTGTTTTCAAAAACGATTGTGTAGATTTGCAATAATAGAAATGAGACAAGAATATGTTTTTACAACAGATGTAATTAGTTGCCTAGCAACAGTATCTGAGCACACTGCAGTCTCAGCAGCGGTGGAGAGTTCTAGTGCTGGTCTTGTTTGAGAGATAGGGGAGCTGGGGGCAGAAGGGCTGCTGTTAGAGATTATCAGCGGTTTGGTAAACACTGGATAGAGGGAGAGGGGTCTTTTTCAACTTTTATTTATTAATTTAATTCCATCAATTCACACTTTTTTGTTTATTTTCTCCATAGTGCTGGTTGATGTGGAGGTTTGTAGGCAGGACTATAAATATATCATGACAATATATCACAGAGCACATACTGATAACATTATCTGCTTTCTACACACTTTTCTAACAGCTTGATGCTGTTCCTCTGATATCTGTACCAAAGCAACCCTTTCTTACTTCCTGAATACAAATATCTGCTTCCTGCTTGTGCAGTGTCTAAATGGAACACTCGATTACTTATGTCCCTGATTACATGCTGATTAATTGTTTCAGGTCTTGTAAGTTCCATATTTAAAATTTTCATGATAACTTAGATGACTGGGTTGTGGGGCAGTGATTCCCACCCTGGCTCTGTGTGGAGTTACTTCTGGTTTCTTCGATGTTCTGATGTTAGGGTCTTGTGCCTTGTCCTTTCAGCTAAGGGGGTGCTTGAGCACCTGCCCCCTTTGTCTGAATGACTGAAAGTGCCTCTGATTTTAGGTCCTGAGTGCCTGATCATCTAAATGGTATTTTGATTTGTGAAGGGAAAACCCCCAGCCGCCCACCCCCAGTTGCCAAATTTAACCAAGGGGAATCCCAAGCCCTCTCCCTCCCCCACCCTCTCTAGTCAGCATAATTTACTGAGGGAGACCCCTCATAGCTCTAGCATCTGCCTTCAGAAATGTCTCTGCATGGGCCTGGCAAGCAAAACACAAGAAAAGGTGGATGGATGCTATTAACTAATAAACAGCAGCATCTCAAAGCTTTGTTAAGTAACTGAGTTTAAGAATAAGTTGTTAATTTCCTTATACAGTGGTCCCACGATTCTCAAACTCACTAGAACTCGAATTTCTTGAAAGTCGAACAAACCAGTTTGACCTAGACCTCGATCTGAATATCAGAAGTTGAACCGTGAACGCTGACCTAATATAAATTGTACGCGCCAGGAAATGAATCATACTACAATGCAATTCTTACTTGAAT
>JAODJU010000095.1:17889167-17899627 GCA_026776725.1 Gnathonemus echidnorhynchus | reverse complement strand
AGTTCTCCCCAAGCGAGCTTGATGGGCTGAATGGCCTCCTCTCGTTTGTATAGTTCTTATGTTCTTATGTTCTTATCTGTAAAGGATTGGCCAACTACATTTTAAAGCCTATGTATTAAGAATTGGATGTCATTAAAGTTCATGTGTGTGTAAAGGCAGGTGTCCCAATACTTCTGGCAATATCCTTGTATATTGTATGGTAGTGTGTATTTGTTAGATGTGCAAGGGAGATAACAGGAATTATGCATTAAAACACTGCCTTGTACATCAAGGCAAGTTTCTAAGCATGGTTTTTTGGAATCAATTGTGAATAAGCACAAGCCATGGATTTACTATGTCTTTGTATGTGAAGATGTCTCTGTATAAGTACAGAATAGGGGATTATGTTTGTGGGCCTGCATGCATGTTTCACGTGACTTTTAATATTTATGAGGCAGTGATGGTGATCATATCATTCAAAATTCAGTTTTCAGATCTTATCACATCACACATTATATTTATAGATAAATAGGAAACATAAATAGTATATTTTGGTATTTAACAAAATATACCCTGGAATTATAAATAACAGTTTCTTGACTCCTGCAATGCCTGCCATCTGCAGTCACACAGTTGGTTATTGTAGTGAGCAACAGTTGTCTGGGTTTGTGAAGTACATGGTTACAATGCAACCATGATATGCATAATTTAACACAAAGCCACTCTTTTTCTCTTTTAGCACTCATTTGAAGATGATTAGGTTAAAGTCTCCATCAAACAGCTTCCGCTGGAAATACCCACTGCTATTTTGGATTAAAGAAAATGATTAGCACGAATGGTAGGAAAGAGATTCGGGTTGCATTTCAAATTTTACAATATGTTCCGGAAATCTTTGGCCACTTATGAAGTGGAAAGAAAACAACAGCAGTCACACTGAAGTTGAGAGGCAGTGAGAGCTGTGAGGCAGTGCGACTTGACACCTTACGAGGGTGCAAAACTGCTCCTGATTATAAATAGATGCTGCGAGTTGCTCAAAAAAGTCACACTGAGATGAAACTAAGCCAATAACTGTTTGCGATTCCTAGTTGTCTGGATGCTTTCTATCATAGTGAAATAAATATTACACTATTGGCTTTATATTCCATTTAGGGCTATTTCTGAGATTTTCTGAAAGAGGCATCCTGGCCATTGTATGTTCACAATGCTAGCAGCATATATTGTAACATGCATTTTTTTACCTGGGGATCTTTAATATATAATAATATAGTGGCATGATGGCCTAGGTGGGAAGGGCCATCATGTCACCCACCAGAAGGGGGCGATCAGTGCCACACAGGCCAGCAGTAACCATGGTTTTCTCATTGCTGGCAAGTGTCAATGGGACCCAGCTGGCAACCATGCCCCAATCACGGGGTGAGCAGGAAGGAAGTGATTTAGCACATGCATGCTTTCTGCAGGGGGACGACCAGAAGATGGCCACCCTCAACAGGCTGCCACCAAAACCCAGAACCCCTTTTTGGGTAGCATTCCTTCGTTCCTTAATTGATCTCGCCCCTTAATGGGGCATCATTCTACATCTACAGTATGTCTCCCAAGTCTGCTTGCCTTGCAACAATATGCTTAGCTAGTCAGCCTAATCAACAGGCTAAATCAAAGTAAGAGCCCCTGCCTTTTCAGTATACCTGCATTTTCGAAGTACCATTTGCATAATGGACACTTTTCACAACATGCAACATACAACATGGCTCAACACTGTTGTCTTTTAAGGAAGGGATATTTTAAGGAAGGGAGTATGTTGTAGGTGGCACAGTGGCTCAGGGAGAAGGCTTAGCGCCTTATATCTGTAAGGTTCGGTGTTTGAATTTCACCCCCACTCTGTGTAGGGATTCTGCCTGTTTTCCCTGTGATGGATCAGCATCCCGTTCAGGCATCCTGTGCTATAGAATTAATGGAGGAGGCGCAGGCATACGGAGGGGAGTTTTTCACAGAGTTCATAGTTGTCCTGAGTTATGCACAGTGAATAGCCACTTACCAGCCAATCAGAAAATAGCATTTGTTGTTTCCGGGTAAATCCTAAAATAAGTTACATGCCATTCCACTGCAAGCACGTTATTACATGGATGTGCACATAGATGGAGTGCAGACAAGGTGGAAGTGAAAAAGCATGATCCCATGAATGCGTTAGGCTGGTCTCTCAAGTCTTACGCATTTCCTGTGAGACACACACTCCGCCTCTAGCAAATGTAATCTCACGCGTGAAACTTGCTGTATCTCTTTTTTCCATGATAGGCCCCCCTGTGACCCTGCTTGAGATAAGTATTTAGATGATTGCTTGATTTTGTATGTAGAAAGTAATGTTTAAAGTATTTTCCATATCTAAATGACAAATTGTAACTAGGCCTGTGGGATTTTAATATCAACAGCGCATGTTGTGCACATACAGTTGTCATGTGACAAGGACTGTTATAGTCAGATGATTTGAAATTAGACTTGTCAGTATGTAGTTTTTCATGACCATCATACAGTATATTGTGGTATATGGTATTGTCAAAAAAAAAAACCGCTATTCCTGTGTTTTGAAATCTTGGTGGTAAAATTGGCCAGCTGGGGCGGGGGGTTTACCCGATAAGATTTGCTGAATAGAAATCATCAATAGTCAGTGTAAGGTCTGTTGCAGCTTTTGCATGAGCTCTGCATGCGCTCTCAAGCCAATCATAAGCATTTTTGTCCTTGCTATCGGTCTCACTCATAGACAGTGTTGTGCGTTTCTGCGAGAAATGAGCGAGGAGAAAAACGAACAAGAAACGGTCACCAAAAGACATTCACCAGCTGTATGGAAATATTTTGGATTTCATAGAGATGATATTCAGAAAAAAGCAAATTAATTTTCAGCTCTGCTTTGTGTCGGCACACCTCACAGCAACACAACCAACTTATTTGACAAATTCTGTTATTAGGTAATAAGTTCTATTTGGCTACAGCTTATTTTGGGTACGTTTTTCAACTTAGGTTTTGCTTTATAAATATTGGAATGTTTATCACAACTTGCTGTCCAATACCATGCAACCCTATATGTAACTGATAAATTTTTAGACATTTTTTTGCACTTTAACAATATTCTATGACTAGCCTATAGCTACACAATAATACCATATCCCTCTCTTGTTTTTTTAATCATTTAAGTTATTATTATTATAAGCATATCAGATATACAGCAGGTTTATTTATGTTAAAATTTGACATATTTTGTGTTAGTCCAGCAAATTCTTTTTTTGTCAGGCTGCCCGCTCCTTTCTGTAGCACAAAGAAGCTTCCAGCAGCGTAACTCATGTGTCCCACAGGCCTTCAGGGCCGTAGGGTGAAAAGCTCCAAAGGTTCTCACCTCCTGCTGCTGCTCTTTTTATTTGCTTTTAGGTCCCCCTGACCAATTTTGTAACTTATATGCCTTAAGAGGATAAGGAAGCCCAGCTTTAAAGTTAGATTTTAAAGAGACCATACTGATGTACCTGAAATAAACAGTGAAATAGCAGCATATTGATTTCATTATGTATAAAAAAAAATCTAACGCCGGGAAATAAATTTCTGCATCACAAAACAACATATTGCTATTATATAAAAATCAATATTCTGAGCTTTGCCTTCTGTATTAACAGCTTTCTGCTACTTTTTTTATTCTTCATATGCAAATGGTTTACGCATTTTTGACAGGCCGTGTAAAGCATATAATAGTAAGGCATATGAGCAAGTACTCCCAATGAAATAATGATGTATACTTAGGGGTGGCTGTACAACGTCAGGGGCCCTAGGCAAAGCTTTACTTGGGAGGCTTTCTTACCAAAAAAAATGTAAAAATGCTGATCATTTCATTGTTATTTCAGGGGCCCCAGGTAACTCTCTATTCTGCCTTTGGCTAGAGTTCGCCCCACATGTACTATTACTGACCACGTTTCACTGCCTGTTTTTAGATCGTGGATCTGTGAACGTCTATGTAAGCAAACTGTTTCCAGTGGCCCCTTTTAGCATTGCAGGACATTACTGTTTCCCTTCAAAAGCCTTTGACTTTCTAAATTAAATCTGACCCCCTTGAGAATGGAATGGTGTCAAAGTCTGGCTTCGTTTTGGGCTTTTTTTTCCCACAGACTGCTTTCACACGCTTGCTTTGTGTTGCATCAATGCTGAAAAGCACTCCAAGCTTATTTTGCCCTGGTAAACCCTTCCAGAACTGACTGTTACATCATTCCCATTATAAAGATCCAGTTGACCACAGAGTCTAATAGCCTTTCGATTGAAAACAGATCCAGTCTTTTGCAGCCCATTGTCAGGGGGAGCCAAACTTTATTTTATTCTGCTGTGTTGCAAATTTTTACACGCAATATTAATTTTGACCTCCACTGGAAGATTTGTGTGTGTATGTACGCTTGTTAAAATAGCTGTGGTTTTCATGTGATGTTCTCTTGTTTGTAGCTCTTTAATACTATAAGATTTACAAAGTGCTGTTGTGCTTCTGGAGGGTTTACCATGATCACTTTTTCCACCATCTAATTTTTGCACAATATTTTTTATCATCCTGCCTAGTATTAAATGAAAAATTATGGCTTTAAGAGGGCAGATAGAAACACCTGACACATGGACTTAGCAACGAGAAACAGGTTTATTATAAATATTTCCCTTTGTAAAGAAAGATGGAAACAGGAAGCCTGGGGTGAATATGGCCCATGTGTAAACACATAAACTAGCAACGGAGCTGATAAAAGGAAACAAACAAACAAAAAAGAAAGAAAGAAACAAATGCAGAATTGATGTTTCTGGGTGAGAAAGGGAAGCGATGGACATGGAGAGATTACTGCTTTAGGCACTGGCTTCATCCTACAGTTCTGGGTTACAAGTGAAATTAGACAGAACATAAAACTGTACCTACTTTGAAGAGAAAGCAGGGGATGTGGAATCAGTATAAATGAATCTGGCCACCTGACTTTCAAACCCCAGGCAGCTGGAGCTCATGACCTTCTGAACACAGAAAGAAATATTTACTAAATATTAAATTGAAAAATTGAATTTAGATTCCAATTTAGGAAGCATTGCTTGCATTTATTTTCACTCATAGAAATAATTTTTAATATGTATATAGTACAATATAGTCTACAGTTTCATTGCTTATGCCTTTACATCATACCTGCCTTTGTGTTATTTTACAATAAGCCCTTGCCTACAAACAGACATTATTTTTGTGGCCTCCTTGTTGAGTCTGTCGTTTTTTCTCCAAATTCAAAATAAATATTGAGGGACACATTATCCTGCATGAAACGTTCATTTTCAGCTTCTCCTTGCATTTCGCTTTGAGCCCACCTGTCCAAAAAAAATAACCAGTGTCACACTTCGGGGAAACACGGAACAGGGAAACAAGAGCAGGAGTCGCAGGATTTGGGAACAAGGGACTTATTAGGGAAACCAACAAGGCACACGGGGCAAAACCAGTAAAGATGTCAATGACAGGATTGGGTAAAGACTAACAGGGAAGATCTTAAATACAGAGGACTAATGAAAACAGCTCGAAACTGCTGATGACATGGGGATTCCACACGAGGTTAACAAGGGGGCGTGGCACACAGGAGGAGTGGCAAGATCGGGACGTGACAACCAGGCCCTGCCAACGTTGTTGGACTTTTTCTGCACTGCAGTTAAATACCTTTTATTGTAAGTGATTCCATAGTGCAGCCATCAGTTTGTTCGGCTTGTTTTTGTGAGCCTTGTCTAAGCTGAAGGTGCACAAGTTAAATGGCCGGCTTTGGGCTTTGCTCTGGGGCCAGTTTGATACAATGAGCAGGAATGTGTTTTGTCAAATTACAGCAAATTTTGAATTTAGTTCTATATCATAGGATGTTTTTCTGCAATATATCAGTTAGCGGTGCAGTGAAGGAGAAAGGAGGATCATCAAATGAAATGAGTTTTATCCCCAGCGGTGACACTGAAAATAAGCACAAATGGCCCATGCATGTTAGGATTGATTAGGGCTGAACTGTGTGGGGCATGTCTGCGGGCTGGGTGCCTCCGGGCCGTCGGGGCTGCTCTGTGCCATGGCTTTCGCAGCGAAGGAGGGAGAGTGTAGATAGCCATGCCTTTTCTGCAACGACTTGGAATAAGAGGTCAGCTAAAGAGAGCAATAAAAACAAGCACCCACACATGCAGATGTGTGTTTTCCTTTGCACTTATTTTCAGCCTGAATTTATTTTTATTGTTATACCCATTAACAAGTACCTCATTCTCCTTCAATCCTGCAGATCAACTGTGTTACTTTTCCCATGCCGATGAATATGCCAGAGCAACAGCTGCTGAAACCCAATGAGTGGAGCTACTGTGATTATTTCTGGGTAAGAGAGGACCTACCTCACCCTGACCACCCTACAGCCCAAAATGCCATTGATTCGTAACCATTTAAATACGAGTGCAGTATATATCATGTGTAATGCCTCATGGGTGGTACAGGGACCCACAACACCAGGGATACTACCAGTGCCTTTGTGCTGGAATAAGTCATAGTTTCTCTGTGAACAGTTTGCATGTCCTCCAGATGTTCTGGTTTCCTCTCCCTCCCTGTTTTTTTTCCTCCCCCTTGAAATATCATGTGATATAACACATCTGGCCTACAATATGTTTCTGTATAGACACTCAGAGTTGTAGATCTATAGAGTTTAAAGTATAATGTCCATTGTACAGCCCGCATTGTTTCCTTTTCTGTTTTCAGTTCCTGGACTTAACCATCCAGATCTTTTACAGGCATGAATCTGATCCATGCTTTCTAACAGTTTTGATACTTTGCCCTTGCTTGCTCGTTGACATATAAACACTGTATATATAATCAATTCATGAAGATAATAAAAAGGGCATGTTTATGGAACCGCTGCAGTTTTATTATTAAAAACATGGCAAATCAACATTCTGCTTGATCCCACTTAAATTATTTTCACAATATGGATGCTATTTATTCAGTGTCACCTTTTTCCTTGGTGTGAAACTTGGCCCTGTTTCTGGTGCCAAAATAAGTGTGTTATTGTATTAGTAATGTCCTCTGACCCTGACTAGCATGTGGAAGATTAAGACGTTCAACCAATGGTGGACAGCTCTGCTTCAGAAGCCTTCCACAATGCACAGATGTACACCAGTTTAACTTAATGTCATCTTCTTAATCGAGAGCAAATACAAAAAAAATATTCAGTTGGTTGTTATTTGTTTACTTTTGAAGTTTTAGCAGTACCCTGTGGGATTTGCAGTGTTTAGACTAAGATTGGGCCACATTTTGTCTCTTACATTCCATCACTGTGTTAAGAAGAAAAGATTTGTGTTTTTATTGAGATAGTGCTCATCTAGAGATTTCCCACAGAAAGCCTCCTGTGGGATGTGTTATTTATTTTTAGCATGTGTTCCTGATTTCCTTTTCCTTCCCAGACTGACAAGAAGGACCCCCAGGGGGCAGCCTCTGTCTCGGGGTTTGAGGTTCTACTGCAGAAACAGCTTAAGGGAAAACAAATGCAGAAAGAGATGGCAGAGTTTTTCCGGGAAAGGTAAAATGGCTTTATTGCTACAAATTACTGCAAGCTCATTTTCTCTACGTTCTATTTACCAAAAGTGATTTATATTTCTGGTAAACCATTTTTCAAGACCTGAACCCCCTGCACAAATATTTATGATTCCCCCCCAACTTAAGTTTTTCATTTTAATTATTGACAAAACCGGGCAACTTGGTGGCTAAGTGTGCAAAACCTTTGGCTCACACTCCCTAAGGCTGGGGGTTTGAATCCCATCTCCAGCTGTGTGCAGAGTTTTAATATTCTCCCAGTGCTGTGTGGTCTTTCTCCCACTTGCCCTAGAATCCCATCCAGGGTGCCCATGCCTTGTGCCCTCTGCTTCCTGGGACAGGCTCCAGGAACAGCATGACACTGTACTGCATAAGCAGTTGAAGGATGGATGGACGATAATCAAATTAACATTATATGTTGTTAAGAAAAAGAAGAATTTTGTGTTTGACTCACTAAATTCATTTTATTGTACATGAACATACATGTGAAAGTGCTTGTGATACCTTGCAAAAATATGAATGCTCTTTTTTAGCCACAAAACTCTGGCTTTAGAAGCCTTCGTTTCCAAGATATTCTGAGGCATTATTTTTAACTGTTGGTTTGTGTTCATTTCGGCATGCCTGCAGCTCACATTGTAAGAAACATCCTGTGTGGTTGGCATTTCCCAAAATGCATGTTTTGGGAGTCCCGCTCCGCTCTGTCTTGTGTTTCAATGATACCTAACCTGTCTAAGCCAAACTGCAGCAGAATCCATGATTCCTTTAAATGCACTTCCTGTAGTCACATATTCTGAGGGACATTCTGCTGGGAATTTCTGCCATAGAGAATTATTAAGTCATCCAGTAGTATTGTGTCCTTGCCAGGTCTATGATGGACTAATGTCAAAGGTGTTCTGTCTTGTCTCCTGGAAAAGATTATGGGCTTGCATTGTACATTCTTTAAAGTAGAGAGTAAAGCAAAAGTAATAGTCAATGCAATGAAAGCAAATCATTTTGGAGAAATCAGAAAGATTCTATATTTGCATCTGCTCGAAAAATGAATAGGAAACCTATGGATGTTAAACCTCATACTGTTATGAAAGTCTGTATAAGCTGTTTTTATGCTGAGGCAGCACATTTGCCAACCAGTGGGATCTTCTTGTTTCAATTAAACATTTTTGTCCTAGCAAGGATATGTACTTGCTAATCTGCATTCCGCTTTATGCTTTGTGGTTCATCTGCTTGGTGACAGGTTTGCTGCCACTCTGCATTTCCAGTTATTTGTGCTTGCTGCACCTCCATTATTGCACAGTGTGTAAAGAAACTACATTCTTCATTAATAATTTAAAAAAGTAACTGCATTCGTCAAGGCAGCATAACTCTGTCACTCTAATATTGTATACTTATGCAAACATGCTGCAGCATCTCCTGCAGCAGTGGATGTTAATGAGATCTCACGCTCACACACACTGAATTTCTGCTAGTTCTTCAGAGTGTGAATGCCTTTTTCTAGCAAACATCCGATTTGGCTGTATAGCTGTAAGTGGACCCCCACCAGCTATAAGTGAATGTTTTGAAGCAAAGGAAGAATAAGCTGTAATCAGACCGTGATAGTAGGAGGGGCCTAATGGTGGGTGATTGTCTTTACTGGTCATCACCTCCTGTCAGTATTAGTGGACACTCTCATGGCTTGATCCACAATGTGGTAAATGGCATTTGACTCACAAAAATGTGGCAGTGTGTGGTTCTGCGGGTCTGGCTTTTGCGCCCATGATCGAAAGGTCACCAGTTAAAATCCTGGCACAGTACAAGGCCCTTAACTGCTCTTTATCAATTGTATGTTGCTTTGGATGAAAGCTTCTGTCAAATAAATAAATATAAATGTTCCCGGGTGTGTACAGGAAAAAAATTATGTTGTACTCCCATCTCAGTAACCACTATGAAAAGAGTACTGGTTAAGAGTATTTTTTCATCCAGTATTTTCCAGCCAGAGTGCATTGGAGTTTTGAATTTATGTTGCAATTTCTGGTTTGACTCAGGTATTACATCACTGTACACTTCCTCTTTTTGAGTGTGACACTAATTATTTCCCCTTTATTGAATGTCTGGTGAATGATTAAATATTTTTCTTGCAATTCAGTGAACATGCGCACATATTTGTTTGTTTAAAAATAGAATCTGAAAGGAAAAGAAATGGAATCATGATTAAATTTAGGCAGCATTTATGTTAGTAACTGCTTTTGGTTTTATAAACCACCCAGGCTGTACACATGAGGCTGACTTGTGTTTTCTACCATTTCAGAATAAAGATTGAGGAAGAATATGCGAAGAACCTTTCAAAACTTTCACAGATTCCATTAGCTGCACAAGAAGAAGGGTTAGTATTGCTGTTTTTTTTTCTGTATTGTATCATTTTCACCTTGCATTGTGGGATGATTTAGTGTTTTGCAGTTTCGATACTTTTAGATGCTGATTGCAGGAAATAAAATTACAATCTCTGCATTTTTTTTGAATGGTACGCACCTTAGGGTTACTGGTAAGAGGGTCTGTGTTCGTTTTGTTCTGTTCCTTTATCTGAAGCCACATGAGAGGGAACTGCACATTTATCTTTAGTGGTAAAACAGTAGCCTAAAAAGAGCAAATGAACAAACTAAAGAAAATATCCATTAATGTAGAGGAACACACTCCTTTAACTTGCTGTATAGTTTCCCAGCCTCTTTCTCCTGTTCCTCATCTCTCTCATTGAAATCCTACCGGAAGCCGGGAGGGAGCAAAAACGTGGACTGTCTGTGGGCCCCCAAGGACCGGGTTGGGAAGCACTGATATACAGTATATTACCTTCAGGAAATGAAGATAATGTGTTTGCAATGGCCACATGGTTTGCTTACCTGTACCTTCTTTAAACCTCCCCCACCACTCCCCTCCCCCC
>JAODJU010000095.1:17872995-17889067 GCA_026776725.1 Gnathonemus echidnorhynchus | reverse complement strand
CACCCCCGCCCTACAGCTGTGGCCTCAGCTTCACTTTGTGAGCACATGTGTTTAACAGTAACACTGACAAAGTTCAGGGCTGCCTTTCAGTGTTTCCGTGATGGAAGCAGGCATCTGAAAATCTGAGCTGGATGTCGTGGAAAAGAAGGAGCCGCGGTTCCCCTGTAAATCACAGCTAGGCCCGCAAGGTCTTGCAGAAGGTTGAGATGATAAGTCAGCACACACTGAGGCATATTTTACATTACTTCAAAGCACATGAGATTCACTGTTCATGTGCTTTGAAGTGATGAATAAATCACTGGCAGACAGAGCACCCCTTCTTGCCATTTTTTAACCCTATGAAGTCTGTGATGGGTGGTTTATTATATGAGAGTGTTCTGCTATTGTTTGTGTCACTAATGATCACTGCCACCATTTTCCTCAATACTCCTTCCTCTCTATGCACTATGTCATAGTGTAAGAGTATTTGTTATTGAAGGATTTGTTATTAATATATTTTTATATATAAAAATACGGTTCAAAATATTTTTGTAGATCTTGAAACGTTGAAACGTTGCATTGGCATAAGCACTGTTTTTATTGTCCTGTACCAAGGTACCAATCCACAGTCGAAGAACTACAGCAACACTATCGTGTCATTATAACAAGGAGCTATTGTTTCAATAGCATCCACACTGTGCACAGTGGTCAGGCCACTCGTTTGCAAAAAGACATGTTTTAATCCAGGACAAAACTTTTGTTATTCCATCCATTTCCATCTTTTGTTGTGAAACATGAATCATTGTTCTTCTGGCTGGCTTCCGTATCCACCATCAGATCCACTTGTTTTTTCATGAATTTACTTGTTGTGTGGTTATAACGTAAATGGGATTGTTCCCAAAGTACTTGTGACACCATTACTCTGCAGTATTGTTTTGTTTTTTTTCCTTTTCTATTATTGGTCTTGGATTTGTAAGTCAGCAGTACTGAAACAAATGAGCTGAATTAGCTGGAGACATGGGATTAGCAATAAAACATCAAAAAGTTTAGTCAATAGGAAGTCAAGTATACAGAAAACAAGGTAGCACTTGAATAAGTAAATGAAAAAATTAGGCTTTTAAAGACATTGGACCAGATGTACTAATGGTTTGCACCACTGCAGACCCTCTTTTTCCATTAAAACAGTACTGTCAGGATTGACTAAAGACACAAAGTCAAAAGTTAGTGGTGGAAAGGCATTGACAGTTAATTTTTGCGGCTGTCCATATTGCATATGTACTTGTAGGAGGTCCCTTTCAAAGTACTACATTTGGGGGTGGGGAGTATTTAAATGAATCACGCAATGTGATTTACTAAGGTTTGTGGTAGGCAATTTACTGCAAATTGCACCGTTTTAACGCCGAAAATTAAGCATATCTTATTTTGCGCTGCCCTTGGTAGATTGAGTTGGTTATTATTTAAATTAACTGACTGTGTCTGTGATCATAAATTTGTGCATTTTTTGTAGATCACCCGCAGAACTGCCCATTCCCATTGGTGCTATTTTTTGATTGGGCTCCACACTAATTTGCCCTATTTAATCTGGCCCATTTAGTCTTAAGTTAGGTAAAATATTATTGTAACTCTTCAAGCTAACCCTCTATGGAGTGTTCATTGTTAACAGCATAATCACCTCAGGCCTCAGAATGGTGGCCATTCAATTATTCATTACCCAAGAACCCAAATTTTTTTTTAAATCAGACATTAGAGGTTCTGGAAAGGACTGCAATAGAAGGTACTGATATTGCCAAATAACATCTCATGAACATCTCTAGAGTCGTGCATTTGGAGGAAAGCAATTTCAAGATTGAGGTATACTTGTAATATATGTTTTCGTACATCTGTTTGTAAAAGAAATTTTATGCCTTAAGCCCTCTTAGAGATGACTGTCACATGTCAAAGAAATATCCTGTGTGTCAAACTCACCCCAATTCAACAAGAACTCTTGTCTTAACCTACTGGGTTAAAAATACTTCATAATAGACGTTTCTGTTTTATTAGATGCCATCACTTTGCTATAAAATGTACAAGTGCTGAATATAAAGAGACAGTCAGGCTATTTAGAGCAATAGAAATCAAAGTTAAAATCATCAGTGGGCCTTAGATGATTAGAGCTCTTGGCCATAGCAATTAAATGTATTCAGGGAAGAATTTTGTTGAAGCAAATCGGTTGATGCCATGATCTTTTGCACTGTAGCTTCAGTAGAATATTTAGATTGTAACTTGCTCCCTTAAACACCATGGACATTATTTTGGACTGAGTGCTTTTCTGGTATCACTGTACAGAACACTTGGAGAAGCTTGGGCTCAGCTGAAGAAAAGCCTGTCGGATGAAGCAGAAGTTCACCTGAAGTTCTCATCTAAGGTAATAGAACATTCCATGAAAAGTACTTCATTCTGTTTACTAGTTGCATACCTACCAGGCTTCATGTCATACATAAGCATCGCTGCCTATGTATTACCACAGGCTGATGTCAAATCATCATAGTGAAAAGTGCACCAGAAAGGCTAACATTCATATTGTGTGATTAGTTTAGCTGTTATACTTACTAAGCCTTTTACTTAAGAAATTAGTCTCAAGTCATTTTTTTTAGTAGCCTAGTTAGAAATCTGCAAAAATTAAATAAAGCAGTTTAGTGTATAGTGAATCTATTTAGGATGGGAAGCTAAACTTGAAAACTGAAATGTATTTTAAAGCAAAGCAAACATCATTTGTTACCAGGGGCATTGATAGACATAAAGCTCTACTGTGGCCCCACTATCCATATGATGTGATTTTACTGGGGCACAGCACATACTGTAAGTATTGGGGCACGTACCCCAGTAAAAGGGGTAAAAAAATAGCACATTATTCAGCAATCTTATGACATTTAAAACTGAATATATTTCATGAAAATATGTAAAAGCCAAAGAAGAGTTAGTTTCCAACAGTGCTTAATTTGTAAACTCTGAGGTGCTGGAGCTCATAAAGTGCACAGATTTTCAAATCAAAATCATAAAAGTGGAACGTATTAATTTAGGCAGATTTATGTAAAAAAAAAATCATACAACATTTTAAGTTGAATTATATTGTGTGTAAGCTGGGAGGTGACGCGTGCAGACTGCTCTGAGCTACAGGCGCCAGGGCTGAGATTCAGCAGGCTCCAGCACAAATTAAGCACTGGTTTCAGCTATAAACAATTAATTATGACATTATTACGACAATTAACTGCATTATAAAAAAAAAACAATTGTTTGAACATAAACTTGGTGAAACTGAAACATCACATAAAATGTTACTAGTTGAACCTAAATTATTTCTATAGCAAGCTAGACTATCACCATCTGACTATTGCACACAACATAAAATGATATTTTATTTGACCCTAGTACAAGTACATAGGAATTCTTTAGTTTTCACATATCCTCTCTTCCTTCTACATTGACACTTGTATTCAGGTGAGAACATAAGGTACTCCATTTAGCCAGCATTCCTGGAGTATTTTGTGGTGTTAAAGACTTTACTAAAGCACTTAACGGAGACGCAACTAATCTGCCAAGCACAGGATTCAAACCGGCGATCTGCCAGTCACCAACACAGCAGCCTCAGAGCCACACAATGCCTGTATAGTCTATAGGAATGATTGATTCTAGTTCCTTCGTTTGGTGCACAGTTGCATATCTGCTGTACATCTGCATCATTGACTTAAAAATGGTGAGACTTAGCTAATGAGAAAGTCCTGGTGCACAGCTGGAATGGAAAACCCTACTATTTATTGGGTTTTTTTGTAGTGGAATGAATTGATAAGCAGCAACCAAATGAGTACAAGTAGGCAGTGGGCTTGTAGAAATGTTGCTGAATTGATATGTTTTTTTATACTTTGTTTGTATTTGTTTATTTTGACTGTATCCTCCTTACAGGATGACAGTGACAATTACTTGATTTTCTTGGATTTCCTTCAGAAGTTAACACTATACCAAGGGTGCCCAAATCCTGGGGGGCCGGAGCCCAGTGTAGCTTAGTTCTTTCCCTGTTCCACCATAAGTGATTCAGCTGAAGAGCTGTGTGGTAATTAGCACAAGCAGTTGAATCAGGTGTGTTAAATGAGAGGAAACCCAAAAATGTACAGGGCTCTGGCCCCCCAGGACTGGATTTGGGCACCCCTGCTGTAAAGGTTAAGTTAATAAATGGAAAATAAACATGCTTATTTTAAGATTTCCTGAATGTCGACATGTCATGAAGTCTCAAACTCCAAGATGATGTCAAGTTCAAGGGAGGAAACTGATTTGCTTCAGTTTGTCAAAGCAAGAGGAAACCAACACAATTGTCTGTTGTCATATGACCCAGAACCAATGATATATATAATATTTTTGAAACATGCAGCAAACTCATTTCTGAGTCAGAATTCCTCCATAAGGGTTGTGCAACGATGTTACAACACATTTCCCCTGACTTTAATGCAATTTGCTACATACTTATTCCTAGTTTAGCTATGGTGAAAACAAATGTGACAATACTGGATTCTGGTTCAGACTTGTAAGATACATCAGATGTAACACATGATTACGTAGTTTGTTTTGTTTCCTGTATACTCATGTTGATTTTCCACATTGTTGCGCAGCTCCATAGTGAGGTGGAGAAACCCCTCCTCACGTTCCGAGATAACTTCAAGAAGGACATGAAGAAGTACGACCATCACATTGCCGACCTGCGAAAGCAGCTAGCCAGCCGATATGCTTCGGCGGAGAAGGTAGAAGAATGTTGATAACCCTCTGGGCCCAGTTTGCTAGCTGTGGTTATAATATATTAAGTCCGTTTCATGAAGGAAAAAGAGAATTTCATTATGATTTACACCCATCTTTACACACAAGTATGTAAAGGACAGTGTGCTATTCCAGTTATAGCCTTATGCTCTGTCTTCACCATGACACTATAATGAATTAGCAGCTGACAGGCTGATAGATTGAAAGACTGATGGAGGTTCTGACTGATTTTGTTATGATGAATCATATGAAGTGCCCTGTAATTATGAGTCAAAGCTAAATCTAAATTTAGAAAATTTGACTGTTGCGTGATTAAGGTCTGTACACAAGTGACATTTTGATTCTTAATTCTTTTGAATTAAGTAATATGGAATTGGTTTTGCCAGTCTGTATTTTTCTGTATTCCATGCACTACATATGTGCTTTGATTTATTTTCCTTGTGCAAGCTTCACCAGCAGAGCCTCTTTTTCACAATTTCAAACATACTTGTAATATGTAATAAATGAAATATGTCCAGTGTAGTGAGTTCTACTTTAACACTAATTCCAAAGAATGTTAATTAATAATCTTATGTCATACAATAGTGACCAGGATAAGTTCTTGAAAGATGGATGAATAAGCTTATGAAACCATTAAACCTTTGAGTCCTTAAGATTAAGATTAACTTTACTGATCCCAGGGGTAAATTCTGGAATTCTTAACTCCTCAACATATATTTCAAGACAACAGGCACATACGTCATGGTAGTTTTTGGATGTTACATTGTATACAAGGCATACATATTGCAATTAACAACATCCTGTCAAAAAATTTGATTGAACTAATGTTAATATGCACCTTCCTTTTGAGTAATAAGGTGAAATCCATTTTAGACAGGGCAAGCCAAGTTATGAATATGTTTTCATATTGCGTCAATATTATCCGGAGAATACTGTTGCAAGTGTAGCAAATCATGGAGGATAGGACATGATGGGCCATGACTCATCTCTTGTTCTATGCTGTCCAAGGCTCGGAAAGCACTAGCAGACAGACAAAAGGACCTGGAGATGAAAACCCAGCAGCTGGAGATCAAGCTCAGCAATAAGACAGAGGAGGACATCAAGAAGGCGAGACGGAAATCAACACAAGCAGGTGGGGACCCATCGGTAGCTAGTCACCGGTTTCACTTTTTTTGCTGCATGAGTACTCTTGTGAGAATGAAACTTAAATAGTACTCAGTATGTGGAGTTTCATTTAGAGTTTTTGGCTATGTATTGTATGAGCTCATTTTTGGCCCATTTTTAATGTAGTGTGTAAGTACGGTGTGATCACAATATTGTTAAAAATAGTGGCACATGATGTTTAACAACAATAGTCTCTGGGCTGAGGGCTGGTGTTATCATTCTGTCCAAGCAGTATTTAGAATCACAACAGACCTTGGAAACATATGTTATGCTCTATTTTCATGGTGACCCAAAAGAGCAAGTGGGTGTAGGCTATTGCTGCAGTCCCTGGTGGCAAATCTTTTGGCAGAAACAGAGAGTAGTTTTAAATGGAGGGTTTCTCCTGTCGACATCAGCCATTCTATACTCAGGATGACTGGAAACACAAACAAATTCCCTGTAAAAAAGGAAAAAGACTGATTATCTTGGGCAGCCTGATACATACAAGCAGACAAAGCCAGGTTTCTGCTGTTGTGTGTAGTAACGAAAGTCACTGGTCCACACACTTTGAAACATTCGTTGCACAGTGTTTGCCAAATCCCCTTAGTAATGTGGGGTTAAATACCAGTCCTCCAGATGATGATTACAGGGAAGGATTGCCAGCTGTAATTCATTTAGGAAGTAAGAAAGTGAGCCAGTGAGTGAGTCCGATGTCTGTATCGGGCCTGACGGGACCCAGAGCGCCATGAAGCTGTGGCAGGGCAGTGGAAATACATGGAATCTAAGAAACGTTCTCTAACATTAGGAACTATTGTAGTGAGTATTATCTTAAAATAAGCCTTTGACTTTTAATTCTATGTTGCAGAGAAAAAAGGAAGGAAATAAAACTAGCGAAGAACCTAAATATGAATATAAGGTGTCATTGCCAATGTATGCTTTACTGACATTTTTGAAAAGCTTATAAACTCTGAGAAAACATATTTTGTGCATATTTTATTTAGTTATTTTGCAACAGCCTTAGCAATCCTTTACAAGAAACGCATTATCTTCCCGATGAATATATTGATTTTTAGAAAGAAATACAATTTCAAAAATTTTTCTGCAAGGTGCTCCAGTATCAGTGGAATGTAGTAAACACATTCCTTTAAAAATCCTTCACTGGACAGAGCACAAAAATGAGTTGTTGGAGTAAGTTATCAAATTGTTTAAAGTGTATCATTCAACCTGAACCCCCCCAAATTTGAGAGATATGTAATATAATATAATAATTTTATAATAACTTTCATGAATTAACAAATTAAATAACACTTAATAGATTATTAGTTCATGTACATTCAAATAATTAGAAATGTTACCAAATGATAATTCATGTAGTAGCTCTTGTGTTTTTAAACATTTATAAATGATTTAAGAAATACACTATTCGGTTCAATCAATGACTAAGCAGACTTCCTCACACATTAATTAAACCTGTTTCATTTACTACACAGTACTTGTTCATGGGTTGTACAGATTTAAACCACCAATTTCATATTTCCCTCTACTTTGTAAGAGCAAGAAATTAGGCTTTTTGATGTATACAAATCAAGTGTTGCAGACCATTTTGCAGTACCTAATCTGAAGTTGGAACTGTTCATGCACTCTATCAGTTTACTGGCAGGCATTGAGTTTTGAGCTGACAAAGTTTGTGCCCAATTAAGAGAGTAATGCATTCTAAGGAGTGGTTGATTAAACAGTTTAGCTTCATGCTTATAACACAGAATAATGACAAGAACACCACCACACCAAAACTCCATGCTTGTCAGTAACATTTCAGACCACTACTTCCTCAAACAAAAATATCTTTCTCCAAAATAAAAAACAGCATTTGACAAGTCCAATTTTATGCAGTAAAGGCTTCAGATGATATACTCTCAGTAATACAAAATCACAACTTGAAGCTGGGTTATCTGAAAAATCAAATAAAAGAAAAATATTGTTGTAAAAATCTGACAGTAAATGAATGATTCCCAAGTGTTGACGGTTGATGGTAGGTTGCCTCTGTAGACACCAATAATACATGAATCATCAATTGATAACAGTTGTAAGTATTTTTATGTACATGAACTAGTAATCTGTTAAGTGTTATGTAATATTTGTTAACTTATTCATGAAAGTTATAGTCTCAGTATAAATTTGTGGTTGTTGCTGCCACCTGTTGGAAACCCTGCAGTAAATACTGTCCTTACTACATGTAATTTAGTTTTTGCTAGATCATTCTTTTCTGATTCATCATACTTCACCTACAACCTCAGTGACACAAAGTACTTAAGGATTTCAGTGCTTCCATAATTATTTTTTTGTGTATTGTTTTATAATACAATAGTGGCTATCCCTCAGGGATTATGTACATTGTAATAATACAATGCAAATCTAGCATAATGACCATTTTTATTTCTGTATTTCCTTCTGTAGGGGATGACCTTATGCGCTGTGTTGATCTTTATAATCAGTCCCAGTCAAAATGGTTTGAGGAGATGGTGACCAGCAGCCTGGTAATTATTCATAATAACTAAACACATCATTTGCCTTCCGATTTCTGTGAACTTATACATAACTGCAATACTATGCTAAATTATTTGGTTGTCAAAGAAAATTAGGTTTAAAGCTGTTTATCTGGGCAGCCATGGCATATTTGTTAGTACAAAAATATTACATAGCATTAGAATGTATACCAATAAGCAGTAATACAATAAAAAAAACTGTATTTCTTTGTTCTGCTAAAAAGTTATTGATATTTTATTGGATGGTTATAAGAACATATATCTTGGTCCCCATAACCATGCAAGTTGAGGGGGCCCCAGCTGTCCCATATATTTCTTAAATTTCACTTTGACACGGTGTGGTCAAGTTCGACAAATACATGGTTATATTGGATCATAACTGAAAATACCTCTGTGCTTTTGACAGCACTGTACATGATGAATATGAACCTGGACATTGAATGATAAGTAAATCAGATTGCATAAAGGTACGCTTTCTTCTGAATTCTCTCTTATTTCTCTTAGGAACTGGAAAGACTGGAGGTTGAACGTGTGGAGATGATACGACAGCTGCTTTGTCAGTACACAACTCTGCGGCATGAAACAGACATGTTTAACCAAAGTGTGAGTAACAGACGGTGCATTAACATTTCTTTGATTAATGACAAGTGTAGTCCAATATAGGTAAATAAAAAATACAAAAATTCATCCACCTTTGAATCTGCACCATTGCTGGAAACAGTCTTTGCGTTTTTCCTAACACAGTTTTGCATGTTCAGTTATCCATGCACACTTTTTTTCTGTTGTATTCAGTCATTTCATTTCCATTAAAATGGAATACCAGCACAAAGATTCAGGATGCTTAGCATTCTTTCTCTTCCTCCATGTGTCCAACAGACCGTGGAGCCCGTGGATCAGCTGCTTCAGAATGTGGACCCAGCCAAAGACAGAGAGCTGTGGGTGAAGGACAACAAGACTGGGGAAGTGCGACCTGTGGACATGGAGCTATAGGGAGCGATGGCCCAAAACCACGCTCACAGACGTGTGGTCTGCAGCTCCACTCTAAACCACGCTCACAGACGTGTGGTCTGCAGCTCCACTCTAAACCACGCTCACAGACGTGTGGTCTGCAGCTCCACTCTAAACCACACTCACAGACGTGTGGGCTGCAGCTCGACTCTCCTGTCATATAAGAACATTCCAAACTCAGAGCATGAGACTGTTATGGCCAACACTGCTAAATATTTGGTTACCGTACCATCTTCTGTACACTTCAGTGGATAATGTAACATCATTTCACGATAGGTTTCACCATATCTCTTAAAAGCATCAGGAAAATAAAATCCATCATGAAAGAAGAATAACATGCAGAAGCTTTAAGGTGTAAGTTAAAATACATTTTCATTAGTAACACTTTATTTTATGCTTAACATTCATGATCTTATTTATTAGTGACTAATTAGCAAGGTAATTACACCATAATCCAAAGGCATTTTGTAGTTTTAACACTGACAGCTTCATTGTGAATAGTTGTGTCTGCTGATATGTTTTTAGGAGCATATAATTACCCAAGACTAGTGAAAACTTAGTTCTCGTAAAGAGTTCAGCTGATAATGTCCAGTCAGTATTTTTGTAGTAACTCAATTAGCGGTCTTTACATTACTGGACCGCATATATAGAAAGGGCTTAATTAAAGACAAGCAGTGGAATCTCATGTCAGTCGCTCTAATATATAATCTCTCAATTATTCTGAATGGTTGAAGGGAAGATGATAATTCTCCTGAAAGCCATGGCTGACAACATAGTGATGCACGTTTGGTAGCCACCTATGGGCTATGCAGCCCCAAGTGCCTTGTCTCCGAAATTAAAAGTCCTGAAGGTAACATAAGCGTAACACTCTTATGTCTCTTATCATGGTTTGTTCATCTGAAGGCAAGGTTGATGCTGCCCCTAGAGGTGCAGAGCTCACCAAAAGTTCATACAAGGAGCTTGATTCCCATCCTCTTTGCCCTCCCAAAAGTCAGATGTAGGTCCCATAATATTTTAGTACAGCCTGATCATTTATAAACAGCAACACATTTTGTTCTTGTCAGAGTGGTATGAATTGAATGACTTCCTTATAGCAGAGCGATGCAGCATTTTTGTGGACTATTAATAGACTGTCGCTGACTCCATGTTATGTATTCAGCCTTCTGAATTCAATTTATATGTAAACATAAATTTCATTTATCTCACATTTGCATCATCCGTTGACCTGTCTATCCATTTCCCCTGAAATGGGTGTACTTGCTAATTATTCACAAATGATAATTATATTTTTATCATTATGTGTTAAATCTAAAATAAAGTGTTAGCTTTCTATAGTATTTTTATTTATAGATTTTCTAATCTGATGTTAGAAATTGAAGTAGAAAAGTTATATTATGTTAAAGATAATTATCATCCAGTGCCTTGGAAATGGAAGAGATGGAAACAGCTTTCATACACACTCAGTTCATCAAGTTACATATAATATTATTAGTCATGGGAACATAGTGTGCATAGAGACAGAGACATACATGTTGGTTTCTATGTTGGACAAACACACACACACACACACACATAAAAGACAGATATATAATGCTATTTTAAACCTTTTTCATGTAGACTTTGTAGATTTTGAGAAATAATATATATGGGAAAGTGCATTTTATTGAAGAAATGTAGAAATAAATATCTAATTAAATTGCAGATTCTGAAGAATAACATTAGAATTATATTAGAATTTTATCCTAAATGTTCGTGCCCACTAAATCTGAAGCTGATGTTATGATATAAATGTACCTGTAAGAGAGGTAAATGTGCTAGGTTTTTTACACGGGTGCAAATAACTTGTGCTATTTGTACAAAAAAAAATAAACCTCTATTTTAGGAAGCCTCATTATACAAACACAGTTGCATTAATTACTCAGATTCAGGGAAATATCTGTCAGCACACGTTTTAATTCCACATCACAGTTACACCACTAATATAGATAAACCAGTAACATTATCAACAGAGAAGTGCTTTTATATTGTTCTTAAAGACGGGCCTAGAACTTTCTGTTTAAGTTTAACATGATCCAGATTGACTGTTCATATCTGCACCTTGGTGATACAAGATGCTTAGAAGAAATTAGTTTAATTAATGATGATGATGATGATAATACATTTGGTGCAGATAGCAGATATACAGCAGAATGGAAAGTCCTTATTGTCTTTGGAAAACTGTTCATTGTCATTTTTCATATTATTTTCATGAGATTTCACCATTAGACACTGTACATGGAAAAATGGTTGCAATTCATTTATCCCATTACACATCTTACGATTTTTAGTTTTGTAGTCCACTATGGTCAGAATGCCAGGGTCAGATTTACGCAATCTAACCATGGTTTTAGTGCAGGACATTTATATTGCTATAAATCATGAAGATGGCATTTAAACTGTTGTTCACAGAAGAGTTGCTGCCTGTAGGATCTCAGCTCAGTCAGATGATGACCTTTTCACTATGTACACCTCATAGTGCCTATATCGGTGAAAACATGAGAAATTGTCCTTGTACTGCTGCCCTTCTACCATTTATGATTTGTTTGTTTGTCTGTGTGTGTGTGTGTGTGTGTGTGTGTGTTGTTTTTGTAAACACATTTTTCAGAAGCATAATCTTGAAAACCTTGTGCACTCAAATAGCAACACATTCCTACCATAATATTTAAACTGTTTAATGGGTCCTTAAAGAGAAATAAATGATATGCAAGCATTTGGTTAAAGACCTGCTTAATTTGGTATGTTTCACATAAGATTTTCAGTAACCAAACTTTCTTATATATTAAGGACCTTTGACATCTTTTGAGAAAAGTACATAGCCAAGTGTTTTTTTCATGTCCAAGTATAGAACAGAATGGCCTGTTTCTGTAAAGTACCTAGAAGCTATCAGTTATAGGCTAGAGACGTCTCGTGAAGTTCCATACTTCATCATGCATGTCAAGGTTCTTTGCATGGCATGTTAAGAATACAATTAAAAATATATTATTCTTGTGTTTTTATTTCTTCTTATAACTGGATAGAGTGTTTTTTTATGGTTAGGTCATGGGGAATTTGAGTCAAAGTGTGATTTATTAAAATGTGTTGTCAGTTTGTATGTTTTTATAATGAAAAGGGGTTTTATTTTCTTGCCGGAAAGCAAAATTTCACCTGCCATAGTGTGGGAATCCAGAATGGAATCTGGCATTTTTACGAGCTGTAGGACATTTATAAAACATATTTAGAAGTTTTCTGCAAATTGACAGCCAAACTTTACCCAAAATAACAGAGGTACAGATAATATATTAAACTTTTTTTTAATGCAATGCTTATTTTTATACAAATATAATTACATGTAACACTGTTTTTCATTATTCTGATTTAACTGGATAACAATTTCAACAGAAGTGTATGTTTCACAGCTTGATTTTTTTTCATTGAATTACTCATTTACTGATGTACATGGTGTTACTGTTTCATATTGATACCTATATGTTGTGCAAAGTGTAATATGGCAAAATGGTTCAGTTGAAGTTATATTACTAGAACATTTTTGCTTTTTTATTGTAAATGGAAATATACCTGCTCGTCAGTGAAAGTTTTGCGTTAATATAAAAACCAATTAAACTGGATGTTAATTTTTTGTGTTATATCTTGTAAAACAATGTACAGTGTACATTTTTATGTGCTTTTAAACACTATATAGATAAAAGTTAATCAATTTTTGTGGTTGTTAACTGAGGTAATAATTCCATATAACTCAAACATCAACTACTGTAACTGTAGTGGTATTTTATTCAACTCTTGAAGAATACAAAACCCAACTTTGTATAAAGTTTGCTTGACTAATTAACTTAGTCAAAAAGAAACTCAAATGTTATTTCTTAGTTAAAGCAATTGTAGCTGTATATACAATCAGTGGCCAGTGACTGTAACTAGATACAACCCCCTTTATCTCTAGAAGCACCGCAGCTGTAGGTGAGTCGTGTCTTCAGATAGGCCTCTCTCTACACACCACTTTAAACTTCTCCTCATAGCAGTAACAAATCCGGCTCTTCTACTCTAAGCTCCTTCATTCACAAGGTGTTTTCAGACATACAGATGCTGTTGACTAGTGTGTATTGTCCATCACACTATTTTACTTAAACTCTAGACAAGGATGGGTGACTGTTTCTGAGATGCTGGAACCCTAGCGAGCAAATTTCCACAGTGGCAAATCCGGTCACTTCCAGAAACGGCACTCCAGGTCCCCAAGCTGAAAGATGCAGGTAGTTAAACTTGCTGAAAAAAACAAAAAAAATCATTCAACAGTCACTACAGCAGCCAGAGCTGCCAGTTCCTACTGTATAGAATAACCATACAAAAGAGACATAATGAGTGGCAAGTCTGTGCCCATCCAGCTCAAGGAGGGTCCACTGGAATTTAGTCCTGAAAAGGTGGTGGAGAGGAACCAGAGTTCTTTCCATGTCACCTGGATGATGCAGTTCAGCAAAAAAAAGTGGAAAGTAGTCAAAGACAGAATCCCCGCATCTGTGGCTGACACTGGAGCAATCCTCACACATTAGCAGGTGCCATTCGGAAAGACCAGCTATCAGGAAATATTGGCTATTTTGACCCAAAATAGAGGGCCATTGAAGACTGCCTTATTATCAGAATGGAGAGCAGTGCTGAAATTTCTGCTTTACTCTATATTTTATTATTCAAGTCTGGATTCCAATTTTTTTGGCATAGAGTGCGAAAAAATGTTCAGCTGAACACGCAAACCAGTGATTTCAACGGCAAGTGCTCCTCAGCAGCTGCAGCAAACTGGAGCCGCCATGGATGACCTGGACATTGTACTGTAGATCCCACTCAACCTCATGCAAGAAGTATATACTGATAATAACTGAAATAAATTCACATTAAAATAGCACCACAACAACATATTACTATTTCAAACATGTGATTAAGCTTTCCTTATTAAATGTTTGAATTTAACATTTAACACACACCAGTGCCATGTGCAAACTTTTTCAAGGGCAGATGCTAGAACAGAAGGATGTGGGTAATGAAAGTTTTGCCGGTCGGGGGAGTGGTGGTAAATTTTGCGTGAACTTTGATTATCAAAAAAGGGTCACTTTCAATGATTTGGGCAGAAGGGGCTGGTGTTCAGCCCCCACGACATGCCCACTTTATGACTTAGTTTCAGTTCCTCTGCAAGTTCTGCATTTCCGCAAGAAAAACTTTAAAAAAACTGTAAGTTGAAATTTTGGATTCCCTGATGTGTGCATACATGCAAAATCACGAGATTAGCTGCTTCTCCATCTTGCTGTTTTGTTGAGTTTTGATCAGAGAAACACAGCTTAACACACAGGGGTGGAGAAAATGACAGAAAAGCCATATATAAAAGGACTAATTATGGTGAAATTAAAATACTGTTGGAGCGACAAAAGAGCTGAAAAAAAGAATCTGACAACCAGCAGTTTGTTATGTGTTTTCAAAGCAAACTGTTGCAACTAATTTCTGAAGTATTCGTAAAGAGTTTGCCTGAATGAAGCCACTTCCGAAAGAAATAGCCCTGGCCTCATACACCAAGGAGCAGGTGAGGATTAAATATCAGGGCAACATATGCTAAAATTAGACATCAGAGAAGAAGCCCAATGAGTGGGATAGATGGATGCTTAATAGGATAGCGGCCAAACCCCACAAAACTACAGTTTCAAAAATGACCACAGCTCAGCCTCAATATAACCTGTAGGTTGTGAACAGAAAGCTGGTTTTTATGGCTGTACTGCACAAAGACACATAGCCTGGAGCCCCAAGCAATGGAAAAAGTAATAGGGTCTAATGAGTCCTCTTTCACCCTTTTTCCTCCATCAGGAGAAGATGGAGAGGAGCCTTTAACGTATGATTTCAGTTGCCATTCAGCTAACAGATAAACATGGGAGATCTCTGATGGTACGGGGAGCCATTAAGGAAATCATTTGGTCTGGTTATTGCTCTGCTGGATCATAGAATGGCCAAGCAATATGAGGCCATTTTACAGGACTTCTTGGTGCAAACATTGTTCCCTCATGATCTTCACTAATTCTAAAGGCCGACTGCCAGATATAAATATCTATATGAAAGATCTGTCCAGGAGCACAGAGTGCAGAAGAAGATTTTCATCTCCTTCATCCTCAGAACTGGAGGTTTCAGCTAGCTTGAAAATTTCTTTTCTGTTTTATTTTGATTTGTTTTGCTTTTTTTTTTTTTTGTCTTTTTGCAAACTTGCAACCGGGGATAAAAGATAAAGTCAAAAAGGTAAATAAACTGAAACCTTGATGGACACTGAGGCTTGGTTAGTCTGAATACTGAGACAAAGGAAACCAGCTGGATTTAAAAATTCAGTCTTTGTACAGGTGACATCAAAATCAGTATTTAGCAGCTGTTTCAGTAAGACCAGGAAAAAGCTGAAGGATTTTTCTACTGTAAGTTTCAGAACACGGAATGTAGCATATTCCGAATCGGAGCGGCGTCTACAGTGTTGCAGGCGCTTAACCGGTGCGTCGGTGCGTCGTGGCTAAGAAAGAACTGAGCCAAAAAGCAAAGCTCTCGATCTATTGGTCCATCTTCGTTCCTACCCT